>JBAMYA010000019.1:7018837-7038510 GCA_037176975.1 Arrhamphus sclerolepis | reverse complement strand
GAAAATATGTGTGCTCATGGGTTTTGTGTTCTTGTGTTATATATATATATATATATATATATATATATATATATATATATATGTACATATAAATATATACAATTTTTATCATGTTTTCTTATAGCGTTTGAGGAAATTCAGAAATGAATTTCATCAACATCTATCCAGATACTGTACACAGATCATCCATACCATCATAATAATCAAGGAATCGTCTGTTATCCTGACAAACATTTGAGAGTTTGCTGCTGTCCTGCTGGGGGACGTAGCTGCTGTAGGAGATGCTTACTGCTGCTGGACTGCAAAATGTTTGGATAGGAGGCACGTTTCAAAGTAACACCCATGTGAGTGCAAGGATGCACGTTTTACAACCCCAATTCCAAAAGCATTGGTATGCTGTGTAAATGTACAGGAAAACAGAATGCAATGATTTGTAAATCTCCCAAAACTCATGTTTTATCCCCAATCAAACATAAAGAACATATGAGATTTTAAAACATTATTAATAGCTCCTTTTGACTTTGATGAGAGCAACATGTCTCAAATAGGTTGGAACAGGTCAATGTGTACTATAGTGCAGGGTTAGGCAACTCCAGGCCTCAAGTGCCGCTGTCCTGCATATCTTACGTTTCCTGCCACAAAACAGCTGATTCAAATGAATGGATCACCATCAGCTTGTCATCCAGGTCTGCACAAGTCTGTTAACGAGCCTTTCATTTGAATCAGCTGTGTTGTGGCAGGAAACATAACAGGACATAGCATACCAGGAAAGCGGCACTTGAGGCCCGGAGTTGCCTAACCCTGCTATGGTGTATGTATGGCAAACATCAGAATTTAGGAACGTTGCCCCAGTTTAGTCCATGCAGTCTGTTCAAATATTTAGTGGCAGCTGAAATCCTGCTTATATGAAAAAGAAAAAAAAAATCTAAAACTCTGACACAGTTGAGGATGAGTGTCAAACATTTCATACAGGTAACTAAAACGTAACAGGCTCGGCTGCATTCATTTCAAAAATGTTTTTGGAGGACTTTTAAAAAAAAAAAAAAGCAAAAGCAAGAGCCTAAAGGGGAATATGGGTGCAGTGAATACATGCAGTGAATTCTAAAAGGGAAATTTCTTATTCACAGAAGTGGAGCAGGATACTAATAAAATGAATAATACAAGGTATTTTATGTGAAACATGGACATTAAAAAAAAAAAATAAGACCTAACACTCTTAGAAAGAAATCATCAGGGTGTCAAGGGTACGAGTAATGGCTGTTCTGACTACATTAAATTATCTATTCAGATCCTCAGCATTCTTTCCTGACACATATACAACATGTCATCTTTCAGACGCCTCTAAAATGATCATTATATGATCCAGTTGTCTGATGAAATTGAACTTGTTTTAACGTCATGAACGGGAGGAGACAGAAAGTAACTCAGAGTATGTTGAAGTAAACAGCCCTTGACCAGATTTAGTTCACAGAGTCAGTTACCGTGGTAACAGAATCTGAGTATATTCAGTTTCTGAAACAGGCTGAATTGAACCCTCTTGCTCGGGTTAAGTTCCTACATAACCCGCTTTCTGAAACAGACCCCTGGACTCTTCTGCAAAGCCATGCTGTTGGGATAGAAGCAGTATGTGGTCCAGCATTGTCTTATTAAAATATGCAATGCCTTCCCTGAAAGTCATGTTGTATGGATGAAAGAATGTTGCTCTGAAACGTCTGTTTTCTTCAGCATTGATGTTGCCTTTCCACATGTGTCAGCTGCCCTCGCCATAGACACTAATGTAACTCCATTCCATGAGAGATGCAAGTTTTTGAACTGTCCATTGATAACAAGCTGTATGCTCCTGCTCCTCTTTAGCCCAAAAAGAATTTCAAGTTTTGATTTATCTGACAACTGAGCAGTTTTCCATTTTGCCTCAGACCACTTTAGATGAGCTTTGGTCCAGAGAAGATGGCTGCGTTTCTGGATGGTATTCACATATGACTTCTTCTTTGGATGATGCAGCTTTAACTTACATTTTACAAATGGTGATTTCTAGAAGTATTCCTGAGCCCATGCAGTGATGCCTGTATTCAATGCTCTCCACGTGAGGACCCGAAGATCACTCGCATCTAGTTTTGACATTCTCCTTTGGCCTTGTTCCCGTGTGCACAGACACTCCTCCTGATCCTCTGAATCTCTTGATGATATTATGTATTGTAGAGGATGACATCTTTGTAGTCTTTGCAATTTTATGTTGAGGAACATTTATTCTGACGTTATTCCAAAATGTTCAGAAGAAGTTTGTTGCAGATTGTTTGTTGCAGACACCACCATTAACCAGAATCTCAAGTGGAAGCCGACCATCAGCTCCCTCATCAAAAAGACCCAGCAGAGGATGTTCTGAGGAAACTCATGATGCCGACTAAAATGATGATGATACAGTTCTACACAGCCATCATCAATATCATCCTTCATCACCGTGTGGTACGCTAGGCCACCACCAGGGACAGACGTCGACTGCAGTGCATTGTGCGCACTGCTGAGAAGGTGATCAGGTGCAACCTCCCATCTCTACAGGACCTGTACGTCACAAGGACTTTAGGACGTGCAGGTGGGATTGCGGCTGACCCTTCTCACACTGGTCACAGTCTGTTCAATCCCTTCCCCTCTGGCAGGAGGCTATGGTCCATCTGGACCAGAACCCTCTGCCACAAGAACAGCTTGTTCCCCTCAGCTATCAGGCTCATGAATGCCACCCGAATCACAGATTAATAGATGCAGACTCAGTACAGACTACTTGAACATCTGTAATTTGCACAGTTATGTTCTGCACATTGTAAATTTGTAAATATGATTCTAGTGTTCTTTATCACTCTATTCTCTTTTATACTATTTTATTATTACTTCCATTAACCTGTGTTGTTTGCACCACCACAACAAAATAAATTTCACTCTCTGAGCATCTTAACAGAACTGGCAATAAAGCAGTTCTACAGCTTTATTGACCTGTTGCCAATTAACCTAATTAGTTGTCAAATCCTCTTCCATTTGTTTTTCTGCAGCAGTTAATTTTCCAGTCTTTTGTTGCCCCCCTACCACCTTTTTGGAGATGTGCTGCTGCCATCAAAGTCGAAATGAGCTGATATTTTCCATGAAAAGGTAAAATGTTTCAGCATCTGATATGTCCTTTATATTTTATTAGAAAGAAAATGTGGATTTTTGAAATTTGTAGATCATTACATTCTGGTTTTATTTAGGTTTTTACAAAGCATCCAAACTTTATGGCAACAAGCAGTAATGCTCTCTTTCTCCATCAGTGATTTCTATGTTGTGGCTGAAGCCTGTACATTTTGACGCTTTGGAAACAGTCCAGTTTGTGCAGCATCTTAATGCATGGTTTAGGTGTGATACACTACTTTTCTGTTTGCAAAGGTACAACTTTTCTATAATTGTCTTGAAAATGCTTTGTACGCTTTGGCAACTGCTGCTCGTTTGGTGCATTTTTTAGAGGTCTGAGTTCAAAGACAGAAACAAATTTTAGTACTAACAAAACAGACGATATAGCCTTTGATCACATGCCTATTATAGGTGTACTTGAACTGACAGGGTGGTGGAGATTGAAACTAACAGCCAGCAGTGAAATAGTGTTTATATCTGTTATGGCCATAACATCATTATAATGACATTAAAGCAGGTTAAACTGTGCTCACTGGGTGTTACAGCATTATCTTACCTCTTGGATACCTCTTCATATCGTAGCTGCAGTTTGGCTTGCAGGTCATGCTGAAAAATAGACAAAATTGATGAGAATGTCTGCTTACTTCAAATCGAATTAATGAATATAATTAAAACTGAACTGAATATTTCAACGTTTGACTCCCTGAACTGCTGGCGGCCAGACTAGTTCGCCACAACGAGCTTTTAAATTAATCCTAACTACTCATTACCGCCCAGACAGGATTTATGTTACTTCAACGAAACACTGTGGTCCAATATTTCAGTGCCACAGCGGCTGAATTTCTTACCCCTGATAAGAAATTTCTCAGCCTCTGGATGATTTTAGTCGCGGTCGCCATATTGGCTGTTGTTGTGAAGGACACGGGGCTTCTTCTGTGGTGTCACCGTGTTTTTCAACTTGCTTCTGCCACCTGGCGGCGAAAAGGTGGAACCACTTCTGTTTGGGGATACAGTCAATCATCTAGCTGTTGGTAAATAAGATAGATAGATAGATAGATAGATAGATAGATAGATAGATAGATAGATAGATAGATAGATAGATACTAAAGTTAATGGTGTACGTAACGTAGTTCAACCATATACTTTAGCTTCCCAATAGTCTCCTCTGAACATGAGAGCACAGAACAAATAAACTGAAGTTGTTTAAAAAAAAAATAAAAAAATAGTGGAATCAACTTACAAACCAACTTTTGACTCAAAGTAGTCACCTTTGGTAGCTGTAACAACTGAACACACTTGCGACCTTCTTTCTAAAGTGGAAATGAAATATTCTTCAGAAAGTTAGTTCCTATAAATGTGTGGCACTTAGAATTTGCTTTACTTTTATCCCTGAAAAAAAGGCCTTTTTGTGTTGTATGATACTCAAATGTACATTATTTTTCAGTTTTGGGTAACCCTACCTTCTTTTCTTTTTTGGTTAATCTCTAGAAGTTCACTAGTTACCTTTAAACCATTTTGAGCTATTCAATTTACTCTTAAAATTAATCAATTTTTTTTTTAAAAAATGGAAGAATTGGGGTTTTCTAAAACTTTTGTTTGTGTGTGTGTTTGGGAGGGGTGTTATTCCAATTAAGCCTTTCTACAGGGAACAACTTAGGCTACAAAGCTTATGCCATACAATCATAATTCCTACCAAAGACAAGCACTGGTGCAGTCTAAAGAAAGGAGAGTCCAAGAGAAATACAAAGTTTGTTCTTTGCACCAAAAAAAAAAAAAAAAAAAAACACAGTACAGGGCGACAACGCCGGTATACCATGCAGTCAAGTATTACAGCTGTGTGCTTGTTTCATGCAGCATGCACTGAACAGAAGAGTCCACAGAAGAACACGTGCGCATGTACAACAGCTCAACTCTCTTGTTCTGTGAGAGTACGTCCAACAACACCTGACTTCTTTGTCTTCGCTGACCTCCAGTCGCTCTGACTTCAGCCACACGACAAGTAGCTTTTGGAGATCAGCACAGTCACTAAGCATGCCTTCATTCACATAAGAAACCAGGTTATTTAAGAAAACCTCCCTCAAAGATCACTCCTGAACACTGGAATTTGATTAGGTAGCTTTTGTAACTTCAGATAGTAGTTTATTCCATTCTGGCAAATGTGTGAATTTTTCAGTTGATGTGAACATTTTTAGTCTTTGTTGTAAACCCACAGAAGAGTATTTCATGTTCATCACGCGACAGCATTACTTTCCCACATAATACTACTGTGACATATATGCGCAGCTGTTTAAACCCCACCGTCCACCATTGTAACTTTAGTTTAATTCACCGAGTCAAGGAATTATGCTTCTATAGAAGCAGAAATGTAAGTGCAGATCAAGCTTCCCAAAACCCAACAATGACCCTAACACTTGTGTGCATTTAACCATACAAAAACATGTATCGGCTTGGTGCTAAATTCATCTTCAAGATCAGAGAAACACATGTAAGCTCTGTGAGAGTAGTTTTCCTTCATTGTGTTCAAAAGAGGATCATTTCTCATATACAGCCACATGTTATAAATTGTACAGTACATGACGTTTGTTCGTTGGAAACAATTCTGACAGACTGCAGATGTTACTGAACCACGCAGTGATCTGTTCACAAAGGGAATCACGGAAGGTTGTTGCCAAAGGTTCAAGGAACATATCAACCAGTCTGATGCAAAAAAACAAAAACTGCAGTGGAAGAATGTAAACCTATGTAATTACAAAATATTTGTTCTGACTTGATGGTTCGTTGAAGAGAAACAAAACAAAACAACAAAAACCCCAACCTCTCCCTTGTGTCAAGAGTTTTCAAAAGTTCAGGTGCCACAAATCGTCATTGTGCGTACATTGTTACGTACTCCAAACACATCTGGAAATATAGACAGGCTTGATACCAAAATATACATCAATATTCGTACAAAACAGTACAGCAACGGTTACAAGACAAAATTACACTTGTTCAAAGAAGCCCTGGGTTTTGATTGACCATAAATGTGTCCCTCTGCCGTTTCCAGTTTGCCTTTCACATTTTTGTTACAAAATTTATGTCAAAATAGTGCACTTTCCCCCTCTGATGTAAACATGACTACACAGTAAAGCATGTAAGGAACGGGTCGCTCGCGCGTTACCCTTCGTCACAACACTGAGGACAGAAACGGAGGAGTTCAACATTTTCAAAGTTCAAATGTGTCACTGTGGTGAAGAAGGAAAGCCCGAAGATAAATATAAAAGAAAAAGCTGGAACACGTGAAACTAAAATCCTAGTCCCCCACTCAGGGAACTGCTAAGAAAACACACACCTCAGTCTGGCTGCTCAGTATTTCTTTCTAGTTTGAGTGAAAAAAAATCTCAAAACGTACCAACACAAGAGAAGAGACGACTTTTAAAACAATAGTCAGTTGAAATTAAAGACCATATTTCCAGATAGTTCTATAATCAAATATACGGCTCATGAGGACGGTGCTCTGATGATGATGATGACACCGAACCCTTCGAGTCGGCTTCATCCTGAACACACAGCAGATTTGACAGATTGCACTTCAAAGACGCAGCCGGGTGGTGTCTCAGCATGACTTCCAACACGGGCCCCGCACCGACCGACTCCATGGAAATGAAAAACAATGCAGTGACAATAAATTCCAATCAGACCGAGCGCAGATAACAAGTCAGGGGCTCCTCTCCCTCCCCCCACCTGTGAATATGAATTACAGCTGTAGTGTCATGAAAGAGTGAAGCAAGGCAACAAAGATCTGTGATTGGTGTTTTGTAGGCGTAGATGAGATGCAGAGTGGGGGTGGAAAATGATTTACTCAATCGTGTTCCTTATAATGAGAACTAAAGAAAAATCAGTCTTAAGTTTTGATCGTCAATATTGTACTACAGATGCTGCTATATTCAAATCTGGAGACACTTGAGGAGAAAACGACAAGAACCCTGACGTATACAACAACTCACACCTTGTGGTCCTGCAATAATCCAGCTTTATCCCTGCATTGTCACAATTGGCTTAAAAAATAGACAATTTTAGAAAAAAAAAATCATTCAAAAGACATAAAACCACACTTTATGGAAAAGTAGAGCCTTTGCTATTCAAACAATAAGAATCTCTCTCTTTCCCTGTCATGAGCCCATCATAATTTACAAAATGTAATAAATACGAACAGGGAGTCTGCAATGCCTGAAGGCAAATATTTACAATACAAAATTCAAGTAAAACATTCGTCCACTCTTTCAGCCGAGCAACTTTGTACAGGTGTTGGACTTGCAGCTCATCCGGGTCAAACGGGAACCAACTCAGCTTCATATGTTCCTCTGGACAGACATGAAAGGACAGCAGTGAGGAACAGAAATGACAGCTGTCACTTTTGTGCATGTCCGTTATGGGGGAGGGGGTCAGGGGAAGTGGTTCCCGCTGCCTGATTCTTGCTCCCAGTTTCTTGCAGCTGGGATAAAATGATCTCCAGCTATGGGTTTTCGTTGGGATTCTCTCCATCCGAGCATGGCTCCCACTCGTCCTGCTCCTCGCTCTCTGTTGAACCCTGCACAGCGATCTGGGGCACCAGCGTGAACCTCCTCACCGTCGGCACTTCCAGCTCTTCACTCTGGGGCCGAGTGACCATCCAGCCCATCCTGTGCTGCTGCTGGGAATGCGTTTGGACTCCTGGAGATGCGGAGGCCTCAGTCAACGCGCTGCTGCTGCTTTTCTCCTCTGGTTCATCAAAGCTCACCTCTTGCACCGCCTCCTGCTTTTTAAAGGAGTCTCGACGCTCCGACAGGTTGAGTTTCCGCATAACAACCAGCTGTTCGGAACGTTCTGTCCCAGAGTCCCGCATCCTTTGGCTGCTGTAGCCGCCCAGTCTGACGTGGTCAGCACCAATGTAAAAGCCCCCGCAGGCTCCCTCTGCCTCAGAGTCACCAAGAAGGTCACCCTCACCATAAAACGGCACTTCCAGCGTGTGCCTGCGGGGGGCATATGACTTCTTGTCAACGTGATACACTCCAGACAGCTTCTCAGCCGACTGCACCCTCTTCAGCAACGGAGATCGAGGAGGCTCTGCACTGCGCGGCCGGACAATGTGTCTGACAATGGTGGGGGGTGACAGGGTTTTACCATGAAAAGTGTGAAGGGTTTTGGTGAAACCCGGCAGCGGGGAGGGTGAGCGCTGCGGAGACAGCGGCTGGTTGGAAGATGAAGAGGAGTTGCAGGCCAGCGGAGAGGGCGGGATGTTGCTCGTCGACTTCCGGCGGCCCACCTTAGTGTAGCGTTGTGTGCTGAGTTTAGAGCCCAGCCCGTGGAGCGAGTTGGGCCGAATGTGAGCAGCGGGGGAACTGGGAGAACTGGAGGATGGAGATGTGCTCTGAGGAGAGTTGTTGTCTGGGAAGAAGAGAGCGCAAAGGTGCCATCACATCAAGCACTGCACAGAACAAAATGTGCAACATCTAAGCATAATTTGAACACTATAGTACAAAATATATAGATTAGAATGGACTTACAAGTAAGTAAGTCACATTAACTGCTAAATATCTGACTTTACTTTCTTTTTATCCATTTGAACCATGACTCAACTCACCACAGCCTGGATGGTCTGGTGCAGGGCTCCTGCAGGGCGTGGAGGGCCCAGGAGAGAGACTGTGTGTTGGGGAGCCTGGAAGGCTCTCACTGGAGGAAACGGAGTGATGAAGACCTGAAGAGAAGCTTCGACTGTTGTGCATCACTGAGCTCTGCTTGGACAGTTTCTTCAAGATACTTCGCCGTCTGAGAGGAGAACAAGAGCAAGCGTGATTGGAGGAAATGTTTTCAATTAGAAAACATTTGACTTTCATACAGAGGGTTTATGTTAAAGTAAGAAAATGAAAAGCAATGCGGCCAACGCAAGTGATGGCAGCAAAACCTCAGATCCTCACCTGTCATAATTATCTCTCCTCTTGCTTTTCTTGCTGCGGCGAGCCATCTTGCCTTTGTGTTTGGTCTTCCGAGCTGGACCCACTTTGATTGACGTGTTCTCGAGAGCTATGGTCTGAAGAGCCACCTTACTGCCGCTCTACACATTTGATGGAAATCAAAAGACTTATTTTTTTGACGATATGAAATAAATTAAAAGGAGCAAATTGACCCGAATCTCAAAATAACCAAAAAGCTGCCACATCTGGCCGCTGTACCTTCAGCAGCAGCTCTATCATCTCGGGGTGCACCAGGCCCTGAACAGACTCTCCGTTAACGTGGGTGATGAGGTCTCCGGTTCGAAGACCTGCCTGATGAGCTGGGCTGCCCTCCTCCACACTCTGTTGAAACGGTGAAAAGAGAAGTTTCATTTGAGGATTACATAACCATCTCTGCAAAGCATTCCCCTCACATTAGGGTCGGTTTCAGTTTTTTCAGTCGTGCATCTTGTTACTGCAGCAAACGTTTAAAAAAAAAAGAAAAGAAGAAGTTTAGGATGAAAACCCACCGACACCATGTGATGCACAGTGTAGACATCGCTGTCGCCCATGTAGACCCGGATGGCCTGCAGGGTGAAGCCGTACTTCTTCCCTGAGGTGTGGATGATGATAGGTGGCTTCAGGCTGCCGGTGCAGAGCGACAGGTCCCTGTTAGGGGACGAGTCACGAGACGAGGGGTTGGAAGACAGTGAACGTGGGGAGAGGGGACAGGGCTGAAGGCCACTAGGCGAGTCATCTGAAACAAATGTGGACATTTGATATTACATACATAAACAGACCGACAGCCTCAGTTATAGATTACGCTAAACTTCGGCCTGCTTCACTGATACACAAACATATAAGTGATGTCAGGCCGTCCTGTGTCCATTCTGCGTACCTGGAGTGATGATGAGAGAGAGGGCTGACACGGAAGCCGACTTGGGAACCTTTCCACCGCATGGAAGCCTCTGTTTGTCCGGTGTCTCCAGCTGGTTTCCGAAGCGTCGCAGGCCCGCCGGCTCCTTGGGAGACGAGTGTTTGGCCCCGGTGCTGTTGCTTCGGATCCTGATCCGTCGAATGTTCGACACCACCACCTCAGCTGCAGGTCGGGCGAAGTGAAGTCAAATAACGAGTTAATGCAAAAGGTAGAAGCGCCTGCATCTCGAGAAGGGAAATGCGACAAGCGTGAATTTACCTTCGTCGTCAGTGGAGAGGGCAAAGCGGGGCATCGTCTCCAGGCTGTGAGTGCTGCTCATCACTAGAGGACTGGTGCTCCTCTCGGACTGGGAGGAACTGGAGGAAGCCCGTGGGCGTAGGCTACAAATAGTCAGATGATTTTGATGATTAAATCCGTTGTTTCATATGTCAAAGTAGCATTTCATATTCAACTTGGTCAAAAAATACGAAGCACTACTAGTACTACTACGACTACTACTACTACTACCACCTGGCCATACGTCCAGAATGTCGGTTTTCCACGCTGCCATCTGCTGGACTTGGAGAGAGACTGACTCCTCCTACGTCACTTCGGTCTTCCTTTTCTTCACTGTGGCTGCGGTCTGAAGAAAAGCTCAGATTGGACGGTGTTGCCAGATGTTCCGTGCTGCTGTAAACCTTTAAGGACAAACAGGAAACATGCCGTGATAGTTGGAGGACAACGGGTTTTTTTTCTTCCCAAAATGCATCTTTTTGACACACTATGCAGGACAATAACATACTTGCTGTGTTGTAGCCACAGGAAGATGGTTAATTAATAAAACAAAATATAGAAAAACAGCCTCACAACACAGTTTTTTCTTTTAATAATTATAATCCCACAGTCAGTAAAAGCATTTACTTTGCTGAAGCGATGTGACCAAGAAGAAAACTGTCTGATTTCCAAAGAGGACTCATCGTTTGTTTCCTCATCTTCGTCAGATGCCAAATGGTGGTAGCGGTCTGACCGAGCTGAATGTCAAAAAAAAAAAAAAGATATTCAGATGTGATTAGAAATATACATCCCTCAATAAATATCACACAAAAATTACAAACAGCAGAGCAATAAGGAGCTTTGTGTTTGATCTTAACAAGAAATGGTCAGTGATTTCACACGGATCAATATTATTCAGCTAGAATACACTTTAAAATATAACTTACTGTCAAAGTAGCTGGTGTCATCCTCTGCCTCCAGCTGAGGTATGAACTCAGCTTTTTGGCGGAGGAGTCCGTTCCAGTCCAAACCCAGGAAGAAGGGGTGCTGCTTCACCTCTGAAGCTCCACCTGAAAGCACCATTTTCAGTAAATGAAGTGAGGGATGAAGCTCAGTTTTAATCACCAACAAAAAACCCTCCTGCTTACTATATAAAAAAAAAGAAAAGATTTCCCAGAACGTTACCTGTTCCCAGTCGGTCTAAAGGGTTCTGCCTCAGCAGGCGGGTGATCAGATCCTGGGCATCAGCGGGCACGGCATCGTCTCCCTCTGGCCAAATGATTTCATCTAAATAAATAAAACAACATGTCAATCATAAGATCACAAACAAAATCGAAAAGGTAAACATGTTAAAAGACATTAAAAGAGGGACTCAGAGGTTTGGACTTTCTGAAACACGAGTTTACTTGGGGCAGTTGTGGTATTTTCAGTTGTCGTATAATAAGCGGAAGCATTTATTTGCTCTGGAAGATTTCTCGTATCACCACTCACCACTGACGACTTGTCCAAAAAGCTCCTCAGGGGTGTCTCCAAAAAAAGGAACACAGCCGACCAGGAATTCGTAAAGGATGACTCCCATCGCCCACCAGTCTACTGGCTTCCCATAGCCCTGTCTGAGGATCACCTCTGGAGCTATGTACTCTGGAGTGCCACACACCTGTCCAAGTAAGCCAGATTAGTCAATGCTCTCAGAAATTCACCATTTTCTCCTTATAAGCAGCAAGTTGTTGTTTTTTTTCTGTCTCACCTGCTTGTCGATAAATTCTCTTGTGTCTTTTTCAATGTGTCCCTCATACAGGTTGGTGGTCATGTTCATCAAACCGATTTTAGACAGACCGAAGTCCGTCAGTTTGATGTGGCCCATGGATGTAATCAACAAACTGTAGGGTGGAGAAAGAAAACAGAAAATAAAATATACATGAGCAGAGTGTTTTATCTCTGAATGTTACATCATAGCCAAAAACACTGCACAGGAGGGAAGTGGGAGTTGGTTTATGTTCTCACTTGTCAGGTTTAAGATCACGGTGCACAATGCCATAGTTGTGAAGGTACTCCAGCGCCAGGACCGTCTCAGCAAAGTACATCCTTGACATTTCCACAGGCAGCGGGCCCATGTTCTTGAGCAAGTTTGCACAGTCTCCACCTTAATGAGACAAAAAAAAAAAAAAAAAAAGGTTCATGCTGCTCATTTGACTCATGATTCATCTAAATATGTTAAACGTGCAAAAGCGTCAGATGAAGAAAGCTCTGCACTTTACCTTCTACGTACTCCATGACCATGCAGAGGTGACGTCGCGTCTCAAAAGAGCAGAACATGGAAACGACAAACGGGTTTTCAGCGAAGGTGAGGATGTCCCGCTCCACAAACGCCTGCTGGATCTGGTTCCTCAGCACCAGGTTCTGACGATTTATCTTTTTCATGGCAAACCTTTGGCGGGTCTCCTTGTGACGAACTAGATAAACTGCCCTGTTTCATTAAGAAAACAAAAAAGTCACAAAATAAATCTAAATTAGAGCCCCGACTTCAACATTAGATACTGCTGTGAATTCAAAATGACCACTGATGGCAAAGGTCTTCTGACAAACACAAGACTGCAAGTTTTTTGCAGAATTTTCTAGGATCATTAAAAAAGATCAAGCGACGGAAGCTTACCCATAAGCTCCATTACTGATGAGTTTGATCGTCTCGAAATCACTTTCGAGAGGTTTCCTTCGAGTCGGAGTCAGCATCTGTGGAGACTTATTCTGCACACACGAGACAAAAACATGACTGTGGCCTCGAAGGACGAACTGAACTGTTCCAGTACGACAAACACCTTTTAATTAAGGAAATTAAATTCAATTTGACATTTTCAGGCCAGAAGCCTGATAAAAATGTACTTAATGTGGACAGTTGTCAAATTAAGTGCAGTAATGATTTAATTTTTCACTTGTATGAGCAATTTTTGAGATTTGCTGTTAAGAGTTGATTACATAATGGACTTTACCTCCACTGTGGTTTCTGGTTCCACTGATACTGAAGGACTGGCGTCATACTGTTCAAGCTGAACCATGTCTAGATTAAAAGGAAAAAAAAAAAAGGAGATAGTCTTGAATATTAGAAAAATGTATAGGCTCCCACAAGTGCCCTTTTGTTTTTCAACAGTGCTTAGTAACGTTCCTGGACTTGTCGAGTGTAAATGTTCAGCTTCTCCAGCCTGTCTGTGGCACTTTATGAAATTCAAGTGCGGCTCCTAAATTTACTCAGTTTGAATTCCAAAATAAACTTCCTTGTTTGTTGAAAAACAGAAGTGGGGAAAAAAAAAGAATAAAAAAAGGAAACTGATTTTTTGGTGTCATGATAGCATAGTCAGGTCAATTTAATCAGTGTACAAGTTAAGTGCTTGCATGTGCAGAGGGCGGAGCATGTTCTATAGTAGAACGGTGCACGGGGTTTTGTGACATGCACCGCCAGAGTTGCAGTTTCGAAGAAACAACCCGAATACCTGAGGCTTCAACCTGAAACAGTCATGTTTCCATGAGTCATGAGTCAGCACTAACACAACATCCAGCGTAGGCCCTGGGCTTGACAACACTGTCAGCCGTTAACATGATCCTAAATCTAGCTAAAACATGTGTACAATATAAATCTATACAATATTAAGCTACTAAATGTCATAAAACTGTAAAGATCAAAAAAGTTAATAATGATAAAAGCTTCTAACCTGAATACAGACTTTACACACTTGAGATGCAGCACCTGCACTGCAAAAACTGATTTCTAAGAAAGTAAAAAAATACTTGTTTTAAGACAAATGGTCTTGTTTGTCCAACTAGTGAAGACTGGTTCTTTTACGAGGAACCCGTGGGCCCTCTGGACCCGCTTTTCTGAGATGTCAAATGGTGATTAAGTTCTAAACAGAAATTTGCAGCAAGGAAAAGCCACTTTCCTTCATTTCATGGTACATAAATGCAACTGTTTTTATATAAATACATACATAAAATCTCCCTCTGCTCTGAACTGCTACAGATTTTGGGACGCATAGATCTAAGTCTCTGACATGAAAGGAGACAACATACATGCTCGCAGTGCCTGTAATCATCAGTAATGCTGATCTCATTAATGTGCAAATTCATGCAGCAAAGCACTTCAAAACTTCAGATCATTGATTGCATGCGGAGAGCTTGAGGTGAAAATATCAACTCTCTTCAAGTAGTCTCTATTAGCAGTGTTGCTTCGTCATTGCACTCCCAAGATCATTGTTTCATCCTAATTATACTATTAGCTCATCAATTAACGCTGATTTTCCATACCAACACACCAATGTCTTCACACTGTGCACCATTTATTACCTGGAACTTGTTAGTTTTGACAGTTCTCAAATGTTTAAAATGCTAATTTATGCACACTTCTAATCCACATGAAATGTTTCAACTTGGTAAAACTCGGTCTTGAGCGCGCACGTTCCCACAAATGCATCGACAGTCCCAAAAGTTATGAGATGTGGCTGAAAACCCTACTGTTGATTCAGTAGAATTTCAGAAACACTTGATGCAGTGTTTCAGGACAAAAGAAAAGTCCAGGTCGACTTTAGAAGAAGAACAAGAACTCAATAATGAAATCTTAATTTGTAAAATCAAAGAACGCTTTTTTTTTTTCCTTCTTCTTCTGTAGTATATCTGAAAAAACTCCAGTCTGAGTCAAATGTCAGGCTTTGCTTGATTACTGAGACTTTCTTCACCTTCCAACAGGTCCCGGGTCAGACCCAGCTGGCTGATGATGTACCGAGGGATGTCCGTCTTGATCCCCTGGCCCGCTTTGGCATGACCCTCTGCTGCCTCAAGTAGGTGGTAAAACTCCTCCGGGTCAAACTCCTGTCAAAAAAAAAAAAAGAAAAAAAGTCAGCCGAGATCATGAATGTGCAGAATCTGAAGCTACGATTCTGCCAGAATGAGCACAAAGCAGGAAAAACTCTCTACCTCTGTGATAAATGGAAAAACTACAAGTTAATGTGGCATTAGGCTTCCAAGGCTTCAAGTCAAGTCACTATTTATGCAACACTTTTATTTCTCACCACAATAATTCTAATCTGCTGGGTGGAATTTTCTGATTTCTGACGGCATGAGTCAAAACGGTCATTTCCATTATCATCCCATGATGCTTAAAACTAAACTTCCCAGCTTTTCTGATATACAAAGAACATTAAAAAAAACTGGAGCTTTAAATAAAATGCCTCCATCTTTCAAGAACCTTAATTCAGTTTCAAATAAAAGAAAATAAATCAAAAAAACATGAAATCCTGTCATCTAATTTCCTCTTCAACAGCTTACCAGACATTCAAGGAGACGAGCCGGCCGAGAGATTATCATGAGGATCTTCCTCACCAGCTGAGTGATGACAGTTACCTCCTCGCTCTCAGAGCGTTCGTACGCCTGGAAAACAGAGTGAGAAGGGTTAATAGAACAAACAAACAGAAATAAATAAATAATTCTGAACTTCCGTGACACCCGCATTCCTCTATAATAGAAGAGAGCAGGTATACCCATGTAATTAAATAAATTCAAATGATTTCCTCGTTTCCATATTTTGAGAGATGGGATAAAAAAATGCGGTGATATAACAAAGAAAGGGATTTTTTTTTCTGCTCAATGTCAACATAACAGTTATTTTTGGTTTTTTTTTATTCTGTGTGTGTGTGGAAACCACTGTGCTCCTGGGACACAACATTTAGAGGAATATTAAAACAGACACTGTCAGACCAAATTACTTCAGTGATGACATCACTTTAAATCAAAAGGAATTAGTAGAATAATCACTGGGTGGGTCCGTTCTAGATTAGACTGGAAAGGAGACTGGGCAGGAGTGGGAGGAACACTCTGCTGTGATTGGTGGTTAGAATTAGGGTAAGTTGGAGGATTAGTAGTTAAGAGTAGGATGGATCTGTCCCCACTGCTGATATAATCTACCACCAACCCACTGGCTGACTGGGGTCTTTATGAGTCATCCATGGACTCTCTTCTGGATGACTGACGAGACATTACAGGAAATAATTGTCTGAGTCATATGCGTATATTCTGATCAATATAAAGACTACAGTCAGCAGGTGTTGTACTCAGCACTGTTTAGAGTTTAAACACGGCAAGTTTGCTCTCAAGACATGGCTTGCAATTCTCTGTATTGCTTAAGATTCCTGCTATTTTAACTGGTTGTGATAATTACAGTCTACATCTAAGATTATATGCCTTTTAGTTTAATCCCGTGATCACGCCAGACCAAAGATCTAACGTGAATGTCATGATATGAAAGTGTGAGAAAGACTGTCTACTAAAAACTCACAAAGCCAATTAAAGGAATTTGCCATAAAGTGGGAAACACACACTCCTTACATGTTTAGTTAGTCTCAAATCAGGTGGAAACGTCTTCTATTTAAATAAAACTCTCTGTTTTTTTTCTAGGTGCTAGTCTTTAAGGCTCCCCATTTGCAGTAACTGCTTTTCTACTTGTTACAAACCAACATACGCAACTTAAAAATAAAAGAAAAACACTGTTGACGCTCAAATTGTTGTCTCTCATAAAGCTGCTTTTGTTTCAAAGTTTGGGCGGATGTGCACGAGATTTTATATCCCATGTTTTGCTTGCAGGGAAAAAAAAAACAAAAAAACAAAAAAAGAAAACAAGCACACCATTAGGTGATAATGAAACTGTCAACAGCAGTACCATGTTTCCATAGATCACAAACGTACAACGGTGTGTACCTGGCACAAACAGCAAACTGTTTTTGTGTATGACTGCATTTGTTCCAGTCTATGGGAACAGACTTATCAGTTCAGCTGGAGGTGCAGCGAGTTGGCTACGCCTTCTGTCCGACAGCATGCAGAGAAACGGGGAAGGAGGTTGCTATAGAAACTAATATTTTCTAACAACACACATAAGATCCGTGGCAAAGTGCCTCCTTAACCGTGATTGAGACTTTTCACAGAAGGTCCACTGTGTGCATCTTTGTTACTGAGTGCACATTTAATTTGAGTTCACTCTATCCTCTTCCTTCCCCCTCAAGTTCCCCTTTATTATTTGGAGTCACCAACCAAAGAGATCTGCATTATGTTAGAAAGTGCGGCATATAATTTAGCGATTGCATTTTAATGTCAGGTCAACTTTGAATGTCGTTGCTGGGGGCCGCCATCGTTGGGTCACTTTCACACCTCATGAAGCAGTTTTTCCAGTTTCTCCTGCAGCTCAGCAAAGTAGCGAGACGTAACCAGGCCTTTCTGTGACTTGTCCAGACAGTCTCTGACCAACTCAACCAACTGGTGCTGGATGAAGCCGAGCACCCCGTCAGCTAACGGGAGGAAGCTGTCTGGAGAGCACTGGGTGGCAATCTCCAACAAGCGCTCCTCCATCTGGGCCGTGGCCTGCAAGGAGGAAAAGCACACAAACACAGATGTAACACCCTTTATTCTGTCTTTTATGCTCTTGGTGGCACCAAATGTTCTCTGCACCAGACGTCATTTTTGGTTGAGAGTTGAATTAATGACCGATTTAAGTCTTGCTGATTGAGAACAATGCATGTGTGCGAGAAACTGAGCAACGCAGTGCGTCTGTAGTTCAGTGTGTCTGCGAGCACATACCTTTGGAAAACGTTCTCTGTACACGTGGTTCATCATGACTATCTCATTATCAAAGGAGACGCTTGATCGGCCCGGGCTGCAACAGAAGCAAACAACTTATCAGATTTGAATTGATCAGCACTGCAACACTGATCAATACAGGATCCAGTCCCTCTCTTCTGAGCCATTAAACTGGGGCAGGATGTAGAAGTTGTTGCGTCACAGAAGCTGCAGTAATCAGCGGGAAATGATTAGCAGTCAGTTCGATTGACCCCAACCACCAGTAAGTGACCTTATTCTTTTCTCTTTTGGTCCACTTCAGTACCACTTTGGACCTCAAACGAATTGTGAGGCAAAATCCTATTTCAGCCAAAGCTGGATTTTAATCGTCAGGTTTAAATCTCTCTCTTTACTGACAGCTGCGATTTCTTCCAGAAAAACTCTGTGAATCATCAATTAGTCATTTGCTGCAACGCCACTTCTGTTTTTAGACGGACAGGATGGGTGTATTTTCTTATGATCATTTTTGCTCGATGAAGCTTCAAATGGAACATATGGAGGGAAAACCTTTTACATGCAAACAGACTCCTTGAGCCACTTTTCTTTCTCTCTTCTTTTTTTTTTTTTTTTAAATCATGAAAGCCACCTCTGTAATCCTGGGTGGCTGCTGCACAACACATACTGCTTCAGCTTGACGTGGCTCTCTGCATCAGGCCCCTCACCCCTCCGAAACCAACCCACCCTCGACTACATTTTGCCAGCGTCATCCCTGAGGCGCTCTGTTAGCGAGCACGCCCACACACTGCACACCACGGCGCCAGAACACGGCGCACTCCAGCTCTGCAGAAACAGGCACAGAGCAGAGCCAACAGATACAAGTTGTCAAAAATCACAGCTCTGCAGTCAGATCTCCACCTGCCCGCCGACCGACGGACATGTGGATTCAATCTGAGGCCCTTCAGGCGCTAAAGGCCGCGTGTGCTTGTGAGTTTGTCTTGTTCAAGCTGGCGAGCAGGATGTCAACGACTGACGGTCTGCAAACACTTTAGAATACCAAGGCTCGCATGCGCAGTTCAAAATTTGAAATCCTTGTCAAAATTAATCTGAAATGCTGTCTTGCATAACATCCTGCAGTTAATCCCTTCAAAGGGATAACTGTTTTAATTCAAAAGAAAAAAAATCATTAAAAAAGACAACAACATATGTTTATGGGGAGCAAGAACTAAGTTAAAGTATAACATCTGTTAGAGGATACAGACTGCAGGTGGAAAATAAAAAGCATCTCATGAAAATCTTAAAAGTTACAATATAGTTTTCAGGTAGATTTAACATCAACAACTCATTAAAAGGCCACCACTTGAGAAAAAAAGATTTAAATCTAAAAGAGAACTTAGCCAATAACACATTTTTTTCGAATGCAAATGAAACCCAGATTATTTACCTGAGGCTCCGAGAGCGAGGACGCATGACCGGCGAGGGCCGCCCATCCTCATCCGTGATGCTGTCGGAGCTGCGGAAGTGCTTGAAAAGGAAGTGCAGCTCATCTTGTGTCGGCTGGTAGGGAAGCTGGTGAAGACGCTCCTGGGAAGACGAGGAAGACTGAACACCAAAATGGACCCATTAGTGGAGAAAATGGCTTAGTTCCCAATTTCACACGTTTTAAATTATCCCTTAAATTTGATGGCGAAGTAGCTTTCAGTCAAACCACATGTATGCTTTCTTTTCCACCATATACATACATATATATATATATATATATATATATATATATATACACGTATATGTACAGTGGG
>JBAMYA010000019.1:6991920-7016275 GCA_037176975.1 Arrhamphus sclerolepis | reverse complement strand
TTAAGAACGTTGTGTGTGTGTGTGTGTGTGTGTGTGTGTGCGTGTGTGTGGGGGGGGGGGGGCGCCCCACAACCATACACATACCTTCGGGCAAATGGAAAATTGATGCAGGTACTAGTTGACACATTTCGTGGGCTGTCTAGAGGGCTGCTCGCTGCTAAAACAGGAAAAGATAAAGTTATTAGCGGTAGCGCACACGACTGTAAAATTAAACTTGTGAAAATAGAAGTGTCGAGAGCACATAGCTGTGTCTGAACAGGAACCTTCAATCAAGGCAACATTAGCCAGCCCCTCAGCAAGGTCAAA
Source organism: Arrhamphus sclerolepis (assembly GCA_037176975.1). NCBI lineage: Eukaryota > Metazoa > Chordata > Actinopteri > Beloniformes > Hemiramphidae > Arrhamphus > Arrhamphus sclerolepis. The sequence goes on along the minus strand of JBAMYA010000019.1, from coordinate 7,015,969 downwards.
CATATTATCTTGGTATTACCCTCCACTATCATTCTACAAACACCATTAATTTGACGGGGAAACGTCATCCTGCTTCGTTTTGTTTGGGGTCCTGGAGATTGGAGTCCACTGGGGACAACATGCAAGCAGTCTGAACCAAATTAGAGGTTGAATTTAGCCTGCGATTAGATAATGCTTTTGCATGATTGAGTTCAAAAGGGAACACATTTACATGAAGAGCTCTTGAGGAAAACTCTTAGTTCAGTGCAGCAGCTTGATCTCGGCGAGAGGCTGCACGCTGTACGCACAGCTGTTTTAGAAAGCAGAGGAACGAGACCGACTATTTAGAAATCGTCTACACCTCAATTATCATTATATTTTACATTTCTGTAGATAAAGAAAAACACAGGGAAATGCAAGGCAGTGCTAAAAAATAAATAAATAGTAAAAACATTCCATGCGTGATCTTGATTCCTTTATTTCCTGAAACTGAAATATATCAGCTCTTTTACAGCGTGAGAACTTGAGTCAACGTAGATGTGGCTAATTTTTGGCATTTATTTATTCTTTATTCAAGCCAACCATCGTCCTCTAAGCAGAGGTCATAACAAATTACTAAATTGCAGTGACTCAGATCACAGACACTGATCTGTTCTCGCCAGTATGGACATGTAAAAGTGCCTCATTGCTGAATCAGGCCGGTTTCACCAACATCTGACATGTGATGAAGTGTAGCAAAAGCATTGCCTTCACAGTGGGTATCTTCTTACACAGCCGGGGCATGAAATGAAAAGTCAGGTTAAAGGCATGAACGTTCGACTCTGGACAGCAATTTCATTGAAATGTTCCAGAAAATCTATGCAAATATGTACAAGCATACTTTTTTTATTATTATTATTGTAACTCATATTTCATCTCTTTGACTGGCAGTATGTAGTTGTAGAGCTATGCGGTGGGATGTCAAGCATATCTGAAAAACATCTTACCAGTATGAAGCGGTAATGGTGAGAGGGGCCGAGACAGAGTGGGTGAAGGCGTCCCAATACCAAGGCTCTTCCTGTTGTTGCTGCGACAGCTAAAGCACGTGCGTGATAAAAAAAAGAGAAGTAAATAGCTTAAATAGCTTCATGATATACATCTGCAACGCTCCTCGTAACTTGTACAAAACTACTTGTACGTTTGTTTCCATTATGAGTGTGTAGTGGCTCATGTACGTAAAAAGTGTAACTTTGTGGTAATCAGCTGCTAAATACAGTTTATAAGGATGCATGTCTATGTGAAACATACGAAGCTCGATACATTTTAAATTGGTGCACATATTGCACATCATCTGCATTCTCCCCTTCAGTCTCAGTATATGTGAGGCACATGCACAGCTGGAAAATTGTTGGTCGTGGTTTTATTAAAAAAAACAAACTTGTTTCCAGAAAGTCACTGCTAAAAGTTCAAATTTTCCTCTTTGAAAATAAATAAATAAACAAGAGGAACTCTCAGCTGTTACTCAGGACAGCCCTAAGGTGGTAGCACAGTTGAGCACGACAACACAATGACAGCTCTGTTTTTATTTCATCTCCATCAAGAGCAATCGTGGATCTGATTTCAAAGTTTCCCACAGTTTTAAAGTCCTGATTTCACGACTCATCAAATGCAGAAAGTGCGTGAGTCCTTCAGGTTCAGTGCAGTACAACTCCATACTCCCATACCACACCGCTGTGACATATTTGCTTACGGCCATCATACCATCAGAAGTCCACATCTGCACATACCCAGCTAGAGTTAAGGTGGACATAGTTTTATTTTTTTTCTAAACTGATGCTAAGTGTATTCATTTAAACTGAGTAAATGTTGCTGCCTTGATTTCATCCTTGACTATATCCTCTGATCAGTCATTTAGCTTTGTGTGTGCATGTAAACGAAAAAGCTCCATGACAATCAGGGTAGTTGTGGGTAGATTAAAAGACACTTGACCTCTAAAGTAGATGACTATTATCCTGTCAGCTCTGACTGCTGTGGATCAGTGAATGACACAAAAACACATCTGTTTACTGTACAAACTGGGAGTACTAAAGATAGTCTAGCTGTCCAGTTTTTCTGTGCGGGCAATTTCCTGTCCTTAAATGTAACTCCAGCAGATTACTGCCTTGCAGCTTTATGCCTCCCCCACCAGTTAAACTGCAGGTTACATCCACGTCTGTCCAGACTGGCTGTATATGCAGTGGATACTAAAAGGTTTATTCTGAGAGAAAGCAAAGTTCAATCCATGAAAAATAATCCTGACTTCGAACAGAGGAGTTGACAACCTGGCCGGCTATCATTTTCTCTCTCTGATACAAAGAGTCAGTCCGATTCCTCCGGATTTGATTTGGATTTGCAGGGAGATGTACCAGAAGAAACTGCCACTGGAAAAGCATACAACCCAAGAGTGAAACAAAGCATGTGTCAACATGCAAATAATGCACAGGGAAGTAGGAACACGGTAGAGCCAAGGTGTTACCAGCAATTCTGCAGCTATATTGGTTGTTTGCAACAGTGCACCAGTAAAAACGAATGAGACGGAAAGGTACGAGACGTTTCATTCCTGCCACGTGAATGGGTACAGATGGCTCGGATGGGATGTGGATAAAAAAGAAGCTGTAAATTCCTAAACATGGAAGCTACACACACGCACACGTTTTCCCCTCCCCAATAATCCGTTTCTAAGTCTGGGGTCGCAAATTCAGGACTTATTCTGTCATGAAGGTTGTGGCATTTATTTGTTTTGCTCAACTCTCTAAATGTACGTAAATGAAATTGTTTCAAGGTAAAAGTTTGGTGATTTGCTGATTTTTCCCAAACAATGTAGGGAGGGGGGAGGCAAGCAGGAATATTAACAAATATTCAAATATTTTTACAAACTCACATTTATTTATTTATTTATTTAGTTGTTTGGTTTTTTTGTCCAGAATAGTAAAAATCCACTGCTGAAGAGATGTTTGTATTGCCTCAATTAAGCTTCTAGCACTCTATAACACACACACACACACAGATTACATCACCTCCGACCTCTTAATGGACTCACACCGGATCAATGCCTCATCATGCAAGTGAGGAGGGTTTGTTGAGTTAAAACCTGTAGCTACATTTAAAGACTCTTAGATCATTTCAGACCCTTAAGTAACTTTTTTTTTTTTAGAAACGATGTAAGAAATCTTTTCACTTTTTTCCCAGTACAGTCCATCTCCTCTTCAAGCATAGCGAGGAAGACCGTATACTTGTTGATTTTTGGTGCTAATACAGGCAGCTGATTCAACTGCAGGCTGTTCAGTGAGTGGCACAAAGGACAAGAAGACGCATGACGGCTGACAAAACCATGAATGTGGCTGAGAGTGAAGACGTAACCGAGTATTGATACCAAACAACTAGCCAGTCAATCATCCTCTAAAACAGCCGTCATCCGACGTTAGAGAGAACAGAAGATGAGTTCACGTCACGGACTGAAACGCTGGCTCCATTGTCAAAGCACTGACTAACTCTTTTCTCGTATAAGAATGGCCCAGATGTGGTCGAGCATCTCCTCTAAACTGTCACTGCTTAGACCTGGAACCTTATCTTGTTTACAAGATGTGACCCTGAGCAGGTTCGACCTTACAGATTATTCTTGACAACCGATCCAGCAGCTCGCTTGTAAGTCCAGGAAACTCTGGGATGGTGCCAAGTCGTCATCAATTTAATCCAGCAAAAACACACTTCCCTGAAGTCAGGAAAATCAGTCCTCCTCACTCACCTAAATATCCTCACACGATCCGGTAACAGCAGATAAAATGACATGTTTACGAGCATTTTTATCCGACTGTCCCTCCTTGTGATGATTTAAGTTTTTCCTTTCTTGCACCATCATGAGCTGCCAAATATCATCAGCGGTGGAAGGGGCATCCCTCACTACCTTCAAGAATCACCTGAGGAGTCATTTCTTCTGAAAAAACCCTTATCCTTCTACCTCCCACACACGAACACGTCCTACTGACATTTACTTCTTCAACTCTGTCCTTTAAACATGTAGATTTCACAGAATACTTCCTTCAAGGTCTCTTATTATACCGAAGCTTGAACATGGTTCCTCAATTGGAAAAGCACCCTGGGTAAATTCTGCTAAAACTGTATGTAGAAATGTGGGGTTTCAAGTCTACACTGGAAATAATGATGTTTCTTTTATACCCAGTCCAAAATAGCCACGTTCAGGCTTCACCTGTCAAATACAGAATTAGATGCATGTATACCCATGACACCTGTAAGAAGTAGGAAATCAATAACCAGACAGGACATTAGCAGCTGAAAAAAATTATGAAAATGTTGTTTTTCTTTTTAAACAGCTACCAGGAATAAGCATTTTATTCCCTACTACAGATGAGGCTCATGATCCTTAGTGTGAGGAACTGCAATCTCTTTGTCTCTGTCCTCTGAGATTTAGCTCAACCAGTGAGATTATTTCTGCCTTCAGAGCAGCTCTGACTTGAGAAAGGTTATGTAACTGCAAGTCTAAAGCTGGAGGCAAATGCAGGACACAACAGCGTGACCATATCAAAGCAGAGAGGAAACTGATGAAAGCCAAAACACAAAAGAACTCAAGGCTAAAGGGCGTATGTGTAGGGGTTTGTGTGTACTGATGGCAACAGCAGGGCCAGCTTAAACCGTTTATGTCCTTAACTGTATCTGCATTTTATTTTGTTTGCATTGTGTATAACAGCCCACAATAAAGCTGAAATCTACGGCTAAATAAAACAGGCACAACTACCACTTTGACGAAAGACACGGTATAGTAATTTTTCTGATATTTTCTGTCTATATTTCTCAGGTGGGATTATTTCAGGATGCAAATGCTATAATCCTAAAACAAAAATATCCCATAGTTGGCTTCCGCTGCTTTTAATCATTGCAAAGTGCACATCTGTTGAAGATTCTAAGATACATCACCTCTGATTCTGTTGGACTTTTAAACTACTTTTTAAACACATATTTATCAATGTCATCTTTGATATTGATAAATAACTGACAGGTATTTTGCACATGGACAAAATAATGTTTGTCTACAGTCTAAAAGCCACAGCTGACACTGTACGTCTGCATGTAGCAGGTTACATCTACTGGTATTTACCAGTAAACATAGCAATACCCACTAAAAGGCAACCAACTTTATCACACTAACCAGTACAGCTTCCATTCAAGTGTATCATGAGTAGTTATTTTTGCATGTTTTATCTGAGAAGTGCACCTTCAGATTGCCTTCATACAGTGGAAAATAAACGGACCTGTTGTGAAATATTTCATCCAGTTTCAAACAAAGGACACTGAACACTGCCATTTTGATGTTTTTGCCATTGAGAATACGAATTTCAGAGCAATACAGAATCACCAAACTGTGTCGTTATCTACACTCTTTTTTTATTTAAATAAATGTATATTTATAATGGTTGCCTTTAAACACAGTGGAGACTAGCAAACACGTATTAACGTTTGACCAATGGGCTTCCTGAAAGCAGCAGCTAGCTCTTGTTAGGACTCCACATCTGAGGGGAAAAAGCCCGAATAAAGGCGCGGGTTGGTCTGAACAAAGACCACCTGCAAACCATAGCATCTATGTGACAGGATTTCAACACAGTAAAAGCTCAAAAACTACAGTTTAACTAGTGTTCACCTCCAGTGTCCAAACTCTTTGACAAGTACCTTTTTGAGCGCTTCAGCAACGTTCCCGGAACAAAATGGGACTTGTTTTGGCTGGGCGCCGCAGACCAGTGACTCGGATCCGACATGCTGGAGGTTCTCTCGCATAACCCCGTTTTCAAACTTGATGGTTATTTTAGAAAAAGCCTGCTCTTCCTCCTCTTACTGCTGCTGTCCGCACCATCGTCTCTCCTCTCCTCTCCTCGGCGGCTCCTTTTGTATTCACGCCGAATCCGTCTGCCTCGTGCACCAGACCCCCAAACCCCGACGGAGCTCCGGAGCCAGAGTGGTTACATGAACCCGTTCACCGTCTGGCTGAAGTCCGGTCCCCGGTGCATCAGCTCCATGACGGCTGGTCAGGTGTGCGACGGCGTTCCGGCAGCTGCACTTTTGTTTTGCCCAACAGTCACTGCTGCTGCTGCTGCGCTTGTGTGTGTGTGTGTGTGTGTGTGTGAAGAAGCCGGAGCCTGATGCTGCCTTCACGTGGTGCTCGTAATCTTCTGTTCCACACTGCTGGAAAATAAGAGTCTAATGCACCGGGGTCAAACTCAAGGCCTGTGGCCCGCCACTTCATTTTTTTTAACTCGCCCTCCAGAGAGTGCAATCACACACAAACGTTTTAATTAAAAAGTCACGAGGAAAACACCAAAAAAACACACCAAAAAGTGTAATAACTGAGGTGGAGAGCAGCTGGTTTATGTTAGTCATGATTTAGCAAACATTTGCAACAGATTTTGAAACAAAAACTTGCTCTTTTTTTTAATATAACAAGTTTGCTATTTTATGACAAAAGGTTGAAATTATTCAAAGTTTGTGATAAAAAAAAAAATCACAATTTTGTGACATTTCTGATAGTACGATACAAAGTACTGGTTGTTAGAAAAAGATTTTATTTAAAAAAATTGAAAGTTGACGTCAAAATTAGCCATTTTATTTTATTTCTAAAAGGACATTTTCTTACATTTTTGATTTCACAAGAAAATAAAATGTGATTTTAGTACAAATCTCTCGGTTTTATTGATAAAGATCACAATTTTTGTAAAATTTGAAATTTAATGACAAAAATTCACTTTTTACAAAAAAAAGTGATATTGGGAAATACAAGAAGTTTATGATTTTAGTACAAAAGCCTCAATTTTATGATAAAAGTCTTGAATTTTGTGAAAATTGAGGTTATATGACAAAAATCCACTTTTTACATTTTTTTTATTATTATTCTATTACCGAGTACAGGTACTAGTGTGAAATCATTATATATTTTGGTTTAAAAGATTTTCGAACATAAAGTAAAATAATCAATATAGAATGAAAACATGACTTCAGTTATATTTTCATTCTAGGGTATAATTAAACATAGTTCCTTTTAAAATGCAGTTGTTTAGGTTTTAAGCTACTTGTCAGTTTGTTAATGATTTTTTTTTTATTTTACAAAAAACAAGAATTTTTTGAGAGATGAAAAACAAGTCATGGTAAACATTACAATTAGTGGTGGAATGCAAACTTTCTTATAAACCTTCATGCCCTTCAGTTATGGTGTGATAAGAACCACATCAGTTGCCTCCACCTTACATGCAGTCACATGATAGACAGTTTCACACAGTTGACACTGAAAGATCCTGTTGGACTATACCATAAAGAGTCTGGTAACAGGAGGCTCTAGACAAACTTTTAAATGGTGGTACATTCCACTGCATTAATTCTGGTTTATATGCTTTTATTTAGAAAGTAATAAATAGAAATATCCAAAAATGCCCTTTAAAAAAACCATTGACTCTTATATGATGTCAAAATCTTTGGGGTAAAAAAAAAAAAAAGAAGAAAATTTCAGATATTCTAGAAATGGAAATTGGTGCTGAAATTGGGCGATACCTCATTCACATATTTAAATGTACATTTTGTTTTCAGAACTTGTAGAGAGTAAAACAAGGAAAAATTGAATTGTGATATGTACTGATGAAATTTACCCTATCAACTTTAAATTTCTCTGCTTTCCTCCATCAAATATTAATACCGTATCAGGTGGTTGTCGTATCTATTGTAAACATGCTTCTGCATCCGTACCACCAAGACAAACAGCTGCACGCTCAGTGTATCAGAATCAAAGGTTGATATGAGGAAGCAATTTACTTGCATCCAAATATAGAATCTGATGCAAGAGAATGAACATGCTTCTAGGTGGTGAGACAACATCGAGGGTGGGAGTTGGATAGTGGGGGGTCTCTAAATGCAAAATGACAGGAACGTAAGCTTCTATACTGCGACAGGGCTGTTCCTTTTTTTTTCTTTTCTTTTTTTAATTTTTGCTCTCCCAGAGAAATTTGTCCCCCCTCAACCAACAGAGCAAATGAGATTCCTGAATGTACAGTGTGTGCTGTAACAGCCTTGCACTGCTCACACATCCAGAAACATGCTGGATGTGGTCGCCTCTGTTTGCAGTGTTGCCTTCCTCCACAGCACCCAGCACCGTTGCCAAGCAACCCACACAGGGACAACTGGTGGATCTAAAAAGAAGCACCTCAAAATATGGAGAAGGTGGGGTACAACTCTGATTCAGTTCAGTTCTGATCCCTTTCATTGACTCTGTTATGACTGGATTTCATTAGAAAGATTCAGAAGAAACTTTTTGTTTTCTTCAATATCAAACTGATCCAGTTTCTGTTGTTTTAATTTTTATTAATATAAAGTATGTTCATGAGTCATCCCACCTTGGTTTATAACAGATGAGTTGCTGACACTATCATTGGGATTTGAAGCATATAGAAAATATCTACTCATTTAATTAATAGTCGACCTGCTGTTTGTGCAGCTTTCATAGTAGCACTATATTTTCCAACTCATGGAGTTCAGTTGTGATCATGAATTTTTAAATTAATAGTACAAAAGTGTTCAATGTGACCTGAAGCATAGAGTGGACTCTATGATGAAATAATTTTTGTGGTTAAGAATTAACCTTAAATAGCAACTTTGTTTGGCTTTCCCTGCGAAGGGAACTGCAGGTCACTGTGCTCTGTATATTGATTTAACTTTTTTTGGGGAGGGTTGGATTAGTACCATGAGTAGCTGGGGCAATGAGGGCAATCTTGGGTTCAGTGTCCTGCCCAGGGCAACATTAGCATACGACAGGGCTTTGGATTGATCTGTCAATCTTCCAGCTGGAGGGCAGAGGTCTACGCACTACATCATGTTCACTAACTTTGAATATGACCAAATGATTTAAAATTAAAAAAGTGCACGTGGTGTTTCTCAGCTACACAGGTCTGAGTCAGCATAAAAATCCCTCCAACAGCATGTAGCTGACCTAGCAGTCCCTAGAGTCACAGTGCTGCTGCTTAAATGGAGGGGCCTTGATTGGCACATGCAGGGCAGGTGTGCAAATTATGTCCTCACAGGTGATGTTTCCTGAGCTGCTGCATCACCTCCCTTCTGCAGCTGAGCAGAACCACACCCCTCTACCATCACAATGCAATATTGGTAAGAAGTGGCTAATGCCTTGTTACTTTCTTTCTCCCACTGCAAAATAATCTGTTATATATTTAAAGGTCTATCATTCTGCTTCATGAGTCTCTCTTTTAAGACAGAGTTCTTTCAAAATTTATCTGCATCATCTTTTTTTTTTTTTTGCCTAAAACAACTGTGTAATGTATTGGACACTGCTGTTTCAGCAAAAAGTACGATGTATTAAGTTTTAATACTACAAGTACAATACCCTAATTGATGATCAGAGGAACAAGCCCTCACAATATCTGAATATAAAGACACTATCTGCTCATATTGGATCAATCAAATGTTTAAAAAAGCTCTAAATGTATTTCAGAGTCTGTGTGTGACCTGGCTGTCTTACCTCCAGGGATGAAGGGTTTGTAAAGGACTGCAGGGGCTGCAGGGGCTGCATGGGCTCAGGAGGGTGGGACTCTGGCAAGTGGGTGATAAACTGCAAGGCAAGACATGATCGTTTGGATTAGTGCACTGACTCAGCAACTTGCCACATTGGCGTCTGTCAGCGTCAGAGCTTTGTTCCAGGGTTAGAGGTTGGCGCCCGCCACTTGGTGGCTGATATCTCCAGCTGCAGGGTAATGTCACTGCCTGTTTGCATTGTTTCCTGCAAAGTGTTTGGATGCTTCCCTGGATGCATCTGGCTGGCAACTCATCTCAAGTGAACCCTTACATTGGGGTGGGGGGGAAGTCAGCAATGGCATGTCAACACACTACAAAGGAAATTTCATCACGCAACAAGCAACAACTAAACATCTACAGCAACTTTTAGCTGTATTTGGGAGTGTCGACACTTGGTAACATACTCTAAGACATGTTGATAAAATCCCTACAAGTAGCAGGTTCAAGTGAACCTTAGGACCATGATCCACAACTTTACACCCCTATACATCATTTTCAATTAAAATATGCATGCTCGGCCAGCGCGGCCACGCTGAAGTCTATATTGGACTGATGCTGATATAGCACGTAGGCTTTTTTTTTCTATTGATTTCCCTGCTCAGTTGTAAGCTGTGCCTTCTGGGTTCCACAAAGCTGTTATTGTCTCAATGCTGCAGAAGCTTCTCAGTGCTTAAACACAGCACTGGCTACCACAGCACTAATGAATGTGTTGTCATAGTAATGCAGGAAGGATGGCAGGAAAAACAACTCCTTGCACAAAGACTCCTCGTTCTGTACTGTCGGCTCATAATTATACCACACATGGCCCTTATTATATTCATTTTGATACATCTTCTTGGCAAAGTCCATAACAGTGTTTGACTGATAACTATACTGTATTTCCTTTATATCCTCACAGTATGCACACTCCACTCCAAAGTGTGAAGTGAGTAGAAAATCTCAGATTCTCATTCTCCTCAATGTTCAAAGGAGATACAGAGGGAAGCTACAACTGCAAAATGGGAACATAATTGTGTAAACAGCAAAAGTTATACAAACAATAACTGAAAAACTGTCTATTAGTGTTAGCTAAAATACATAACATTAACATTTTGGAGAAAGGGGGAAAAAGTATTTACAGCTAGTGTGAATGTTCGTATTGTTTTGAGTCTGTGCACATCTCAGCTGATGCATTTATCCAGTCATCATTAAAACCATGAACCCCTCCCAGCTCATGTGAAGGAGCGAGAACCCTCCTCTGTATCGCTCTTCTGAGCAGGAACTGACACTACAGAATGCCCAAAATGAAAATGACAAGAAAGCCGAGCGTGTTCAGGATAGACGGTCCACGCAGGAGGCAGATGGATGGATCTCAGAATGAGGCTGTAAGCAGGGAGCTCCTACGTCTTATGGATCAGCATTTAGTGGGCATCATGTACCCCCCACCCCATAACCACCACCAACACACACTAGTTCATATGGAGGAGTAATGAGCAGACATAATACTGGAGTCATGTGCTTTACTGGAGACAGAAATCTCAGGTTAGTGATGATAAGGAAATGAGAGATCTCAAGTCTAAAAGCATGTGATTAATCGAGAAGTCATGAAGCAAAGAGACAATGGAGCTGAAAACCACAAAATAAAAAAATATGAGGTAAAAAGACACACTGAGGCATCAGCTCTAAAACGTCTGGCTTAATAAAGAAAATAAATATATGAATTCATGTTTTTGTTGTTTTTTTTTATATTCACCAGAACTTTTCATGAAATAATTCAGTTTCCACATCTTCACAAGTTGTGTAAACAGATCTCCAGTTCAAGGCTGACAGCTTGGTTTCGCCAGTTTAAAGATTAATTTGCGGACAGGTGGTGCCACGTTTTAGGCAACTCAAAGCATTTCATAGGAAAACAGAAAGTGACCATTTACTATTACAAATATTAGCTTAATTGACACACCCGTAATTCTTGTATCTTCTTAAACACTCAGTCTGCAAAAACCAAAGGGAAGTGACAATCATGTCTGTAAGTAAACACGAGGGATTGTCTGAATTTTGCTCACATGCATGCTCATATTCAGGTACACATTTCTGCAGCTTTGAAAGAGCATGCTTGAAAAAAGTGAAGGGATATCCCTATTTAATTTAACTAAAAACAAACAGCACTTTTACAGAGTGCCATATGCTCTTTCTCAGCTGTACCAGAGGATGAAATTAAACAGCTGAACTTACTCCAGAGTCAGAGAGGGGATCTTCAGTTTGTCTCTTCTGGACTTCATTCTTGCAGGGCACCAAGCCTGAGGTTGAGTTACAGCCGCGCGGCTCCGCTCGCTCTCACAGTCAAGTCATTCATCGCTGCTGTGGAGGGTTGACTAAAAATATCACGGAGTGTCGCTTACCAGGGGCTTCAGCGGATTTCCTCGAATGTCTAAAGGATATTCCGAGTTACCGAAGAGAAACCGCGGCGCGGTTACATTGATAAACGGGCGAAGCGCGCGCCTCCGTGGTCCGTTGTTCGTCTGTGAGGCGCACTGGAGAGAGAATGACACAAAACGAAGAGAGCGACGGGTCATCGCCAACCTCCATGTGACTGATGGAAAGGGAGGGAGAAGGGAGGGTGGGGGAGACTATATTAGCAAGGGGTGCCAAATCAATTTCGGTGGTGGGTGACAGTCGGCAGAGACGAGGTTGAGTGAGGACGGAGAAGACGATGGCACTGCGCCCTACATGATGAGATTCACAAGATGAATGATTCATGGTGTTCTTTTGAAATAAAGGCCAGCACCTTGAGGTTTGGTCACTTCACATGGAGCAATATTGTTACAAGTTGTCTCTACAATAACTACACTCTTTATCTGCGTAAAACCAACATGACGCAGCGCACTGCCACCGTCTCCCCTTTCATTTAAAAAAATGAGAAAATAATAACTATAACAAATCAGCGGACACTGTGCTGCCAGCTGTGAAGGGTTTGGAGAACACTTTGGTAAACACCTTGTCAGTGCGTGCATGCGCGCATGCAGGCGTATGTTTAGAGACTCTACTGTGAGACAATGAGAGTCATTAGTTTATATTGCGAATCTATAGTCAAAGTGCGCACGTGTCCATGCAGAGACAGTCTATCACATTTTTCCAGCATCTGCGGGGCTTCTCCAGTCTGTGCGCACGTGTGGTCAAGAGGTTTGCACACGTTTATTGAGCGTGCTTGAAAGTAAATCTCCCAAGCATGCGTAGGAGTGTGTTTATAGCGAGTGCGTTTGGATGTGTGCTTATAGGTGCGTGTTCAAAAGTCGGTTCATGCTGCAGGTGGGTGTGTTTTTGTGAGCTGTGAGAGTCCAGGCCTGATCGCGAGCGCGCGTGTAAGGACGGTTGAGGAAAATAATTGTCACTATTTGTACTTCAGCCTGGTTTCAACGGAATGCACCTGTGTCCTCCTCGTTGCCAGGGAGCTGGTTTGCCTGGTTGCTAGGGAATGAGCTTGACAAGTAGCTGCAGCAACAGCGACCAGTCTCCCTCACACACACGCGCACGCACATCGCACTGACACAGTGATATCCCTGACCTCTGGGGACTTGACAGTCCTAATTAAGGAAGGCAAGTAACAGCCCCTCAGTATGACAATCTGAGAGCGTACACACACACACACACACACTCACAAAGTCGACTTTGTCTCCCCATCATGACACTACTTGTTGGATTCAGCTGTATATGTGCTCCCTATAGGAGCTAAAAGTCATTTCAGAGGTTTGATTTAAAGCCACAGTTCTGTCCTGATGAATGTAAGTCACTCTCTATAACTTTTCCTTTTGGGTTCCTACAGAACACGGAACTTCTTTGAGAAACATCAGACTGCTGCTAAATGTGCCACTGTTTTCACCGACTGGTGGGTAACCATATCTGCTGTTTGGTGTTGAGCATATACCTCAGCACTTTCAGACTTTGATAATAGAGATTCTTATTGTTGGAATGACATCTCTATAGCAACACATCCCTTCTCATCTTATTTTATTGGTCCAACCACATACATCCAACTAAGCATGATAAACTATGTTGCACCTGGTCCTTAACTTCTTCATCATATTAACAGTTTGTCAAGGACCTATCTACAGGATTGCTGTTAGGGTTGGAATGTACCATTGTGGATTCATTTTCTGGCAAACCAGAATCTGAGTCCACTTGTTTGAACCTTAAAAGCCTGTTTGTTCGTGTGTGAAGGTGGGTTCAAGCTTAATATGATAGTTCTGGGGATCCCATTTGTGCATTGCTTGTTATGTTAATGCAGGATTTAATAATAAAAAAAGCTGGTTTCTCAGTTGCCATGGCAATAAGGGCTTTCCTGCTCTTCCTTTCCCGTCAGCCTATGTGCTTCCTCCCACCTTTGCTGTGTGAGATGAAGCTTAGCAAAATGCTTTAACAAGTGTCTCTCTGCAAATGGCAGCCAAGTCAGATTCTGCGCATTACATCATCCTTTGTTTTGTCTGCTCTGCTGAACCAACCATGTCAAAATATGATGTTAATTATTATGCACTTTTGTCCAAACTCCAGAACATGTTAAATGAGTGCAGCGTGTAGGAAACTACTAAAAGTCTACATGCTATTTATCATGGACTAGAATATCTATGGATGACTAAATCTGTGGAAACGTAATATAATATTTTTTTTGATTTTTATTCAAAATATTCTGCACATCTTTCTGCAGAGGCTAACCACAGTATAAGTGTTATTTATACTGAGGCTCACTCATGCCTAAAATCTCACCCACAGATATGGAGGCTTCAACAAGAATAGAGGGGAATCATGCGTAATAAAACCTTAAAAACGTGAGGTGAGACATAGTTTCAGTCAGCAGTGTTGCTGCACAGCAGGAGAGTAAATAAAGAGTTTTTTCTCCTTTTTTTTTTAGTTGTGGGTGATAGCTTAAATGCCACATACAGATTGGATGATTAATGCACTATGCAGAGAGAGTTCATAACAATCAAACCACAATAGCACCATCACTGCATATCCTCAGTTAAAAATGAAATGCAACAACACACATAAAAGATAAACTCTCTCGTTCCCAGCACCTAAAATGTTGTTTAAACAGCCAGTTTGTCCTCATATTCAGGTGTATCAGTCACTAAGTAAAGGTCTCACTTATGTTGAGCATACAAAGTTCAGCATTCAGCAAAGCGCTCAAAGTACCTGAGAGCATCCTTCATCACAGTATCACTGTAATCTTTTCAACTCAAAGAGAACTTCCAGGATTGCACAGATGCACACTGCAAAACCTGAAGTTCACTATTCTGTCACAAGATGGCATAGTTCTACAATAATGAAGCTAGAGCAACCACATTAGCCCTCAGTCTCTTCCTAGTCAGCAATGCACATTTCTCTTTTTTTGTTTTTCATGATGTCTTCTTTACATTGGAGCTTTTGGCTTCCAATTAAATCTGAAAGGGATAGGATATAGGAATCCAATGCTGGAGTTTGTGTACATCTTTAGCAAAATAAATGCCTGCGACTACATTTATATCATCACGGTGCTGTGTTGAGACTGAAGACCTTCCAGTGAGGGTGATTTTCATTTTGGCGTCCCTGTCCTGGTCTTTGGGTTATCATGGCAGAACATAAGACAACCTGATCAGGAATGAGAGTTCAGGCCTGTTTCCATGATCTGTCACATAATGTCACCAGTTCAGATAAAATGTCTGACAGCAGGTGTGTGAGCTCCTTAAAATCTAATTCTCATGGTACAGATGTGGGTCATGAATGAAAGAACATATGAGTAAGGTATGGAAAATACTAACGTACTGTGTGTTTGTTGTTTTTATTTATTTTATTTTTTTTTACATTTTCTTCTCAAGCAATATGAAGATAGAAGAAAGTGAAAAATAAATGAAACCCCTCCCTATTAAACATTTTTAACTTGTGGATCAGAATGATGCACTTTAAAACCAAGCTGAACAGGTCAAACATTGTGCCAGAAGTAGCTGCATCTACCCAGCGTTTACCAAAGTCCACATTCTGCAGAAAGAGCAGCGTGACATGGGAATTTGAAATAAGTGCTGTTTTTGTTATCTTCAGCTAAATATACTTCTATTGGCTGGAGTCTGCACAACCTCTGTCCAAGAACCTCCAACTCAACCACATCTCAAGTCAGTATCACCTTTAACCCTGCATTCCCTTTCATTAAAAATCAGTCAATCAATCAATCAATCAATCATTATGATATCACAAAATTGAAACTGACATGACTGGAAGCTTTTGCTGCCTTCATCTGAGTCACTGTGTGTCACACTGAATTCAAAACCAAACTTCCAGCCAACAGCATCCCCCCGTGCTACTGACAGTAGCTACTTCATCTTCAGCGCCCCCAGCATCCTCTATTGTGGTTTGTTTCTGTATGTCTGATGTACAGTGTGTGTGACAGATTTTTTTTATCTGCACATATAGCTATGAGTGTACCTACTTTTGCAGATAAAATCACTGTTTTGAACAACAGTAACAGCACTCAAAATACAAACCAAAAAAAGCAAACTAACATGTAGCTTCTACTATATAAAGTCATTTTTGAACAGTTTTAAAACATGTCATTTTAGCATAAAATGCAACAATTTAAATTTTACTAGAATAACTAATGTTAAAACAACCTAATTCTAATGGGTTACAATTGCAAATCACTTATAACTCCAGAGCAGTAGGTGGCAGTAATGTAAATTAAAAAACAGGAGTTCTTTTCAAAAGAAAACCGCTTTGTTTTGAGATATAAGGATGCACAATGCTGCATGTTCAGTTTGTCCCTCTTTGCACCAAAACCATTTCCTGCATAACTTTTGTAACCAGCTTTGATTTTTTTTTGTTATCAGAAAGCTCTAAATACATAGACACCTAATGTAGGTTGTTTAATGATTATGTCTATGTGTATAGGAATATATATTGCCGACTGATTTCTCAAAAAGCCACTTGAGTCTTAAGAAATGTTTATAGGTGCCAGTTTCTACAGATTTGTCTTACTGACATGGCTAAAACATTTCACATGTTGATGCTGCGTATGAGATGTTAACTGGGGGCAGGCTTGACAGTGAGCTCCAATTTTCTAACTCATCACTTACTATTTTTGCTTGTCCATTTGTCTTTTTTCTTTTTTTTGTAAAAGACGTGACATAATGCACAGACTGTTGGACACTGAGGTTTTAGGATGCATGTTTGTTGCATTTTCACAGCAACATGGTTTCTTTTTTTTCACCTGCACCTCCTGACATTAAATCAGATAAATCTTTTCCTGTTTAACAGTCAGTTAGGATTGCTGAAATCTCTTCTGTTTGCTGAATGAACTTGGTATGTGGTAGCATTGCCTTTAAGCTGTATGAGTTGGGTCAAATGTTTTGGGTTTCCTTCTAAAAATTCTTTGCAAATGTTTGTGACAATTTCTGGTCCATTCCTCTCCACAGAGTTGGTGTTACTGAGAGAGCTTTGCCTTGCAGGACTAAGATCAGGACTTTGTAATGACCAGGACAAAAACATTGGCCTTGTTGTTCTTAAGCCACTTTTTAACCAATTTGATGGTATACTTAGGGTTATTGGTCCATTTTGAAGACATTTACGCCCAAGCTTTAACTTTCTGGCTGATATCTTGAGATGTTGCTTCAGTGTTTCTATATAATGTTTGTTTTCCCCATGTTGCCATCTATTTTGTGAAGTGCACCAGTCACTCTTGCAGCAAAGCATTTCAACATCACGATACTACCACTCCTTTACTTGACAGTTTGGATGGTGTTCTCAGGCTTGCAAGCTTCTGCCTTTTTTCTCCACATGTAAGGATGTTTATTATGGCCAATCTGTTTAATTATAGTTTCATCAGACCACAGGGAATATTTCCAAATATGCATTTGTAAACTGTAATCTAGCTTCTTCCTGATGGAGTGGCCTTTCAGTCCATGTTTGTTCAGGACTTACCAGCTTCAGCAGGATCTTCACCCCAAAATATCAATTATAAAGAATAAAATTGCTGATATGTGGAACACAGATGGAAAACATTCAGAAGGTAATTTGCCCCGTAAAACCATCTACGGACCTACCTATCTAATTATCAGTCACTTATCTATCTATCTTTGACACATAACTGAAAGAAAAAAAATTGTGACGCCTGCAGTTGAGTCAGACAGTTGATTAAGATCAGTTAAAAACAAATGAGAAGAACGGCAATGGAAATATTTAAGGTCAGATTATTATTGTTAAACCTCAACATATGGAAAAAAAACAAGACAAAAAGAAATCTAGGAAAAAAACTGTTTTGTTTTGCTCATTTTACAAACCTGACTTTAAAAAAATAAAGAAAGACAATCCTCAAAGAGGATGCAAGCAGGATTTCTGTTAAATAGTAACTAAATAAAAATGATAAAACAACACTTTTTCAAACATATTATTCACAAAGGTTTAGAATTTAAAGCTGTTCCCCAGGTGAAAAAAACTCTTGTAGCTTCTGTATCAGAAGATGAACAGCTCACATCTTCTTCAGCTGAGCTCCACAGAGTCTCTTTGAACTCTTCCGTTACAGGAGGTGCTTGCAATACTGTAGGTAGACAAACTGGAGGATCTTCAAGTTCCTGTCAACAGTTTCCTTTTGTCAGACACAAAAACAACTACTCGACTCAAAAAAAAAAAAAAAAAAAAGCAGCACATCAAAGCTGCTCTTAAAATCACCAAGATCAAAGAATCGAGGGCAATCTCCTCAGACCTGCAATCAGAACGTATCCTTCTATCATGGTAGACTACTTCATCACAAAACCTCTTGGGTTGTTTTTGATCCTCACAGCTCACATGGTATTTCACGGTAAGAAGTTTTTTTTTAAGGCTTGATATTTGAATTACTCATAGACGTATTCACAGTATTTGTATTGATGTTTTGTGTGAAACATTGCTTCAGTAATCTAATCATCCCCACGTTGATGTTGATATAGACTAGTTAAGCCTCAGTAACTTGTTCTGACATTTTATTCTGTAGTTTTGCACCTCTAAAACAAAGATTAAAATGGGGTCAGAATGCTTCATGAATATCATGTATGATGTACTGATCAGTATATGACAATCTTCAGTGAAGTAAATTGTTGCAAAAAACAAAAGAAAAACACTGCCATTAAAACTCAAAAAGAGTTCATGTGATGTGTTACTACTATTCTGTGTGAAATCACAACAATACAAATAAATTTACTTTATTTAACTGAGTAAAATACAAATGCTGTCCATGCAAAATAAAATAACAATAATTCATAAGATTTCAGATGATCTTTTAGCGACTTGTTTTTTAAGTAAAACATATTTCTTCGCCATAATAATTGTAAGATATATTATACTGAATAGTAATTGAAAGAAAAACAAAATTAAATGATTTAGAAATGACTGAGCACCTATGTTTAGGGAAAATGCCTATTGTAATGTAATGACAGCTTCATTTTTTCAATAAACATTAAGAACAGGGTGTGTTTACATATTTATTGTTTAACTATTAGGATTTCCAGATCAGATGACCCATTTAACATTTCTGAAAGCCAGAACTGTATACAGTGTGCAGTACTTATATCAGTTTTCCATTTTTCAGATAATATCAAACACTGTGTGACATAATGAAACAAGGTAGACCCTTTCTTATCTTTAGTTAAAAAGCTTCAGTATATCTTGAATGCTGTGATGTCCATGCTACACACCTGCTGGCTTTTAAATCTCAATGTTTGTGAGATAATCTCCTGAATATTTTTTAGCAGTTGTTTCATTTCTGTTACACAGTATTACATTCCCTCATTTCAACTTGGCCTTGAGACCACTTGTAAAATGAGTTTTTATACTTTAATAAGTAATCGTCGTTTGTAATAAGTTGCCATTCTGTTTCCATTTAGCATAGCATCTTTTTAGAAACAAGGTTTCAAGGCAACGGCTTGACTTTTAATCTCCATTCTCACAGAACTTTGCAACGCTACCTCATGTAGAGTCTTGAAAGTATTTGAAAACAATACTTCAAAAGCAGTATACAATTTAACTGGTAGCAAAAGTAACTTTCAGGCATTAAGTGTACTGGAAGTACAAGTAAAAATACAGAAAACATGGGTTGGAAAGTAAGCTAGCTCACCTTAGCCTAGCCATCACACTAACAAGATATGCTAGCCAAAATATGCTTTTTGTGTTGTAGAGTAAAAGTGCAAGCTGCCAGAAAAAAAGCAATAAAAACCCCTCAACCATTTAAGTAATGCACAGATTCATGAAAACTGTATATTATGATATATTTACGACACTGTTTCTTTTCGATAATGAGCAATACCAATGACAAAGGCACTGTTTGTTACAAACGGAAGTTTTTCTCCTGCATGTGGCAGAAAGGGGATGGTGGAATTTAGTTTTGGCCTTATCTTAAGCTTTTACATAGATAGATGGACTTAATTAATTCCAAGATACAATGGATTTACCTACTAAACTGTATGTTATTAATATAATTAATACAGATTTCAGTATCTTCTTCTTACATGTTACTGTACAATTCTGTGCAACAATTGAGATGTAAATTATGTGTTTCTTTTTACTTCATTCCCACATTTTACATATTTAACTTCAACATCAAGTAGTAAAATCCACATAACTGAGGTGTTAGCTTTAAATTGATCACCAGTATAATACAATAGTTGGATGTTTAGTCATCATCCATTATGACCAAGCAAGCAAGTTTCCACTCCTCATCTTGGCAAAATGTAATGTTTTGCTAAGAAAACCCCCATCATGGTAACATCATTCCACTTAAAGTAACCTAGTAGGTTAGCAGTGGGACACACAAAAAAAAAAAAAGAAAAGAAAAAAGTCTGAAGTATTTATCTAATCTCAAAACTCCCCAGATACCAACACTGATGAGACACAAGGGCATCTAGCTGAAGCAAACCCAATACTTGACTTTCGAATGGAAGTGTTTCCATCATTGGTTGTAATATTTTGGTTTTATGTAGAAGACTGTAATCACATCCTTCCCCTCATGGGGTCTGTTTTGTTTCCATACAGGCACCAGCCATGCAAAGGTCATTGGAGTCATCGGCAAAAATATCACCCTTCATTTTAAATTGAATGTTACCTTCACAAAACAGAGTCGATTAGCAGTGTATACAACAAATGAAGTAAAGATAGCAGAGTATCCAAAATTCAAAAACAGTTTGGAGATTTACCCTGAAAATTCTTCTGTATTTTACCACCTCACAAATCTAACTCTAAACAATACTAAGCTTTACTGGGTCACTCTGTTTTTAGAGAATGAATCCTTAAGATTCAGTAATAAAGTGGAGCTGATTGTACAAGACGACAACACAAGCACCACAGGTAAGGTCACACTAAAAGGTTATACTTAAACCAATGTAGATATCGTTTTTACCAAATTGGGCAAATTAACATTTGCTCAATTCCCAGTTATGAATTTATTATGAGTACCATTTAAAGCAAAGGCTATTTCTATTCATGATTTATTTTATGACCAGAAAATTTATCAAAAGATAACAAAACTGTGAGTTAATTGTGATGTTCCTCCCCATATGTCAGAAAGTGTGTTTTTCAGGGCCATTGCGGTCTTTGTATCATTAGCTAAATTGTTAGACTGGATGGAATGAGAATGTTTGCTGATCCCTGAGGTAATAATGAATTTTAATGAAAGTGAGGCACCAGCCAACCAACAAATAGATGTGCTACACATACTGATACCACACACCAACCACCATGTCCATGTACCTTAAAGGGACATTCTGGAGTTCAAACTATCCTAGGTCTTTGATGACACGGCAAGGAGTGGTCAAATTTCATCAGGGACTAAAACAATGTGAACTGAGGCAACTTTGAAAAAAAAAAAAACATGACAGGAAAAGATTCAAAATTGTTCTGGTTAAGTGATGATGTGCCTACAGTCAAACCGAAGTAAATTTAATTTGTACAGTGTACAGAAAGTGTGTAAAAAGGACTGTTTGTACTTTTTTGGAGAACAAAAAGTGGCAGCAAAGTCAACACATGAATGTTGCACTTCTGACGGTGCACACAAAAGGGGAAAGTAAATAACCTCTGCTTCCATAGAACTGGATCAGCAGGCAAGAACTTTTCTCCTTTGGTAATCGACTTGTGTGGCAGCTATCCATAAAACAGTACCAATATTTTTGTTTTCACACAATTTCTGTAAGGTTACAAAGTTAAAAATACTTTGGTTTGTCTGTAGGGACCCTGTCCACAAAAACACTTGTGCCTGTATAAATGGCCCCTTTTACACACTTACAAAGTTAAGTTTATTTGGTTTGTCTTCAGGATCCTGCACATACAATCATTCAAGTGGAATGACATACAGTTTTCAAAGTCTTAAAATAGCTGTTTACTTTCACATATGTCCAAGAGCTAACAAAATCACCAGTACAATTACCGGTTTTCAATTTATTACTCATATAAAAGTGAATATGAATCATATTTTATGTCAAACAGCAAAGTTTCCATTGTGCTCTCCGGTAATATTATACCCTCTGAAAATCATTGTCATGGTGCAACCTGCTCTCTTTTTTTTGGAACGGTGAGTAAACGTTTTCGTAAAATTGTTTCAACCCCCACAGTTTCTCCAAAGACAACCAACACCAGCACATCACCAATGGAGAGAGAAAGTCCCAGTTTCCCTTCCTTTGATGTCGTGATTATGGTTACGTCTATGATGCTGTTGGCTGCAACACTTCCATTCTTGATTTGTTGCCTTCTGAAGACCAAAGGTAAAGAAAATATCAATCCATTCTGCTTTTTTTCCTCAATATTTTTATTATTCATTGACTCTTATTACAATAGAGCATCAATTGTTTAGTGGAGGTAAAGAATTTAATGATTGTGTTCTTAGTGTTAGCTCAATGTGAAATATATATTATTGATTGGTATGTCAGAATTTCATATGTAGTTAAAAAAAAAAGAAAACAAAACAAACTGTACAGAAGCAGCATGCGTATTCTCATTATCTTTTAGGCAAACAAACAAAAAAGGGGACTATGTTTATTTGGTGGAAAACATTTGCAACTGTGTGGTTAAATTCTCAAAAATGCTAACCATATTGCAGTTTCACATCCTTTTGATCGATGTGATGATTCACTCTTTTTGTAAGAAATCCTCCCTCATTACATGCAAATGTAATTGTACCTACTATTGGAGAGATGGAGTGGAAAAAAACTGCTTACATTCTCACTTGTGAGTGTGCTTTCACTTCAGAGGCAAAGCTTTCTGTCCTACTTTGAGCAGGAGCAGTGCTGCTTCTAAATATTTTGACAACCGCCTTGACCTCAGAAACCACATTCGATGACTTCCTGTACGCGTGCATGAATGCGAACATCTGCTGGCTGCATATTCCTGTGTATCACCATATCTAATCGCTCCAGTCATTTAGGGCACAGTAAACGTACAGAGTGTGGGGCTAAATTCCACTTGCTGCATGCTCTCACATACAGTCCAGAAGAAAAAAAAGGATCTTTCTTGTTTTTCAGGTATTTCATAGAGTTGCAGTTCAGTATTTGTTCAAAAAGTGAATGAAAATCTTGAATTGCAAGCGATGACAAACTGAATTAATGTACTTTTTTTTGTTTTGAACACAAGTGGCTTAAAAAGGCTTAATGCAGGAGCTTATTTTATTCATATTTGATCAAGCAAGACAGTTTTAGTTCTGTGTCATGAGTCATCCTGTTCTCATTCTCAGGCTTTTATATACCCAAACCCCCCCCTCCCAAAAAAAGGATAAAATTCCAAAGCTTTCCTGACATATTTGCTGTATAAATACAGGGAGCTGTAACTTACTAATGAGATCACGCTATTCCATTTTCGCTTGTAACTAGAGTTAAAGTATTTGATTAGTTATCAATATTTTAAAAAAATGCATTGCGATAATACAATTGGTTAGTGCTTGCATGTCTTAATATTCATGTATCATGCACCACACACACACACACACACAAAGAAAAAGAGACTGGGCTGTAAATGCTTCTGTTTTGTTTCTGAGAGGCATTCAAGATGTCCTTAAATACCATTTACTCTGAAGTGATGGCTGTAGCGTGATGAGATGTAACGTGTCTAAAAACCTCCCCTCTGACAGGCTGATGGGGAAATGGTGGTAATTCAGAAGACTAAACAATGAAGTCTAAATTAGAATTTAATTTATCATCATTATTGTTTCCAAGTTCCCTTTACCTCTGTGTTTCTGCTGGATTATAATGGCTGCATGTTGTGGTTCATAAGGCATCAAAACTGCTTAAAATACTGCTGGAAATACTGTTAAAAGCCTACAGCATATTGGATGTGTGCACAAAGTTTTCTTTAATGCAGGGGGTTATGACCATGACGCATTCTGAAATGTTTACTTAAAGAGCAAGAAGCAAGTCTTCAAAAGCCCCTAGGGCTCATTAACAAGATACCCAAATGACACTATTGGAGCAATTTTCTATTTTGTTCTTTTTTTCCAGGGGGGAGGGAGGGGGGGGGGGGGGGGGGGGGGGGGGGG
>JBAMYA010000019.1:6968637-6982736 GCA_037176975.1 Arrhamphus sclerolepis | reverse complement strand
ACAATATATACATACTGTAAAAGTGATTGTTTGATGGTCATAATACAGTTACTTTAACAGATTAATTGAGCCGTTAATGGTATCCATCTCATGTCTGAAAGGAAATTTGTTGGTAGGTTGTAACTTAGTAATATTGTCATTGCAAAATGTTTTGTTTTTGGAAAAGCACCAGGGGTTCATTCAGAAATGACACCAACACTTTCACAGGCATCTCTGATTGAAGCCACGAGGAACATAGACGGGAATACAACCATCATCTGAATGAATGCCTGTGCGATTTAATATAAGTATTTTTATTTAGTCATCAACAGAAGAAAAAAAAGTGTTTTACTGTAAAAGATATCACCATGTTTCTTACTCTTTAATATGGCCTAGTCATCTTGACATTTTAATTTTATTTTTAATCGGTTTGATTGTAACTTGGCATGCAACAGTGGCGTAGCTATATTTAGCTCAGCAGCTGTAGTTGTGATCTTTGTCTTTACACTTGAGATAAAGTTATTATTCATCTTTATTACTCTGGCAACTGCTCCTTCAAGTTTATCTCTGGGCTGTGATCTCTCCTCTCACCTTCTCCGGTGCTGTGTTCTGACAGTTCATCAAGGTGCCTGTCTCTTCTCTTTCAATATATCTCAATGCATGTCCCCCCTTTTTGTGCAACTCTTAAAAAAACAGACTCTAATATATCCACGTAAATTCATACTGATTGTAACATTACTGGAAGTGAAACATTAGGCTGCATAATTATGTGAAGTCATTGTGAAATCCTTTGCAGTGGATGTGGGTGAAAAATAAGTTGTGGGTGAAAAACAAGCGTCTTTTCTTCCCACCCAGTCATCTAACTCTTTCTATGTACTCCGTCCTACTCTTCCTTTTTCTCCACAACTTTTTTCCTCCTCAACAGAACTAAGCTTGAAAACCAAATAAAATGCAAAACCTTGTCAGCATTAAATCCATCCTTGCTAACTTAGACCATTATTGGCAGTTTATTGGCATTCTTGAACACACACTTTCTTACAATCCAAAATAGTTTATATATTTTTTATTTATTTTTCTTGTAAGGAGGGATTTATGTGCAAATCTACTTGCAGATTTACAAAGATTTTCTGAATTAGCTCTTTATGTTTACTCACATGGAAAGTTACAGCTCAGGCAGAGCCAGACAGTGAGCATTCACTGTCCATCACCACTGTCTCTGACTTTAGCTTGTCTTAAGATGTGTTCCACATGACATTACGTTGGATTGCTATGTAGCATCAGTCATGTACAACGCTCGACAGACCCAGACAATTTAGTGCTTCGGTTCAACTGCATTCTTTGATATTATGGACATTGTGTAGAAATAAATGAATTGGTCTTTCCCTGCTAACATCATTTTAAATTATGCCTCACTGTCAACAATCAAAAAGAAATGGTCTACTCATAACACATCTACACTTTTTAAGGTTGTCATCCTTCCAGTCGTCCCACTGGTTTACAAAGTAAAAGAAACAAAAAAAACAACAACTGTGTACCATCAAAAATTGTTATAATGTTGGGAAATAATAGCAGTTTAATGGTGAGATAAGAACTGAATCATCTAGTTGTTTCCAATCCATTGACCACAAACTAAGGTCTTTTTGGATTCCAGGAAGTATTTAGGCTAATTGTTGCTCCCATTGCCAGTAATGATGACACTTAATATGTTGCATCAGTGTAAACCTAAGCTTTACTGTTGATTACTCTGGGAGAAAAAAAACATTTTTGAAAGTCTCTGATTTCATTGTGTTGCTATCAAGACATTGATCCATTGCATTGTTTCTACTATTTTTTTTCTTGGTGTAAAAGACATAATGTTTTAAATAAAATACATGACTTTTTTAAATGATGTTTGTGTTGAGGCATGTGGGTAATGTTATATCCAGGTGTGTTACATGACTGTAATTACACCAGTTGTCAGTCAGGTGTCATTTGCATCAGCTGATTTTATTTGTTTGTTTATGGTTTTGTCTGCCTCTTGATAATTTGTGCAAAAGCCACATTTGCTTGTCCCACCATGTTATTGTTAGTTAATGGATTTTTTTAAAATTTGCACATATCACCGCTGTAGACTTGCATGTTTCATTTACTTTTAACATCTCATATTTATTTATTTATTTTTGTATGTGAATCTGATCATTCACTCATGCTTTCATGCAATTTTACTTTGCACAGTTGCAGTTACAGAAGACCCAGTATTTGCAACTAGGGCAGAATCGTGGACAATACTATGGAGGCTCACTACCCAATGTCAATCAGATTGGAAATGGCAACATTGACCTGCCTTTTCAGGTGAGCCCTTAGCCTCTCTCGGCTGGTAATTCAATGGTTTTGTTGTAGTCCAGTGTACCCTTGTCAGCTGTTGGTGAATATCGGACACACACAGGTCACTGTTCACTGAAGTATTGGTGAAAAACAGCTTGGAAACAGGTAAATCCATGTAAACTCTTAAGAGTATGAAGGCTTTTCTTTGACTGTGACGGCTGTAAAGTGTTTAAAAATCACCAGCTGGTAAAAGCTGCATATTCTACCAGGTTTTATTATGCCTCAGCAGTGAAAGGAATAATAGAACGGGTGTTTACAAGTTGTTTTTTTTTTTTTTTTGTTTGGTTGTTTTTTTTTTGTTTCTGTTTGGTTGTTTTTTTGATTTTGTTTTGTTTTCCCCCAGCATTCTAATTTGGTGCCTAAATTTTAAAGTATACCATTGCTTGTCATGGCTTTCCATCTTTAAATACATTTGCCAACTCAAGCATCAAAACGTGGGGGCGGGGACCCATGGCTTCACTCATTTTGAAATGAACACATTTGCAACGTTTATTGTAATAAAGTTTTTCTCTATAGGGCTTGGGAATGCCCATTGCAGTGTGAGATGTGGTGGCCATGTTGGTAGCTACGGATGTGAATGGAAACAGAGAAGTTATCAGCTGATAAGTTGGTATGATACCTTGTCAACTTATTTGCAGAAGATAAAGATTTTTATTGGTTTAGATCTATAAGAGATCCTGCACTGCTGATCTGTTTTCTGGCCCTGTTTGCAATGTAATTACCTGAGGACCTGCAGTAATTTTTAAATTACACCCCAATGTTTGTTTGTTTTTGGGTTTTTTTAATAGCGCATTCGGACAGGATAAACAAAGTCTGTGTTTTACTATAATTTACAGACATTAATTCCTGGATATGTCGTCAAAGCCTTGCGTTATAACCCGTGCTACAATCAAACCAGCAATAGTGGAGGAAAAGAAGAGTAGACACTGGATGCGAGGCGAGACCTTAAATTTAATCGCAGTGTCGGGCGAGCCGCATAATAAAGCAATAAAATGATCACTTAAATGAGACATATGTGCTTACTGTCGCCGTGAGAGTAAACAGAACAGAATGGCACTTTTGTTGTTGTGAACAATTATAGTTTTTCTCAACGCATGTAGACATCATCGCTCTTCTGATTAACTCCTTTTTTTTTCTAATGGGTCTCCACGTGAAGTTTAATATAATAAATTTCCTGAATTTTCTCTCAAAATATCGATTATGTAATCTACTGCCACCACCATTATTACACCAGGAGAAGGCAGAAAAGGCAATGATAGAAAATAAAAAAATCCCTCTCACAAATCACTGGATTAAAATAATCTCATGGACCTCTGTGTTGACTGAAATAAGATAATTAATGTAATTTGGGGTGGAATTTTTTTACTTCTATTACTAATCACAGACATGGCACATTTGCACTGGATTAACATTGCGGATGTCATCTGTAATTATTATGTATTACTGCAGGTTTTTAGCTAATACTAGTCCAGGGTGAATAGGGCTTAAGTGCATAAAAAGCTAAGCAGTTCAAGAGTTACAAACCTCTTGAGTTACATGCAATTTACAATTGAATGTATGTAGGACTTACAAATCTCATCAGCAAGCTCATTCATACAAAGTTCATTCAAACAAAAACACCGTACCTGTGTGTAAAATATGTCTATAATGGCATACGTATTTAGCACAGGAAATCCGTGAAGTTATCCAAATGTTTCTTTTTGTTAAATTATGCCTATGTGATGCATTACCTCATTAAGCCACAAATCAGTATCTAGCTATAATTGCATATCCAATCTAGACAACAAAAGGCAGAGCAACGTGTAGCTACCAACATAGTGACTTTCCCATGACTGCAATGTGTCATGAAGATATCATCCCAAACCCTATAAGTAAGGTTTTTTTTCTGGCCTCAATCACCCGGTGTTTTCCTTGTAGAACTCAGTGCTGGATACCAGTCGGACAACCAGGCACCACGGACTTGTGGAGCGTGTATACCGTGACCGGAACCGCATCACATCTCCTCATCGCCGGCCACTGTCAGTGGACAAACATGGTCGCCAAATATCCTTTCTATTGAAGCATGTCTTTGTAGTGTGGGTTGAAAGGACCTTGAGTTGGAAGGACGTAAGACACGAAAATAGCAGTGTAGAATCCAGGACAATTTCATAATAAAGCACCACCCGCAGGCTCCGACTTGTCCATCGACACTACATTAACCCACGGAGACTGTGTTTCAGTCACAGTTCAGGTTTATGGAGAGATTTGAACCGTGCATGAGGAAATGGTCAGTCTAAAAGTCGAAAAACACCATTTTATTTGCCAACACTCAGCCTTTTCAAATGTATAATTCTGGATAGACGAATACACGGTGTCTTTAAACGAGCAGGAGCCCTCGAAATGATCATGTGATCTCGAAACCTTGAGGTAACTTTATCTCTTACGAATCCAGCCAAGCAGACGGCGCTCGCTGGCACTCAACAGCGCTGCGGTCTGAATCGTTGCCTGTGGGACTTGAGGTTGGAGCAAAGCCACTCCAAAACTGGAGCACGGTGCTTCCCGCGTTCTGTGGGTCTCCGGCTTAAAGTGTGAAATTACAAAAACTTAATAAATGTATTCTTAGACGTAGAAGTTGAAACTGCTGAGTTAAACTGAGGACACTGTTATCCCATTTTGCACAGTCTTAGTGCTTATTCTGTATGATTTTCTGCGTTTTCAAATTGTCTTTGAAGGAAATTTCTTAACGCTTAAACCAAAGTGCTGATTAATGATAATTGCAGATTGCGATTTAAAAATGATTAGTCTGTATCCTCAATGGTCACAGGTCGCTGTAGTTGCTGGTTGCCACAAAAATGCTTATATGTGGTAATAGTGAGA
The DNA here is from genome assembly GCA_037176975.1 of Arrhamphus sclerolepis. NCBI lineage: Eukaryota > Metazoa > Chordata > Actinopteri > Beloniformes > Hemiramphidae > Arrhamphus > Arrhamphus sclerolepis. The sequence goes on along the minus strand of JBAMYA010000019.1, from coordinate 6,977,537 downwards.
AATCTGTTTAAATAACTATACAGCTGGGGAGGAAAATATTTTCTCACTTCATGCATAAAAATCCTGGTATTGAACAACACATTTTTAAGTGTATGCATTCTTATTGTGTGCTTTAAATAATTGTATGAATTTATTTCAAAACATGGTAATAATTGTATCAGAATAACACTTCTATGTGGTCATTTATTGTTTCAGCTGCTGGGTTGAATCAGCTTAGAGGAATGTTAATACAAATTATCACATATTTGTTTTTTCCTTAGTACCCTTGACTAAGTTTACATTGACAGCTGTCCTTACAGCTCAGTTTACCTCTCCCCACCACCAGACACTAGCTGGAGAAGGTAAGCCACCTCCTTATGGTAAATAAAACTAAGCTGGAGGAGTCTGATCTTCAATGGATATGATGATGTCAGTTTGCCCGTGTCGGGATTTGGCCAAGATTTTTTTTGCTGACATCTCTGTAACACATACAGGACAAATTCAGACTCTGCCTTACACCAGAGCGCCATGAATCCAAAACCCCAGGAAGTGTTTTCAGGGGGATCACAGGAGCTGCAGTCTAAACGAGGTAAAGGAAGCTCTAGTCACGAAGACACAAAAGCCACTTTTCTTTATTAATTATTGAGCAATGTGTTAAATCTTAAATCACATTAAAGGGTTAGGGTCCTGCTGAGGTAGAACAGATCTATGTTTTAGACATTTCAATTTTAGCAAAATATTTAGGAGTAAATGGATTTTGAGAAGAGATGCTGGTACAGTACTGAGCTTCCTGTGGAGACATAAAGCTTTGATTGAAGCTGATTCTGAATGTCCAGGGGTGTATGATCAGTAATCAACCTAATATCCATTGATTTAGTCTTTTTATGTGTGAGGCTCTGATATAATGAAGCCAAGATTAGCTGGCATCCGTTCAGTCTGTTGGTCACCTTGCTATTTTTAGACACTTGGGTGCATGGCAGCATTATATTCTGCTTAACTGGCTCAGATATTGATGACTCATTTTTCTCAAAAGAAATTGAAATCTGCATTTTGTGACCGCAAGAAACTTTGTCTTGTGTTTCACTAATTAGTGCTGCTGCTAACAGTACCTGGGACGGAGAATTCAGAGTCAAATGCAGACAGGGATGCACAGAAACAGTTGTGGGATGACAAGAAGGTACAAATGGGACAGTAAGGGACTACAAAGCTTACACTTATGATCTATGATTTGTGGCTCATGTTTGCATTTTCTCTCCAGGATGATGCGTCAAAAGCTGGTACATGTGATGTCCCTGGAATCAAGTGAGTTTCTTCTGTATATACTTTCACTCACAGAGTTAGTTAGGTCATTGATTCAGAGTTCACTAAGTTCAAGTATTACTGCCTTCCGTTGGGTGTTCTTTCTTTACATATGACTGATGAATTGCATCTTTTCTAGTATATTTCCGTCGCCAGACCAGGAGTTGAACCCATCTGTGCTCCCAGCAGCACACAACACTGGTGGCTCACTGCCTGATCTGACTAACATCCAGTTCCCTCCTCCACTCTCTACTCCACTGGACCCGGAGGATACTGTGTCCTTCCCCTCTCTCAGTTCAGCCAACAGCACAGGCAGCCTGACCACCAACCTCACCCACCTGGGCATCAGTGCTGCAAGCCACGGTAAGAAGCACGTTCGATGTTTATCGAGTGCAGAATATACATTCAGGAACATAAAGGGGAAACATGCTTTATGCTGTCATCTAGGGAGAGTAAAATCTAGAAGATTTCGAAGCCAGGTGCCTCACCAATATACCACTCATATTTTCAAAATGACCGGTACAGCTTACAGTTAGATGCTAAGCTATCTTTTACTCTACATGCACTCTGGATCAGTGGGCTGCTGGCCGTCTTTTTATAGTTTCTAAATGCTCAGCATTTCTGAGCTGATTAGTTTGGCTCAATCAGTTATTTATTAGTCATATAGGAATACCTACAGTCTGTCTCACTGGATGTCATGTCCTGGTCTAAACACAGCAGTCGGCTGTTTTCATTTGAAGTGACATTCTCCCTCCTGTGTGTTTCTGTTTTCAATATTCCTCAAAGATGTGGCCCGAACACACAAAATGGAAATTTTGTCGAATGTTTGGATCATGCAGTTAAGCAGTTGTTTTAGGTGAATGGTTGTAAAGGCCTACTAGGAACATACCGTAAATATTTTCTGTTTAAACAGGATCTACTTGAATTATTGATGTCTGGTTCCAGTGATGGCTCATAATATCTCATTTTTATGTCTTAGTTCATGGCTGCAAATTATAAAGCTCATCTGTGTTGGTGATTACTGGCTGATTTCTGTCTTTCTGGTGTTTGTAATTTACACCAGCCGCTATATTTAAATTTAGTCCGATACAAAGACACCTGTCATGTGTTTATGTGTATTTCTGTCCTTCCCAGGGATCCCCACCACCTCTCAGCCTGCCATGACTGTAACGGCACAGCGGCGACAGCCTCCTGTAGTACCACTCACCCTCACCTCTGACCTCAGTCTCCAACAGTCCCCACAGCAGCTTTCACCCACGCTCTCCTCACCTGTTAATATTACACAGGTTAGGATTTTCAAGGTTATGTGAAAAGGATGTTAAGCTTCATGATTTTTTTTTCTTTTCTTGCAACTTAGGTGGATAAATGACTCTTGTTCTGCAGGAGAAATTACTTGAGGTGAAAAGCAGTTGAGTTATGAGCACATGTCTCACATGCTTGTGTGCATCTTTCTGCAGGCTGTACCATCAGAGTCATTGACCCTAGAACAGCAGCTTTCCCAGTACCCTCTGTTCAACCAGCTTACAGCTCAGGCCCAGGCTCAGCTCCTCAGTGACCTCCAGAAACAGCAGGCCCTGGCACAGGGCATCCAGCTCATCAGCTTGCCCACTCCAGCCTCCTCTGGTTCAGCCACAGCAAGCAGCCCATCCCCAGACAGCCAGACCACCGCCAGCATCAGCATCAGCTCGGTAAGACACAAGGGAGTCTAATTGAAAGGGGAAGCACATTCAAAGCTGATTTATGCTTCTGCACAGCAGCTACACACATAGACTTCACACAGCCTCCAGGTCATCTCTGGCGTCTTTACTTCTGCATTGTTGTTCGCGTCACTCTGTAATCCCACCACCAGCCTCTAGATGGAAGAGTGGGTTATTTATTTGTGGACCTATAGCTAGCAGTGCTGCGATTCCTTTTGTTTACTTCCTATATGAAACTCAGACATAGCAGCAGAGCAGCTAAGTATATTTTAATGTGAGTTGGAGCTGATAAATGTTGGGCATCAGAAATGTTTTGCAGACATGGCTACAAACTATTGTTTCATTCAACTTGAAAACGACAAAGAAGAAAATGAAGAAGACAAATCTACCAATCAGATGTCTTGCTTTTTGCTTCAACTAGTGTCACAGTTAAATTTGCATATTGAGTGGTCCCTGGATTAGAAAGACACTATATTAATGAGATGTTAAATTTGCAGAGGTGCATGGCAACAACAGTGTTGCTTTGATGCAGAAGTATAAATCAGCTTTTAAAGGCTTGATTAAATGACTGGGACCATTTTGCTTATTAGGACTGTTCATTTCGCAGCTTTATTGTTTGAAAAGCAACTCAAAGGACATTTAAGTAATTTTCTGCACACCAGTTTTGTTACTTTAAAAGAACTCTTCTTAGTTCTGTTTATTATCATTATTAACATGAAAAGGTCCTTTCACTGTCTGATGTTGCTTTTTTTTGTAGGAAAAACAAAACACGTTTGACAATTTTCTCAAGCACAAAAGGCACTTTTAATATTGCAATTTAGTTGTCATATTTGCAGCCATAGTTTTACTGTCTGTACATCTGGAGGTGGTTGGTAGTATATACATCTCTTTACAATGTCCACTATGAGCTTTTACTTCAAGATGTGTGTGTGACAGGTATGAAGCTTAGTTCTAGCTAACCCTCTTCCCTCCAACAGTACCGCAATCAGACTGGCTCACCAGCCACTCAGTCTCCAACCTCCCCAGTCTCCAATCAAGGCTTCTCCCCCGGAGGCTCGCCTCAAGTAAGGGCCCACCCACCAAGCTAGCTGCTGTCTGGGGGAGGGCTTTGCTCCTGGGGGAAGGCTGATTGTAGATAGTTAGGCTGCTTTTCATTCTCTGTATCAGCAGTTAACCACTCATGGTGTCAGCAACTGCATAACTCATCTCTTCATCACCACTGTTCACTGTGTGAATGACAACATGGTGAAGGTTTTTTGATGGAGGCCCTAACCATTTGTTGGTTTTAAAGTGTTAACCTTGAAGCCTCAGCTTTTCTCAGTGTGCACCACATACGAGCAAGATAAAGTAGCGTAACTGCAGTGTAACAAATGTTAGTTCTGCATCTTGTATGAAGATAAAAAGACCAGTAACAGTGTGCTGAATGAATGAACAGTGTGAAGAATGAGAGCATACGTCTCAGTTGTATACTACAACTAGAGGATTTGAAACTATTTTTTTTTTTTAAATGTGTTTTTATAAATTAACAGTAGGTTGCTTTTATGTTCACAGTTTGCAGTTTGCACCTTCTATTCACAGAACACCATGCGTTTCTCTGCTGTGAAAAGACCCTAAAGCTCCAGTTGTGTTTGGTGGAAGATTTGTTCAGGTGTTTTTTTTTTAGATGTTTGGAAAAGCACTAAATATAAAGTGCAATTTCAGAGAAGCCACTTGGAGAGAAAAATTTACTTGGTAAACAATTAACTATAAATGTTTACGAAGCAGGAAGAAAAAAAGAGACATGTTTAGTATTTTAAATCCATATTTGTTCATTTGTAGCATTCTTACCAATCAGCACATTTCTGTATTTTGGTACTGACAGCTATGTGTTGTGTGAAATACATGCCCATCCTGCGTGTACTGGATAAACATTCATAAATCATGCTACAAGCTGGTCTGTTTTTGGATAAAGTCAGCTGGGATGCAACATTGTCTAAGAGGCTACTGTTGCTAATGGTTAAACCGTGACTCCACCATATTTAAAAGTCATTCACACAGTGCTGACAACTGTATGTGTTCGGTGATGCTTTTCTCATTGCAATAATACTATGGAGGGAAATTCCTTCATTTATCACTCTGGGTGGTGTTCTGATTGTACCCTTTTAGATTTTCTCTACCAGTCATGTTAATCATGTGTCTTCCAACCACACTGAAGTTTTCATCACCCCATTACTGGCATTTCCTGGTGGATTTTTTTTTTCTTCTGTCATCTATTTTTCTACCAAAGCAGTGAGTTAAGTGATATCATGATTGACATCAAGAGACAAAATATCAGAATAACACCCAAGCTGAAAATACCAAAGTTTCCCTTTCATAATTTGTGTTAGATTCATCCTGAACAGGGCTGCTGCAGTACACCCATCACTGCACTGTTGTGTACCGTCCACAGAGATGTGACCCACCAACACCTCATAATCAAATTTTCTCTCCATATATTTACTTTTGTTTAAATTTATCAAGTGTACCCGTGTTTTAAATGCTAATTCAGCATACATTTCATTGAAGTTTTTCACTTTTTTTTTTTAAACTTCCCATACTGGCCTCATCGTTTGTTTCTGAACTATGACAGCCCTGGTCAAGAGAACCATATGCTTTTATTCACTGCTCACTAGGACAGTTGTGTGACTTGGTGTTTTGCCTGTTTTGTTTGTTTTGTATTGTTTTATCCTTATTGCTGAAGTGTCTGCTTGTGAACCTTGATACCCCTCCCACTACCACCACCACCACCTTTGCTAACTTTGTTTGTGTGTATTATAGCAGCATTCAAATGTGTTATTCTGAATTTTGTTGCCTATCTGTCTTCCTCCAGCACATTCCTGTTGTGGGCAGTATATTTGGGGACTCGTTTTATGATCAGCAGTTGGCATCAAGGCAGACCAATGCACTCTCCCACCAGGTGACAGAACACAGAACAATAAGCAGCAACGGCAAAAGTGCTTTCTTCATATTATGTCATGATTTCACGCTGTGATTTAAACAAAAAAAAATCTTTGCTTTTTAGCTCGAGCAGTTCAACATGATTGAAAGTCCCATCAGCTCCTCCAACCTTTACAACGCATGCTCCACCCTCAACTACACACAGGCAGCCATGATGGGCCTCACTGGGAGCACCCTGCAGGACTCGCAGCAGCTCAGCTACAGTAGCCATGGCAACATCCCCAATATCATCCTAACAGGTAGGCAAACTGCCAGTCCACCAGATGTGATTTCCTTTTATTGCACTCTTGCTCTATTTGATGTCATTGGATGGCACACTTCAAACCGCAGTTGGTCTGCGGTTCTGCAGACAATCTCAGCTTCAGCTGCTTCATACATTTTCCCATTGCGTTTGTTGTTGTGTTTGGGTGAAAGTCATTTATGCCTTTTCTTTTTTTCCCCTTTTTTACAAAAGAAAGGCCATCTGGAGGAGCAGGATAGTTCATTACAGACTTTCTGTGCTATTTAACGCTCCCTTAGACAGCCAGCTCAGTTTCCATACGTACCTGTGTACTACAGCTATAGCCTGGAGATTGAAGAACAAGGCACACTGTCAAGAAGTTCTGTAACTAAATGACATAAGCAATGATCACAAATGCAGGACACTGGTATTAGGTTCATTTTACAGCATTGCCTCTGGACTTGTTTAGTGCTGCATAGAGGTTCTTCAGCATGAGTTATGAAAAATCAGTGCATGTTTTGGTTCATTCTCGTGCACCAAATAATATCTACATAATCAGCTTGAACTGCAGAGCACCATTTTCAGTTTGTGCTGAATCTGTGTCATGATTCAAATTTAAACTGTCCAAATCAACAACAAACATTAAAACACAAACACTGCATATGTCAACAGCAGAAGTAGACAATGATTGCAAAAGGATTTTCTTCAAATCGTCGTCTGCGCCAGGCGACTAGTACTCTTTTGAGGGCTGTCATAATGCAGTAATCTGCTGCTGCTTGAACGCAGTACATACATGATTTTAACAGTGCCACTCGCTGTGTTTTGATTGGTGAAGTAATCCCGCCCCCTCGCCCCAGACCTAACAGATTATTGCATCTGTCCTCAGCGCTGTTTTGGGGCCAGAGCAGAACCGGTTTTCCTGGCTCTGAGTTTCTGCTCTATTTGCAGCTAGCGCTTGAAAAGCAAAGAAATGGTCACTAGCACTGGAACCGCCATGGTGGGAAAACCCTGTAAAAGGTTGCTGTCACACCACAGCGATTTTAAGCCTATATTGCCAGTCGCTGAGGTCGCAGACTGGTCAGGGGCAAATTGGTGAATAGTTGGCAGCCACCTCTTATTTGTTAAATTCTCAAAGCCAAGCCATCTCCAACTTTTAAAAGGTTTAACATGCTAAATACCTGGAGCTGTCAGGGCAAACCCACTGAAGCTACAGCTGTTGGGAGAGCAAGGCCTGATGTCATCATGTGGAAGACAGTCTCATGAAGTATTTTGAAATTTCACAAAAACAAAGAAAAATAAAAGTGCACGACACAATGTTTCATTGCAAACAATTTTTTACTCATTCCCTACTCTCTGTCTTCCCTGCTGCTTAAATGAGCTCTTCCATTCCCTTTCCTGTCTTGTCTTTTCCTTTTTTTAAATTTGTGGTCTGAACAAATCATACAACAAACAACTTTCATGTTCTTTTCTTCCCTTGTTCTGTTGCTGTGTTTGGTGTGTTGTCACACTTTATAACTGAAAGTTTGGTAATCATTTGTATGACTGGGATTCTGCGAGATTGTGTGTGTGTGTGTGTGTGTGTGTGTGTGTGTGTGTGTATAGGTATAATAATACACTGCAAATTAAAATAAAAAAATAAAATCAAAATAAAGTAAAATGAAAATAAATAAAATAAGATAATTATCTGACTTGGCACCGATAATATCTATTACCTATAATATACACAAATGATCAAATTTCTCAAGATAAATATGAAATATAAATAACTACAACTTAGTTTAAGTCAACAAGACAGTTTGAACGACGTAGAAATTTATAGGCAGAGGGGGTTTGGCAAAACACTGAGATAATAGATCCTCTAATACAGCCTATCTAAAATATGTGAGGATGACAGAATTTCTTTTCTTTTTTTAATGAGAGGGCAGGATGTTTTTGATAATACGAAAACAACACAAAGCGTTGCTGCAATTCCAGTCTATCAGCTGCCTGTGCTACATTTAAATATACACCTCACCATGTTAAATCAATAATTCAAACAGAGCACTAAACACAGCACCCTGCATTATTCATTTGCTAATTTTGGAACAGAAAGTTACTGTGCAAGGAAACGCACACATGGCAGCCCCAAATCTGTCTTTCCTCTTTCATTTTGCATACTCTGTGAGTATATTTCTAATGATGGGGAGATTGCTATGGATAGTGGGGCACTTTGAACACATCCCTTGACTCAATTTCTGTCTTGTGACACATTTATGCTGTGCCTGCAAAACTGCTTGGCTTGTAGCAGAAGCATAATGTTGCCGCCGTTTTCCAATAGAGCCCAGTCTGATGCAGTATTAAATCCAGTCATACATACATATTATCTCTATCTCTATATATAAATATATATATATATGTACACACACATGCACACATATATATGTATACATATAACAGCATTCACAGTTATCTTATTATATTATATATTGACACTTGGTATTTACCAAAAACAATTAGCAGACCATTACACCCTCAGCATGGTAGCATCTTTCTCCCACAAGATTCATTTCTGGGAAGCACTGACAGAACACAGCAGGGAATCTGACCAGGCCAGTCAGTCAGTCTGACCCTGTTCTTTGTGTTCTTTGACCCCAGAGCTCCTTTGAGATCACTGGGGTCAAAAAACACAAGGAGAATTTGCCTATTATCAGGGGGAAGTCATAATGTTGTAATGTGTGTGTGTGTGTGTG
>JBAMYA010000019.1:6933033-6968537 GCA_037176975.1 Arrhamphus sclerolepis | reverse complement strand
TGTGTGTGTGTGTGTGTGTGTGTGTGTGTGTGTGTGTGTGTGTGTGTGTGTGTGAGAGAGAGAGAGAGAGAGAGAGTCCATTGCTAATCAGTTGTGTAGTTTGAAAAGTGAGTTTAAGACTCCCAATTACAAAACGGGAAGTCATTTAGTCTGAACTGCACAGCAACCTGCCAACAATGAAGGACATGTACTCTGAAAACAGACTTTTGTTCAATGTACTTGAACGAGACAAACTGTCTCTTTGAAATTATTTTTTAGTTGTCACTGAGTTTGGTAAGGGCATGGAAAATTAAATTAAAAAACAAAGCTTGTAGTAGGCCTTATATGTTTGATATTCCTATAGAAGTGCAAATTTTCATCTAAAAACCCAGATAAGTCATATGTGTCATGGTTCCTTTTAAGTCTCAATGCCATAAATGTGCAAACATACAAGAGTTGTATACTTGTAACTTTCAAATTTAATAATTCCCAACTGGAAAGCATATTGTTAAGGAAGCAAGATCTATACTCCTAAAATCTTTCTAACAAGCCTTCATGTTCAGTTAGTGTAATATGAGTACTTCAGATAGGTAATGACAGTATTTTGGATATGCTAGCTTCCTGTATGATTAGAGGTTCTAGTTAAAATTTTGAATTCATATAAACATACTGTTGTGATCTGTGCCTTGCCTGTCTGTCTCTCAGAAGTTGCATTTCTCAGTCACAGGTGAGTCTCCCCCGAGCCTCTCCAAAGAGCTGACCAACTCTCTGGCAGGTGTTGGTGATGTCAGCTTTGATGCAGACTCTCAGTTTCCTCTGGACGAGTTGAAAATCGACCCCCTCACCCTGGATGGATTGCACATGCTCAATGATCCTGACATGGTGCTCACTGATCCTGCCACTGAGGACACGTTCAGGATGGACAGGCTGTAATGTAACATTCAGTCTGTGGTTCAGAACAAATTAAAAAGAAAAAGAAACCCACACAAAACACAACAGTAACTTGTGAATGGAGTGAGGTAAAGGGCAGGTTGAACCCTCTCCCTCGTTGCATGGCTCTCCAGCTGTCCGACCTCGCCCTCGACTCCATGAAGCCCTTTTGAAACGATGCGCCATCAAAAGACAACGGGGAAAAAAAAATACATACAGTGGCTTGCCGGGGAATGGCCTTGCTGTTGTTTTGAATGAGATTGGTTGCGCAGAGCTTTCGCTAGCCTACTGTGTTTACAGTGTACCATTACATGCCACATGTATTACAAAAACGCACATTTGAGATTTAATTTTTATCCTTCCATATCCACTACTTGTTTTGTTCATATTTACTGATAGCAGGAAGCTGCTAAGACACTCGGCTGAACCTGTTATTAATGGCTCTGTGGCAAAGAAAGAAAAAAAAAATTATATATATAATATATATATATATATAGCCAGTTTATTTGCTACCCCGCAGTGAAAACAGGTTATCCCATCATAACATGAAAGCTTTCTATCTCACACTCAAAGCTTTATTTTTAAACAACCAAATGTTATTTTCATCTTGTATTATATGTTTTTATGCTTTACGTATTTAAATATTTTATTTATTTGGTTAAAGATTTTATATTCCATTTCATAACTTCAATTTGATGCCAAAATGTTGTCTGTAGGCATAGTGTAAAATTGCACTGATGTAATTTGTGTGTATTTATTAATTATGAACATATTTATATATGTGTTTGTTAAGCTACTTGGTCAATGAAGGAGTGTCAAACCTCCCCATAGTTGCTCTTTGATGTTAGATGTGCCATTTTTTCTTTTTTCTTTTTTTTCCTTTTTGTGACATTGATGTGCTGCAGCCCAACAGTCAAATCCAACTCCCAGTTTTAGCAGCACCTCAGAAAAAGCTGTGTGCTACAGAAATGGGTTGGCTTTAGGACTCTGGAGTTCATGTCTTTCAGAGAAAAATCTGGCATTTTCTATTTAACCAGAATGCAAGTAAAATGCAAAATTTATTTTTAAGCAGTATAAGGCCAATAGTCATATAGGATATATATATATATATATATCCGTCTCCAGACTGACCTCCTACATAGTGAAGGAAAGTGTCAGTTTTTAAACCAGAGAATACTAAAAAATTTTAATCTTTTTAAGTCATCACTGTGAAATCACCTGATTTTGCCTTACAGTAACATTCTACTGTTCTACTTAAGTGTCTGATGTGACGACGTATTTTCGTAACCTATTGTAACATTTTCTTGTATTTGGGAGGAATCTTTGGTCAGTGATGTTTGTGGTTTTGTTGTGCAACATTTGATAAATCAATGTACTGTATTTTGTAGCGATACACTTTATAGCCAAATTGTTTTTGTTTGTTTTTTCTCTGTTTTTTTTTTTTTTTTTCTTTAAGTGGGGCAAAAAACAAAACAAAAACAACCAACCCCAAAATAGTGGGGTAAAAAAAAAAAAAAAAATCCAAGGAGGATTTAAGGTCTTGAGAAGGAGTGCAATTATGGGGAGGCTTTTTGCTCCTTGACGGGGAATCTCTAACAAAAACTGACCTTTGACACGACCCTCAGTCACAATGTACCTTGATGGGAGGACATTATTGACCCCCCCCCCACCACCCCCCAGCAGTTGTTTTTAAGATGCCATCTTGTCTTTGTCGTTTGAGCTCATGAAAATGAAAATAAGAATATCATTTATTGTTAAGGTAGACAAATATTAACTACAGGCAGAATAAGAGTTTACTGATCCTGATCTCTTCAGACTTGTAAGCAACACAAACGGTGTCAAAAACGATGTAAATCTTCAATCACCGTCTTTGCAATCCCAAACTCTGGACACGCCCAACTTTAGATTGACATCATTAAGAGAAACATCAGAATTGTCAATAATTCCGGCTCAGCTTTTTGTCAGAGTTTCCCTGAGAGGCTTGTTTAGGTGTGAGGGATCATTCTTGGTATATTTGTGGTATATTTGTGTGCTCATGTGCTAATATGTTTTCTCACCTGAAGCGCTCATGGGAAGGCTGTCCAAAACCCCTGAAAAAAAGGAATCACATTGGGTTTACCTCTACAGTTGGACAACTTTTCATTTGAAGTTTTCATTGACTGCTGTAAATGTCCATCAGCGGTTTTGTTTGCCTTTAACGCACCTGTGATTCCTATGCAAATGAGATGACAAAAACAAACGGAAAAAAAAAGTCCTTAAAGGAAAAATTCAACACTTTCCTCCAAACGCTGAGCTGGATTTATTCTTCTAAAACTGTTAAACAATGGAGGTGTTTTTACTGCTGAGACTTAAAACTGTTCTTAGCATACAAGCTGCATATAGATGGTGTCATTTTATTTCCTTATAAGTGTAAGAGATGTTTTTAGGGATTGAGAATTTAAAGATAAACTTGATTTTCATTTATCTTTCTCCATTATCACTAAGATTTATGGAGCCCCCAACAAGGTAGGAGCGATGGTTCCTTGTAGAATGAGGATTTCAGGGGCTCCTCGTGTATTAAAAAGCTGCCTGGTTGCGTGGTTTTTTTTTTGTTTTTTTTTCTTCCTTCAGATCAGTGCAGCTTTACTGTAGTAAATGTAAACTAAATAGATTATATGAATGCAGGACACTGAGTGTTGTGGTAGCGTAATGACAATCAATTAAGTGAATTTGTACTGGAACGTGTCGATGAAATTACGATCTCCACAGAGGAACATAAATCCAGCTTTCCTTTGATCTTTTTTTTCTCTCTAAATCATAAACCATTGATAATTCCATCCGCATTCATATACGAGACATGTCGGCCCTCTGCAGAGCGTATAAAGTTACTGTTACACATCACTGCAAAATGTCTTTAGAAAAGCACTTTTCTCTCATACCCTGAAGGAACAAATCAAACTTATTTCTCAATCTGAATCTTTTTAAATGTTGTTGAATTTTTCCTTTAAATCTCTAAAATAACTGTCTACAGATTTCCTGTTTTCTGAAGTTTACATACCTTTAAAAAAAAAAAAAGAAAAAGGGAAAAAGATGAGCTTTGTGTTTCAACTTCAACAGTTTGTTGCCAGTGATTGGAGCTTTCATTTCATTTCATTTCTTTCATCCTGCTAAAGACTAGTCATTCACGCTGACTTTGTACATACCTATAGCTGAAACAAAATGCATGACAAAACCGACAGTCCAAACCTCGTAACAAAGGTCTTCTATAGCTCCACGGGTTTGATTTGTGTGACATAACGCTACCACAAAGTCTAAAGGGATGCATGTTTGGGTTTCCCCTGTGCAACAGTGAACTGTTAAGTACCCTGTTACCTCCATCTCTGTACAATGCTACTTCACAGATGATAAAAGAATGTAATTTCCGTGGCAATGTCCTAGTTTTAGCCTTTTGCCAAATGAGCCAATATTTGGAGTGTTTGGTCCTGTCCCAGTCAGACCAGCCTTCTGTTCTCCTTGCTCTTCAGTCACACCCTTTTTTTCCCTTTTTTTCTGAGGAATCAGATTGTTGCTTGTTCCGCTCTTTTCCCACTGTAGCATCTCTGTTTACGAGTGCGAGCAGTCGATCCGGCCTCTCCTCTCCTCTCCTCTCTCCTCTCCTCTCAGTCGGCACAACCTGTTGGCTTTCTTGACAAAATGGAAGGTCCTGTCTTGTAACGGTTGCAATTGGCACGTGCACCGATCGTTTGCATTTGTGGACCTTTTTGAAGCTTCTGCGTTGCGCAGTCAACTGCATGACCTGATAGACACATTGAGCAGTTTCTTATCCCATGTTATGTACAGGACTTTGATCTTGCTATGCTGAAATGGAGTGTGTTTTAATATGTTCTTTTATGTTGTTGTTGCCCATCACGTCACGTTTTGGGATGGGTAAAGTATAACTGTTTTGTTCCATTCCTTTTTTTTTGTTTGTTTTGTTTTTGTGCAATGTTTAGTCCACTAGTTTTGCACTTTGTGACTCCCTGCATTTTGGCGGGGTTCTACCCGATGTGGATGCTGCCAGAGATATTTTGATGTATGAGAAAAGATGGAATCTCTATTTTCTTTTCTAAATCATACTTTGACTTGTCTTTTTGTTTCTCTCTCTCTCTCTTTAAAAGATTTTTGAGATGCAAAATTAGAAAGGGCTTACTCTGGTGCAGCTTGCGCTGCTTTGCGCTACTATTGGAAACAGAAGTGGGGGTCACTCCTATCATCCCACAGTCCTGTGTTCCCCAGTATTATTGAGCCCTTAAAATCATCTGGGAGGGGGGGTACATGGGTTTAGAGAGACCTTATGGATGTTTCTGAGATTTAGATGGCACAAAATGGAACATGTTCTCCAACTCTATATTCTCTTGAGTGAAGTGATATTGTGGGAATTTCTCATATGTAGTTTTTAAAATATTGTTATGGGATTATTATGGGATTTTGGGTCATGTGTGTCACTTGCAGTTGAAACTAGATACACTATAAGAAGACAACGTTTTTGTCTGACTAAACGTTTCCTGTTTTAGGTCAGTTAGGATTACCAAAGGGATTTCTATTTGCCAAATACCAGAATAATTATTTATTTAAGCTGTCTTCAAAGTTCGATGTTTACATTTCCTTAGTATTTGTAAGCGTTGCCTCTTAAACTGTGTGACTCTTGGGCTTCCTTGCACAAACTTCTCACGATAATTTGCTGGAACTTTGGTCCATTTCTCCTGACAGAACTGAAGTAATCGACCGAATTGTTCGATTACACCTTTCAGTTCTGTCCACAAGACTGAGATCAGGACTTTGTAATGGCCGCTCCAAAAACATTGATTTTGTTATAATTAAGACACTTTGTAACTAATTTGGTGGTGTGCTAAGAGCACATTGTCCCTTTGGAATAATAATTTGTGCCCAAACTTTGTTTTCCTGACTGGTGTCGCGAGATGTTCCTTTGATATTTCCACATAATGTTATTTTCTAATGATGTCATCTACGTTGTGAAGTGCACCAGTCCTTCCTGTAACAAAACACCCACACAACATGATACCGCCACCCCCGTACTTCACAGGTGGGATGGTGTTCTCAGGCTTGCAAGTTTCCCTCTTTTTCCTCCAAATCTGACGATGGTCATCATGGCCAAGCGGTTCCATTTAAATGTCAGGACATGTCCCCAGAAGTTATATTCTTTGTTTCTGTGTGCATTTGTACACTGTAATCTGGCCTTTTTGTATGTTGCTTTTGGAGTAATGTTGGTAAGAGGACTGGTTTCACTGGGGATAATGACACTCCTACCATCTTCAACACTGTTTTTACGAGGTGTCTTGCTTTTGTTCTGAAGTGGTCTGATATGCACATTTTGCACCAAAGTATGTTCATCTTTGGGACATAGAAACTGTTTGTTAGAGCAGATGAACGTGGCTCCTTAAGCAGACTTGTGGAGCTCCACAATTCTCCTGATCGCTTTGCTAATTTCTTTTCGATTTGACCATAAGCCAAACAAGGAAGCAGAGTGTTTGAGGTGTGCTTTAGTACACATCCACAGGTGTGCCTCTAATTAACTCGAATGTAGCCAATTAATCTGAGGCTTCCAAAGCCATGACATCATCATCTGGGCTTTCCCAAACTGTTTTGACAGTAATCTTAGTGAAGAAATTCTCTCATTATTCTGGCATTTAGCAAATAGAAATTTTTGTAACTGACCAAAAACAGGAAAGGTTTGGTTGCATCTTTATTTTATCATGTATGTTAACTTCTGGTTTTTAAGCTGTTAAAATGGCATATGTAATGGTTAGGAGTAGAAATACGGGATGGGGGGGGATGCATGCGGTGGCGCACCAAATCCAAAGCTATTTTAATAAAGATGGAAATTATTTCAAATGTTTTTACTCTCCACATTGATCCAAATGTAGAACAACAGCGTCTGTGGGAAAATGCTGTTGAACTGGGGAACTTGGGACTTTGGGAACATAGACGTCGTCCTCAGCAGCTTCGAATGTATTTCTTTTATGCCCCCACCAAACATGAAAATGCCACAGTTCTTAGAGTGAAACTGATTGACCTTGGTAATTACCTACAAACTTATTTAAAAAAAAACACACACATTCAGTTGAAAAGTTTGTGACTTTAACTACACACATGTATGCACAGCTTCATTTTATAAAAGTAGCTGAAGTTCTAAATTACAGGATGCTCCCTTTTTTTCCCCCTCAGCTGCCTAAAACCTGCATAGGATATAGTTTAAAAAAATGTTGATAAAGCATATTGAGTTGTAGATGCTCATCCACAGCTCTGGTGTGCATTCTCAGAATTAGGAAATGATGAATGGCATGCTGGTATTAGATGTCTCCATTATTGTCACAGGTTTGCTAAGAGCAAATGTAACTCTGGGAAAACTTTAGCAGAGTAGGCAGCTAATGAACCTTTCCTTTAAGTGAGGAGAAAGAAAATAGCTTTTAGAAATTTTGAAAAATCGTGAATCAGAATTGAAGTTGTACGTCCGAATGTTGAAAGGTGGAGGACGAACTTCAGCTGAAGGTCCATTTTCCAAACACGAGATGCTCAGAGTATCTGGTAAACAGTCGAGTTTAGACACGTTTGCTCGTATTAGTCCGAGATAACCTTTTATCTATTAGCATTACTTCTCAGCACAGCCTGTTCAAGTTGTGTTCAAAGGAATGAAACTGGATTTTTATTTTTTTATTTTATTTTTTTTGTCTTTTCTCAAGCTAGAAAAGGGGAAACGGGAGCATCAGTTCCAGAATCACTGCAGAGGGTTTTAGGTTTCAAAGAGATGTCCCTTTAATAACATGGGTTTCTTTCTTAATAACTCTGCATTTCATTGAAACTTTTAAAAGTCTCTAGAAATACACAGTTCAAGTTTCACTTTAGGCTTGTAGTGAGAATAGCATATCACTGTTGTCTTGTAAGTTGTAGTAACAGACCTGTACTTATTTATTTGTTGCCATGTGACTCTTTATGTGACCATTTGTTTATAAGATGAACGAAATCTGTTGATTAAATTGAATGTGGAAGACAGATTATTCTCTGCACATGGTCTTGATTTTCAGAAAGTGCTGATTTAAAAGCTGTTCATTTGTCATTTTACGACATCACACAGCATGTTGCTGTGGACATGCATGATGTTTAAACTCTGTTGTATACTGTCTTTGCTATCATTTCTATTTTGTAATCTGTATTTCCAAATGCAAATTTAAAAGATTATTTTGGATATGTGCATGCTTGTGAAATGTTCAGAATGTTGATTTCCACTAAAAGCTGTTGAGTTTGAAAAAGAAAAGTCATGTCTGGTATTGAATTGAACAATTGAATGTTTGGCCTTTCTTTTTTCTTTTTTCTTTTTCTTTTTCTTTTTTAGCAGCCGTAGTTCATAAACAGGGTTGAAGTAACTTAGGTCAGAATATCAGTCGCCGTGGTAACCTGTGACGGTTAACTGTCTGAAAATATAAAAGAAGGGCCTAAAACTTTAAACACTTGTAGCCAGCTGAGGGTCTTTGCTCATCTTCCTGCTGAAGTCTTGGTGATCTGTGAGATTCTGGAGGTACTTTCTGAGTCATTTTCTCTCATCTTCAGCTTTTTATAGACCTCAATATTTATTTATTTTTTTTCCAGGTGTCACCACAATAACTGGCATATGGATTTGGAAAAGTCCTCCCCATTAATTTGGGTTAATCCGGTATTTCCAGCACCTCTGATGGGAACACAAGTCCAAAACGCAGTTGTTGAACGCCCACGATGTATAATGATTTATTTATTTATTCATGTATGAACTCCTACAGCTCACCCTCTAACGTTTATCACTCAGCTCTGCGTTCAGTTAGCGCTTTATTTGCAAACAAATCAGGTTTGTTTAGTTGTGTTCAAAATAATAGCAATGTGTAACGATCAAAATCCGTATGATAGCTTTTATTATTGGGAGCACTGGACATTCGATTCTAAAAACGTTTCTTTTATTTGTTACAGTCTAATATTCACAGAAAGTGAAGAAATAGGAATGTTTGGATCTTTCCAGATTCAGATATTTACTGTATAAACTGAGAAGCTTGACGATTCATCTCTCCTGTGAATCACTGAACTAATATTCAGTTTTATAACCACAGTTTCATGGAGTCGACCACCTTTCTGGCACCTACGAACAGGTTTTTCAGTTTTTTTTAGGCCACTCCATAATGTTAATCCTACTGGGCAAGAACCAAGATGCTGCTGCGTACTGGTGCGGTTGCCTGTACCTTTGGTGCGTTTTGTTGAAATGTCCATTTCCTCTTCAGCATAAGGCAACACGACCTCTTTGAGTAGTCTTGATGTATTCAAACTGATCCCCAATCCCTGGTATGTAATAATCAGGCCCAGCACCATGGTGTCCCCACAAACATCCCCATATCATGATGCTTGCACCACCATGCTTTATTGTCTTTGGTGAAGCTTGAATTCAGGGCTGCTGGACCCAAGAAGAACAATCTTGCTTTCTTTGGCAGCTTTTTACCTTCAGCACGAGTTGTTTCTTTCAACAACTGGACTAATATTCCTTTTTCTTCACTTTTTTCACAAATTTTGAAAAAAGAAAAACAGTTCTGCATGTTTTAAGAATAGAATGCAGTGTTCCAGAGACATCTGAGTGAAACAAAAGCTATGATAAAGATTTTGAGACTTTCTTTAAAACACGCTGCTAATATTTTGAACACAACTGTAAATGCTTTAAGGCAGAGATCACAGGAAGTCTGCTAAATCTCCCCACCAGTCTCTTTTATCAAACAGGTAATGTCTTTTTCCTTGCGTCTATCCTATGAGTCCTTAACCCCAACTTGACTTCCTCTCTTTTAGGTAACTGTTATTTATTGCTTTAGAAATGCAGGAATGATCTTCCTGCCAAAACATTTTTTATTATCCCCTTATATCCTCTTTCAACTTTGTGGGAAACAGTTATTTTCCATTTTCAAAGCAGTGCAGGAACCTTTTTAGAAAGATCTAGGCTCTAACAAACTAAAGTACTCCATATGAGCCTTCCCCCTTTTTCCCTCCATCCTATCGTTAGAAAACAGTCACTAATTACATGGATTATATAAATTGAAGAGATCATTTAATCTTAAATTGAATTCTTCTTTCTGTTGATCATTATTTTATTTGCACACGATCACATTTTGAATTGTAACTCCACACACGAGCATCGTTTATTAAAATTCACATTTATTCATCAGTCACAGTTCATTCTTTGCAGAGGACAAATTTACAGCAACATTTAACATTTAAGATAGAAATTTGGAACTTTTTTTCTTTTATCATGTGCCTGCTGCCTTGTGGAGTTTTGTTTTTGTGTTTTTAAACTGCTGTGACCTTTCCTCCTCGATCAGATATCATCTTTAAAAGCCGAAGACATTTCACCCGTGGTTGACCTTTACGTTTAACATTTGTATGCTTGTAATATTCTTTCAGGGGCCCAGTTGTGCGTTGGAAAGCGTTTTGTTTGTCATCATCAGACGGCCAGCTGGACCTGTTGAGCTCGGTAGGTGTCGAAGTCTTCAGGGAGGGTGTCTGAAAAGAGACCAAAGAAAAAGTCTGTTCACAGTTTTGTTACTTTTAGTCTTAGCGCACGCTGTAGGACGGTGTCACTGCGCACAAAATAGTTTCCGTTGAATGTTGATCAAAGTGATCCTACTGTACAGCATCTTATTAAAGCAACATGTACATGAGTGTTGGTTTGTTTTGTGTGTGTTTTTTTTACTCTTAATCCAACTAAATGTTGGACTATTTACAGCTAATTGTTAAGTACCTGAGGGGGATTGAGGTAAGTTTATGGGGAAAGTAAAGGTCACTGGTCGCATTTCAGTCGACCCTTTTCACTCACCGTTGCAGCGATAACGCAGGTTGGCCCAGATGATGTTTTCCTGGGAGAAGCAGAAGACTCCTAGTCGGCCTCCTCTCATTGTGGCGTCTATGATGACCCCTGTGTCGGCCACCATTTGAGGACCCTCATAGAAACGAACTCTGCGCCACAGACAAGCAAAACGCATTTACTAGATTCTGCATGTTTTGAATCAAATTCTACAGGACACAAAGTTAATAAACATTTGTCTTCTCATCTAAATCACAGAAAGAGAGTTAAGTGCATTGACCAGCATCTCTTGAGTTTAGCTGTGTTGCTACCTGATGTAGCCATCAGCTGGGCGGTGCTGGAGAAACCAGCGGTATGAGGTCTTGTCCTTCCAGCCGACATTGCGGGCATCTTTCCAAAGCAGCTTCACCTGGTCACCAGTATCACCGGTGTGCCATAAGGCATTTCTCAGGTTCTCACCTGGACCTGTGTTTGACTTTACTGCCTGCGCCAAAACAGCAGTTGAAAATGGAAAAAAGAAAACATTATTAATGAGCCTGAACTCCAGCAGGGCCCCGAGACCCCGACTAGGAGGGAGCAGGTGCAGATGTTGGACCATATCTAACTGGATTTGAATTTAGCTTCCTGACCTGTGAAATGTACTCAGAGGATTTTTGTTGTGAATTTAGAAAATTAAAACGTGATGATTAAAAAAAGAAGAAACTGTCAACTGATTATAATTCATTGTGCTGTTAATTTTTAATTAAGTAATTCATTATTTATTCATTTATTCTTGCTCCAGAGGGTCTGCAGCGTTTCAAAGTCTCAAGTCCAAACCAAAGGCACCAACTCTCTCCTCTGACAGCAGTCCTAAAACGCTGGAAATTGCTGATTTACAGGCCAGGCTTTCCTTCAATACCTGTCTACCAAACATTTATACATCTTCCTAGCAGGTGGTAGTAATAGTACATGTTCCATTTCCAGGGTTAACACAGTTAAAGAAGATGAACTAAGTGTATAATTTCCCATGAGACAGGTTTGAAGGCAGTTATATAGCCCAGCGCAGTCAGACAAACGAACAAAAAGATAATTCTCTTTAAGTTTTGTCTGCCTGCAGCCTGTTTTAATTCTTATACCTTCCTTGACTTGCCAGGAATTCTAAGATCTTCACCTGCTCTTTAAAACCATTCTGCTGCAGTCACAAAAACCCATAAATATTAGACTTCTTTTTATTTTTTTTAATCCAACTGTCTGCATATTTATTAATAGTTAATGTCATGATCTGGAAAAAATCTTTTAAAGTCTGATCTGTGTTTTAATCTTGCAGCATTTTTTTTGTGTGTGTGAAGGTGTGTGAGAGAGAGAGAGCGAGCAAACGTGTCCTTCACCAGCCCTCTGACAGTCTGATCGAGTACATTTTATTAAGACCTGAAATGCTAGTCTGTCAGAGAGGACTAAAATCACCAATAGTGAAGCAGAAAGGATGGGTGTGTGCAGAATAGTGACGTAAGTAAATTAATTCATTAATACCAAACATTTGAATAGGAAACCTGAGGCAGAGAGACATGACCAGAAACATACAGCCTGTGATAAATAATATGTTTTAATGTCTTGAAGTGAATAAAAAGTGTGAACTGATAAATGCTGCTTCTGGACATGTGAGAAGACTGGATCTTGAAGCAAAGTTAAACAGCTGTAGGAAACATTATTAACACTATAGAGCACTCAGATGATCTTACTAATAATAAAGGTTTTAGTTACAACCTATATCTTGTTACGTAATGGTAAATTATTCAGAAGTAGACGAGCATTTCTTAAGATTTTATTTCTGTGGCACAGCAGTGGATTACCTTCAGCTGGATACCTGGCTCTGCTACAGCCCTGAAAGGATTAGCCTGCCAGTAAATCTGCTCCACCTGCTTCCACATCACCACGTAGAAGCTGGAGCTGTCCTGGTAGCCGAAAATGAAACCAGCATAGTCGTCGTCCGTGACTGTGTTTACGTGAAACGTGCCTTCAAAATCCACGCCGCTGAAGGCCGTGTAACCTGCAGGACAGATGGTGGCATGCAGATGTGCAAGAATGCAGGAGACCTTTGAGTTCTGGAAACTATTAACTTACAGAAAGAAGAAAAAGTGCTAATACCCAGCTGACATTTGTATGTGGGATTTGGGAGAGGCAGAAATGGGATGAAAAATAGAAAAATAATTCATGAATTGGCCGCTTGGGTTTGCTTTTGTCTTTGGGATGCAAATGAGAGACCCATTTTGGAACCATACCCATTCATCACCCATGTATGTGAGCATAAATGCTGCAAAAAATTCACATGGAACCCACATCAGACTATTTCACTTCTTACCCCAACACTGTTGGCATAAGAAATCTTTGAAGTTTTACCTTGAATAGTTGGCATTTTTGATGAATGCTTTTATTTTCTTTCTTGCTCAGGCAAAAATCTAAGACTATTCAGTTTCTGCAAAATGTCAAACTATTCCCAGAAATGCCAAATGTTCTTACCAACAGCCAACCCAGGGTCACTGTTCATAGTCTGGACGATCTCTCTTCCCTGTACGAATGGGGTATTTAAGAGAAATTATAGAATATTTTTGTGGAACAGAAAATCAAAAAAACTTCAAAACCAAAAAGCATCACACAACACTTGACCTGGTTCAGCACCACCCAGTTGGGGTCGATCTGTGCGTCTCCTTCAGGGTCTAAAACAACAGTCTGGTACTCCCTGAAGTCGGTGAGAGTGACCTCTGCATTTTCCGGACAAACGTCGATGGGGTCGATGATGGTATCGTTGTCAAAATCGCTCTCACAAACATCACCAACACCATCACCTGTAGGGAGGGATAGACAGATCCTTTGGTACTTACTGGGCATAAAGAGGAATACATGTCAACTGAAACACATCTGGAGTGTTGTCCACCATCAGAGTCCTCCTGCAGGGGGTTGGGGATCAGACGGCAGTTGTCGGGACCAGGTGGCAGCAGGTCTGGGATACCATCGTCATCGTCATCGTCGTCACACTCATCTCCCTTTCCATCTTTGTCG
Organism: Arrhamphus sclerolepis; assembly: GCA_037176975.1. NCBI lineage: Eukaryota > Metazoa > Chordata > Actinopteri > Beloniformes > Hemiramphidae > Arrhamphus > Arrhamphus sclerolepis. The sequence continues at coordinate 6,954,751 of JBAMYA010000019.1, read as the reverse complement.
GTGTCCAGCTGAGAGCTGTTGATGACAGCTGGGCAGTTGTCCCTGGAGTCTTGATGTCCATCGCCATCACTGGATGCAATTGCATTTCATGTGCAGATGTTGGTAAAAGACGAGCATTACTGATCGGTACGTGTGATGTGACTGATGAAGATGTGGAATACCTGTCCTTGTTGGTGTCACAGGGATCTCCAATCAGGTCATTGTCTGTGTCCATCTGAGACACACAAAGAGTTGTTATTCGGAACAGAATGTTACTGTGAGAATCAGGAGGACAACAGTGGAAAAGTCTTATGGTCGTGTTTGTTTTTCCACCTTTTTTTTTTTTTAAACATTTCTGTTTTACTTTGAAATCCGTTTTCCTTTGCATCCTAGTAAGCTTTAGTTCCTGTCTTCTTATGTAGAGCTGGTTCTCTCGTGGATTAGTTTTGCTAAATGTCTTAGTTTCATACCTGGCTTTCAGTTATTGATTTCAACTCCACTTGATGGCCACCAGAGGCTTATCTAATTTGTCTAATTTGGGCCTTTACATCTCCCCTCTCCTCCTGCATCCTCCTGCCTGTGACCTGAAAATCAATCTCAGTTGAATATTTTTGAAGGATGTTTCTTGTCCTTAACTGCACCTGGAGGAGAGAGGAGTGAGGATAAAGGGGGCTTGCTGGAGTAGCTAAGCCTGCTGAGTCATACTAGTTATTTTCCACTTCAGCACAAAGAATTAGTCTGTTTTTCTGCTTCATTCACTTGAGCCCATTCTTATCTCACATCCTCATTTAGCTTCTTCTTCATGTGAGGTTTAAATATTGTATTCAGAAATTCTAAAATAATGCAGTAATTAGATCAAATTCCTCTAACAGTCATAATAATTGCTATTTTAAATGTCAATCACATAGTGCAGGTTCACAGGAAGCACTCAGCAAGTGGGTCGGCTGTCCTGGCTTACAATGTGGAAAAACATGTTCTACCTGGTCAGGGTTGGGAACATATGGACAGCTGTCGCAGGCGTCTCCCACTTTGTCTCCATCTCGATCTTTCTGATCAATGTTGGGAACCCTCTTGCAGTTATCCAGGTGGTTGGGGATGCCTGGGATTAAAGAGCAAATCAGCGAACGCAAAAAGAAACTTGAAGTATGTCTGATATGTGCGAAGGAACTACTGACTCCGATTACTAGGCTGTCAAATAAATTTTTATCACAAAATCAAAGGTGCAATTTTTAAAAATCTTCTTTTGATGTGACTTCCTGTTCCTGGATAGTGATAAGAGGCTTTATTTTTGTTTCATAAGCGACTGATACAGGGTTCTCACCGTCCCCATCGATGTCTTCATCACATTCGTCCCCATACTTGTCCACATCTGTGTCTTTCTGGTCATTATTTTTGACTGCAGGACAGTTGTCACAGGCATCACCAAAGTCGTCCTCATCAATGTTCCTCTGGTCCACGTTGGGCACCAGAACACAGTTGTCCTGAAGACAAAACGTTTTGGTCTCTGCAAGCAAACTGATGTAGAAAAACATGCAGTGCATGCAAACGTTTATGATTGCGTGGGAACCTGCGTGTTGGGGATCCCATCCCCATCCGCATCTTCATCACAGGCATCTCCAATCCCATCACTGTCTGCATCCTCTTGGCCAGAGTTGGGCACAGTGAGGCAGTTATCCTGCAAAGACAAGCACATGTTGTTAGAGTTTTCCTTGAACAACCTACCTGACAAGTGCCTGCAAGACTTTGAGAGATACCCACATTGCAGTAAAACCAAACCGTTGCATAGGACCTTTTTGCACCTAAATAAGTTGTGATTATCGATGCTGATGATTATGTTTTTTGCTTTCATGAGGAGAATCACCTTGTTGCAGTTCGCTTCAGGACAGTTGAGCTTTTCATCAGGGAAGCCATCAATGTCAGTGTCAGGACCGCAGAAGTAGCCGTTACCGGCCCATCCGACCCCACACTGAGAAGACGGAAAATGGTTTAGGACCTTTACACACTGCTATGTCCTATATGTAATATGAGAGACACCTGGGATTTCCCATCAATCCAAATGTTCAAACATTTATCTTTCAAAGTGATGTATCACCAATATATTTGCAAAGTTTCTATGACTTTCTAAAGTGACTGACTTATAAGTTCACCTGACACTCGATAGTCCCCTCTCGATGGACGATGCATTCGGCGCTAGCGTGGCATGGGTTGGGTTGGCCGTTCCCACAGGCTCTCTCAGGCTTGCAGCCACGCCGTTGGTCCCCAACAAAGCCCGGCTTGCAGGGACCACACCTGAACGAGCCCTAGTGGTACAAACAGGACGTCACTTTATTCAGCTGAACATCTGCAGCACTGCAGATGGGATTTTTGAACTTTAACAGAAACATTTGAACACTAAAAGTGGTCAAATATAGTATAATATCATAAATTAGTAACATTTGTGTTTCTAAAGTTTACCCAAAAACTCATTTGATGAAGAATGCTTTAAGGTGGTTTTGGTATTGAAAAAACAACAACCAAAAATCAAAGTGAATGTCATATATAGTTACTTGCCTAAGCACTTACTGGCTGCACAAAGCTTTTAGGTATCTAAAGTATTACTACTGAAGTTCTACATAAATAGTTTTTAATTATTTTTTTAATCCAGCTATACTGCTGAGTTGACTTTGTTCTGAGAGAAAACCTAAATCAACGGTGTACGACAGAGGAGAACAAAGACGATACCAGCGCAGAATTATTTATAGCCTGCCATAATAACTCAGACTATTTTCTTGTGAAGCTAAAGCCCCCACTAACATAGTTAAAAGCATGTTTCATCGATTTTCCTCTTTTGATACGTCAGATCAGACGAGTTATTGAACTTCAAAGATCAATCTTAACTTCTATTTAATAAATGAGAAGAAAATGTACACCCAGGAAGGGATTCATTCTTTTTAATCATTATTATCATTATTATTATTATTTATTAAAGTTAGCCTTCTATCATTGCAGAAACTAGCCTGTCTGTGTGGTTTGCGACGCTGAGCTGATGAAGAAGAGCTATTTTTGCTACCAAACTCTTTTTCTTATTCGTAAGAGGAGGCTCGCGATCTTTCTCCTTGAAAAATCAAATACTCTGCTTTTAAATTGTGTTCCTGTTTCTTCTAATCCTCCTTTCTCCTGACATTTCACAAAGCACTGACCTTCAGTTCCTCTCTATATGTACGTTCAATATTGCATTCTGAAACCAAATGGCTTTTAAAACAGATGTTGTACTGAGCTCCAGTACATTCGGTGTCATTTAAATGACAGGTGGAGTGATTTGCTGTCGTACTCACTGGGGTGTTCATACACACAGAGTTCTCCACACAGCCTCCATGACTGGGACCTTCACACTCATCAATATCTTTGCACACCTCAAAGGACAAACAAAAAAGACAGTATACATTAACCTGGAGGGAAATGAGGAGAAATGGACAGAGGACGGCTGGAAGGATTAAAGAGGTGTTTTTAACAGTCTGCTGACCTCTTTGACACACTCTTCAGTTACTTATTACTTATTACGTAATACTTTATTAATAGTAATGTGGGTGTTTCAAAGGGAGTTTCAGTGCGCTTGTCATCTGGGCTCACCTGTTTGTTGGCAGTGGCGTAGGCGAGGCCAACGCCCTGGACCTGGGGTCCGGTGTATCCAGCAGGACAGGAACCACAGCGGAAACCCGGGGAGGTGTTTATGCAGCGAACGCCCATGTGACAGGGCTTTACTGTGCACTGCCGATGACAAATAAAGATGGGCAATCTGCTTTAGTTTTGTATGATACATGAGCCCAGATGTTGTGGCTCAACAGTGCTCTGTTTAAGAGCGGTTATTTGCTGGGTAAATTAAATTTAAGGGCTGAGGTCAACATGACCCAGGGTTGAGGCATTGGCAGAGCCGTAGGTGCTTAGGGTTACGATCAGGGCCTCTGAGGTGCAACAAATGGAGCAGCAGGGTCAGACAGATGCCAGCATACATTTTTGCACTGCAGGAAAAATAATGGCATTAATAATAACATTTACAAGAGCTTCATTCCATTAAGGTGAGCTCCATGTAAATGAAAAAATATATATATACGCAAAGAGAAGTTAAAACCACAGTATATTTCTCCTCCACACAGCTGGACAGTTACTCATGAAGCAGGTGGGAATTTTTGACTGTCGGACTTAGAAAAACAATCATCCAGAGACAAAGAAAAGCTGTTCGACCGTCCTACGTGTACTTCTGATAAAGCAGTAGTTGGTTATTATGCACACTGCTCACCTTAAGACTCATATTACCAGAGTTTATTGCTCACATCTTAAACTGTACGCTGCAACAGGCATTAGCTGGATACAAGAAAAAACAACAAAAAAAAAACCAAATTCTAGGTGAAAAATAATCGATTATTATCTGATCATGCAGCAAGACATTTTCATTTGACAAGAAATGTTGTTTCCAGTTTAGATCTGGTAGATGTTCAAGGGTTTTAAATAAGTGAAAGATACCATAATTTTAGATTGAATTATTGTTGTATGTTTATGTGGTTATCTTTTTTTTTTTTTTTTTAATCATTATTATTGTGAAAGAGAAAGTAAAAAGATATTGTTGGTGTACTGAATTAGAATAAGATTTTCTGGTTAATTAAGGCATATTCATGATCAATTTAAGAGTATAATATACTCAATAAATAAATTATGTTTAAAACAAAATAAATATTAGAACATTCCCAGTTCTAATATTTTAAATTTGCAGCATATGAATTTCTATGAAACATTTATGTGTCTGTATGTTGAATGTTTTCTGTTTTGTTTTGTTTTGTTTGTTTACATATTACATCCTGTTGTCACGGTTGCAGTGTCCTCTGTCATTCTCAAATGGTTTCCAGCTTTCAACAGAGTAGGTGTTACTCCATACTGGTTAGTAAATGGGAGCTTTTAGTTCCAGCCAGGCCTGAGCTGGTGTAGCCACAAAACGTACCAGTAAGAGATCCTTTTAAGTTAATTAGTAGCAACAGTCGTTTGTCTAATATCCAGCTGTTATAATGTCCTGCACCTTTTCCTCGGGACATCTCTGCATACCTCGTCCACATCTGTGCAGTAGTTACCGTCACCCTCCATGCCATCAGGGCAGGGTCCACACTTTACCCCCTGAGGAGTCTCCATGCACTTCACCCCAGGGTGGCAGGGATTTGGCACACAAGAGGGACGAGGCTGGTTACCTCCCATCCCTGGAAAAAGAAATCAGCAGCTTTGTGTTTTAGTGCAGAGAAACATATCTGATTACAGTTGTTCACTTTCTGAACTTAACATTTGTGGCATAAGCCTTATTTTTGTTTACAGATAAGGATCTGAAGTTGGCTCAGGTCTTAGGGACAAAAAAACCTTTTCAGAGATAAACATTTATGTAGGCAAAATATGAATAAAGGGGTCCGGTTAACTCACCACAGGCTTCACACTCCATCACTGTGTTCTTCAGGAATACTATTTCTTTAATCTGATGAATATTAACAAATAACATCATTTTATTTTTCACTGATGAACACAGCAGCAGCTGATTAAGTCGTGATCACAGTGTGCTTGGTAACTACCAACTCAGTATGTGTTTGAAATAGCTAAACAGCAAAAAAAAAAGAAACATTTTATCAGGCATTAGCTTGAATGAAGGACGTTTACCTGTTGCTTCAGCAGCTCTTTAATCTCAGCCAAAGCAAGGTTCGTCATCTTAATCTGACTGATAATTTCTCCATCTGGATTCGAGCAGAAAACACAACCCTTATTCATTAATGAAGCTCAGACATGTACCAGTATAGGCAGGATGGAAGGGGGTTCCCACATGAAGACCCCAAACACATGTAAGTTGTTGCTGCTCCCATGTTTGTGAAGGTCTTTTACTGACTGCTAATCCGTCTTTGTGAGTTTAACTGATGTATTGGTGAAAGCTCTGCTAGAAGAGATGGGAGCACTGCTGTGGTTAAGCTTTACATTAAACTTAAAAACTATGCTCCCTTTACTGAACTTTAAACACTCATCCTGGACCATCTTCTGCTGTATTCGTCTCCACTAACGCAGTGAAAACTGAAATGAAAAGCGCTTCATGTTAAAAACAAACAAAAAGCAGTAAAATGGGCTGAGCAGGTTTGTTTCCAGATGCTTCCTTTTCCATGGAGGCTCTGTCAGCAGAACATCTGGGATTAGAAACTCACTGGGGAGTTAATTCAGACATGTAGGGAGGTCTTGCACAACATGATCCACTGCCCGCCCGATTTCAGGAGACTAATAGCCCTCATTCCTCAGCCACCACAGGCCTCGTTTGACTCCACGACCCACACATTCACTTTCGGCCGAGACGTTTTGACTGCAGCTGCAGAATTGATTCTGCAGATATGGAGTGATACTAGAAGAGACCTGAACACAGAGGGTGCCCTTGTGAGTTTTCCAGAAATGAATATGACCAGGGTTTTCCATGCAGATTTTCCTCTTTTGAACCATCCTTCAGCTACCTAATTATCTAATATAGAACACTAAAGAGATAATCATCAAAATGAGACTCAACTATGTACTTCTTATGTCCTTGCAGGCGTGGGAATCTTTGATTTAAAACCAATCACACAGACCTTTTGAAACACAAAGGCTACAACACATTCTGGTTTGTTTAGCAGTTGTTGTTGTGACATATTTGGCAGTAACGGTGGAACATTTTATTTGCATAAAGTTTTGTTTATGACCACCTCACAAATGTAAATTCAATATCTACTCGCTTTTTGCCCTTTTTCTTTCTTTCTTTCTTTCTTTTTTAAATCTCCTGGAGCTGTGTTCACCAGCATTTTTCTAACTTTGTGTATCTGTTGTTTTTTTTATTTTTTATTTCTTCATAATGGGTCACGTTCCGAGGGTTTCTAAAGCTTTTTTTTCTCTCCCCCCTCCTGAAAACTGCTACCTGCTGCAGCCAAAAACAATAATGTTAGCAGAAAGTAGCAGCAGCACGGCCCGGCAGTGAGCTGAGGCTGACCGTAAATCTTCAAACAGCTGGGAACAGCTGCATTTTCAGGTGAGAAATCTCGCTCCTACTAAAGGTCAGTCTGATACTCTTCGAAAGACCTTTTAAAATGACGTGCATTTAGGTCACCATGAGCTGCTGCCTGAGTTCAGGTGATGGAGCCTGCAGGACCATGCCATTTGTGGTTATTAACCCAAAGACCCTAACGAACTCCTTTCTCAGCCACTTCTCTCCTGAGCATGAAGTTCAGGAAATGTGCTCTTGCCATTAGCAGCAACTCTGTTTACTGAATGGATTCCACAGCAGAAGATAGTGGTAATAAATCACCGGCCCTGCTAATAGAAAGGTCAAAACCTGGACAGCAGAGGGAGCAGTGATTGTTTTGCCTTATTGCAAGTATTTCAAGATTTACTATGAATGCTGTTGTCATATTTACAAAGCAGTTAAGTTTTCCCATGGCCTGTTTAAATCATGACCTTTACATTTTCTTAAAATGAGCAAATATTTATAATGATTTGATTTGTACCACCTGTTTTTGTCATGATCATTCTTTATTTTTCTGCCACATTTTTCATGATATATCAATTAAAGCAAAGTTGTGTTGGTAAATATGATTTTATCATTTAAATTAAAACTTAATAAAACAGAGTAGCTGCAACAATTTTAAAACGGCCCATAAAGTAAAAGGGATAATTCAGTTTTTGCATTAATCGTAGCCATGAGTCCAAAGAAAAATGTAAATGAGTTGCCGTCTACATAGTAGTCATGCTTGGTCAGCAGTGGTGAAAGATGGTCTATCATCAGTTACTTAAAGCAAAAGAACATCTCAAATGCACTCACCTCTCTGTCCTGCAACAGCGTGCCCTCCCAGGCAGAGTGCACAGGTCAGCCCCACCAACCACAGCATGCTCTGATCACTTCAGGTACAGCAGCTCCGTCTCTTCTCTTTCTCCGTCCTACAGCTCGGTGTCAGCGCTCCTCCTGCAAACCTGCCTCCAGAAACACACTTGGCGCATTTCCTTCCCCGCTTGGTTTTTATACACCCACCCTCACCCCCCCCCCCCTCCTGGTCAACATCTCCATCCCATCCACTGGGCTCCAAAAGAAAGGAAGAACAGTTTATTGCGCAACAGAGCACACCCCCGCACAGTGAGTGATGGAAGTATGAGTGACTTCTGGAGAACCGTGATCTCGCATTTATGTGGAATAACAAGGTTATGCATGCTGGGGTCTTTGGTGTGCCAAAAAAAAGGGATATTATAAACAAGACTAATAATGCACAGCATAAATGGTTCAAAAATTCCTTGAATGATGCTTTTGGCAAGCTGAATTTTCTATTTTGTTTTGTTAATTCCTCAACTGGTTATGAAATCATTTGTGTGCTCATCTGTTTCTGGGCTTTGTTTTTTCTTTTTTGTTTTGTTTTTTTTAGGCATAACAATGCTTGGCTCCTCATCTGCAGCTTTCTGCTGACATGCACAAGAACTGAGGCAACATCAGCTTCCAGCTGCAAAGAAATTCATCTTCATCACATGCCATTGAAAAAAAATGAAAAGATTTTATTTTCCTCTCTGTAATTACACTTTAATGTCACACCCTGAAATGATTTTCTGAGCTTTGGGGTTTATTTTGTTTGTTTGTTTGTTTTCACAGTGAAACACCTCCTCTGAAAGCTCAGTCTGGTCTAACTGGTCAGTTGCACTGGCTGAAACCAGCAGCGTCCACCATTACGCACCTACTTCACTGAAAAAGAAACGTTTAATTGGATGTAAAGTCACTATATGTTCATAAGAACAAGGGGGAGTCATTTACAATTTATAACAACTTTCCAGACAAACTTCAAAAACCTACAAAACTTTTTTTTCTTGTTCTTGTGCCACTCACTGGTGTATATGTGATCTTTACCACAGGATATATAAAACCCTTCTAACATATAATTTGATTTCTTAGAATCGTTATGTAATTTCTTACTTTTTACACAGTATTGTATCTGCAACCACTGATCTTCTTTAATGTGTTTTGACTTATTTATTAAGGTATCTTTTAATAGAATAGTTCAAACTGTGGTCTTTATATGCTATTAAATAACCAATAGGATTTACTCATAAAATAACCTTGCCATTTCTTTTAGAAACATACTCATTTGTTATTTTCCTGTTATTGTAGCACTGCTGTTTGCAATTCCATTCTGTGTTTAGATCATTTGAATCACTACTGATAGATTTAATGCACCATTTAAGGAGAGATCAACTGGAGTTAAACCATTTTAAGAAAGAGAAACATCTTTTCCATGGATAAATATAAAAGTGACAGGGAAAAAGGCTCATTTTGCTGCATAACTTATGGCAAAATGGCTTCAAATCTAATGTCGATTCCTGTGTAAACTTGTGTTTACTGCATGATTACAGCTGCATCTGAACTTGTGTGTGGCTGTGTGTCAGTAATGGGATCGGCAGATGTTGCTTACATTCTTCATGCTGAAGGTTTTTCGGGGAACTGGGCCATGTCACCTTGACAAACAGGCAGCACCTCTGCTCCTCTCTGGTCTCCATCCATGCCTTGCCCAAAGGAGCAGGGAAGTCTCAATGCAGGTCTCAAGTGGAAAAACACGGCAGCACATTCCCATCATCGAGCTGCAACTCAAATAGCATGCAATAAACCATTTCAACCTCAACTGGTTCACTTTTAATAAAGGATAGATGGAAACAGTGATTAAAACTGTGCCAAAATATTATTATTACCTCCATTTTTTGCTGTTTTTTTTTTTAGAAGTAATTTTCCATCCGTCCATTTTCTGACAGTCTGGACTGGACCACTGCGGTCTCCAGACCTCCCTTTACCCAGCCTCCTCCTCTCAGTTTAACTTCCAGGGGAACATCAGGACATTCCCAGGACAACCAACAGATAAAATCTTCTCACTGAGTGAGGCTTTTTCTCTCTCTTGACAGTCAGCTTCCATGTACTTGGTGGTGGCACCCTGCTGTAGGCTGTCTGTGGGAACCAACTTTATCCACACTAACAATGGAAAGACATTTCTGAGTTGATGCAGCTTGATTTCCTCAAGTGTAACATTAACTAGCATTTTTCTGCTCTCCTTCAAAATGCAAAAACTACTTCGACTCACTTTGTTTTTGGTTTCAGCTCATTACCATCTGATCATAAACCTGGGATTGGTATCAAGCCTGGAGGGTTCCTTTAAGTAACTAAACCTCTGAGACTTAAAACTCCACTGCAGCCACATATAACTTGAAGATGCATCAAACATACGTTTTACCTCCCTGTTCTTCGCTCCTGGCAGGAACATTAAGGTGAAAACCTCCTGGAAACCTCATTATTGGAGGTTTACTGCTGCGACAACATGAGTTTGTTGCCCCAGCAGCTGCCTCAGATAGCTTCATTTATGCTAAGCTTTGCCCTCAAACCCTCCCAGGTCGACCCAGAACCAGTTGCAGCCCAGTATCCCTTAGTACTTTTAACAGCACAGCAAGTCGTATTATCTTTAATAGTCCCATTTAGAAAAAGTGCATTTGGACAAACTGTTTTTTCATATTGTGCCACCCAAACATGGGACATAATACCATACCATGTACTGTATGTGCTCTACCTACTTTAAGTTCATTGACAAAGCAGCTGATAACATGGCTACAAGACAACCATGTTTTCACTCATACTGCATAACTTGATACTTATGTAATTATTGTTATTGATATTTATGTAATTATTATTGAAAACAGACCAGACCTGTGACCTGACCATCGTACAATGCGATGGGCCTCGTATATTGAAAGGGGCCGTATGCAATAATGACAAACACTGAGCACTTCAATTAGCACTAGTAGCACTTCAGCACCTTGCACTTTATCATGTTACTATCTCAGCAACATGGACGATGTCCTGTATTCAATCATTTTATTGCCTTTGTGGATTTGTTTTTTGTTTTGTTTTGTTTTTTTAATCTCCTTCTTCATTAACATTTTGTTGTTGCCTTCTTCTATTAACACCAACCTACAAATGGCACTGGAGATGAAAATTAGCCTCAGTTATAAGCTCATGCATATTTACATTTGAATGTTCATCAAAATTTTTCTTTTAGTTTTAAAAAGTCCGGACAAAAATTAATTAACATTAATACTTTCAAGTTCCTCCATATGGTCTCTCATTTATTTAAGCTGCAGAGTATTTTAACCCAAGTTTCATGTCCCCGTTCAAAGAGACAGGTTCTGATTTTATTTTCCTAATTGTTGCACTTGTGAGAGAAACCTCCAATGCTTTTACCTCTGTAATTGAAACTCTTTGAAAGTTCAACAGTAAGTCTGCTTTGGTGGGAGAGATGACGCTGCACATCTGAAATACAACAAATGACAACAAGGAAAAATTGTTTCATACCACTAAAGTGTGTATTTTTTCTTTTAGGTATTTTGCATGATCTTAATCAATGATAATTTGTAAAACAACCTGCAATTATAACTGTTAAGACAGGCAGTGGAGTTTGCACTCAAAGACAGAAATATATCAGATCCTCACAGCTTTTATAATCCACAGAAAATGTGAAAAAAAGCATATTATCATATGAGCAGCTGTCACATGTAGGAAACAGATGCTTATGACGTTATCTCAGCAAAGTGCAGAAATGATATAAATGACACACACACAACAACAGGGTACAATGTTTCTCAAAATTTTATTTTACGATAGGAAGTCTTCATTTCAGTGTAAAAAGCAGTAATGTTCTTTCACATAATGCTTTAATCACATTCCGATATCTGATTGGCAGATTAATGTGCCTTTTCGATTTGTTTCTGAACAGAAATAGTGATTTTTATGGACTAAAAGAAAACCACTCACACCTGGTAACACAACTACTGATGTGGAGCGGCGGCTGTCCAAAGGCGACCGGGCAGCTCTTGAACGCGGATCACCCACACAGCGTCAGGCACAGATGCAGATGTTCACAGACACGAGTAAATTGGGTTTAAAATGTCCAGGTTGGGTTGAAGAGTGAAACATTTGCCTTGGTATTTACAGAGTCCTCAAGCTATGACAAATTGAGAAAGCACCATGTCGCTCCAATAGAAAGGGCCTCATTTGGCGAAAGATCAAACTGCCCGTTTCCTTAGAAAAGAATGTGAAGTCCCATCATGCGTACAGCACAAGGGCGAGTTAGACGCAGTTTCAGCAGTGCAGCATGGCTTCTTACTCAGCTTTCTTGGCCTTCCTCTTTCGAGCACCTTCGCTCAGTTCCTCCTTGGTTTTGAGAGGTGAGGATGGGACGGCAGGGGGATGATGGTGGTCCTCCTCACCACCGCCCAGTGGAGAGCCAAACAGCAGATGGCAAACCCAAGACTCAATGAGGGCAAAGGGGGAGCCATGAGAGTGCCGGGCGGTCATCACCACCTGGAAGAACAGAGACAGTTAGAAGAGACTGGTTTTGTCTTTAAAGGTCTACAGAGTTTCATGGTAAAGCTTAACGTCGTCGGCCTGTGTTACCAGGATTCAACATTTTTGTAGGCATTGTGTGATTGATGCTGTGCCCACATTAGTGTTTCCCGGTCCAGGTCCCTGCCCTGCATGTCTCAGGGCTCCTATACACTGCACAATTTCTGCAGTTGTATAAGATTATACTCTTTTGCAGCTTTGAACCCAAGAGGCAATGATAAGAGAAGCTCATCCAGGAAATACGTTTATGTTGCAGTTCCTCCAATGACCACTAGGTGCTGACTCCAAAACAGAGCAAATCCCCATTGATTCATGTTAAAAATGGCAACTTTGCAGCAGAATTAAACATATTTACAGCCTGGTTCAAAAGTTGGTTTTGGTGTCTTTAGTTGCTTCCCTTACAATCTGCTGTTCTCCTCACTGGACATGTGACTGCATTGAAAATACGTGGGATAAGTCTGTCTGATTATGTTTGCATAGTATACAAATGCAAGACGTAGCTTGTTATGTTATGTTAAATTGTGTTTTTTCCTACTCGTATGATCCTGATTTGAAAGTACCAGTAATGACTCAACATTCAGAAACATCCAATGGTCACGCATATCACCTCCTCAAACATTTGAAACCCTTTTCTGAGTTGCAGTAATTTCACCAAAAGTGACTGTTGTTCAACACTTTTGTTCTTTTTTTTTTTTTTCACAGATATTCACACAATAAAAATGCCAGTAACTTTTATTTCCAGTTGCCACTGATTGAAAAAGCGATGGCTGACTATAAATTTTGGAGTCAAAACTGCATACCAGAGAGGACATTTTCACACAACCACAAACGATCACATGGGTGTATACCGAATGAATCCTGATACCACTGCTCTGTTCCCACCAAACACGCTCCATCTATTTCCTGTTAATCATGAAGTGTTTGGGAGTTTTCTTAAACGCTAAATGAAACATGCTTCACAGAGACACAAAATTAGACGTGTTTTTACCCACACACATCAGTCCAGCTTGCTAAGATCGATGTCTGGAAATATTAAACTTGAGCTATAAGTTGATAGGATCAGAGTTCAGATGCGAATTCATAACCACAAATATTTTTACAAAAGATGAATTACACCATTCTGCATTCCCAGTGGCCTGGCAGATCACTGGACTCATTTATTCTCTATTCTGCCAAGATTTTTCTTTTATAGTTGAGTCCTTATTTTTTAAAATACATGTTCATTTTACATGTTATGTAGGGTCCAACATCCCAGATCATGAAAGGAAGGATAGATAATATATTGTCCAATGCACCACAGTTCACAGTCTGAATTTTACCTTGCTTGTGGCCATGAAGAGGGTGAAGACGAGGATGAGGGTGCTCTTGGACACTGGCAGCCAGTGACTCTCCTGCAGGGTGAAGAGGATGGCGCCGTACAAGCTGGCCTTGGTCGGGCTGTGGAGAACAATGGGAGGCCATCAGTAAAACATACTGCAGCAGAGGTCGAGCTCCTGCGTTTTAATTGTGTCATCATGCTAATTTAATATTTGACTAAAAATCTACCGCCTTTAGTATTCAGTGTGTGCACACTACGCATTGTTAAAAGCTACCACTAGGAGGTGTCAAAGTCATAAAATGTAAAATTCTGCAAATCAGGGGGAGAAAAAAATTCTATGTGACAAGTGCTGTGTCTCTTGATCCCAGTCACCTTCCTTTGCACACGCTCTCAAAGATGTTTCTGCACGAAGAGGCAGTTGGGAATTTATCACCTCAACACACTTACAATGACATGTTGAGGATCTCATTTGTCTCGGGCCTCCACACACCGCGCAGCAGCTGCTCAAAATTGGAAATAAGAGCCACTCCAGATCCTGGGAGGATAAAAATAGACAGTGGAGGGGGGAAAAAATGAGGACAAAAAAAAACTTCAAGTAGAAAAGTCACTGCTTTTATCTGGCTGAAAATTCATTCTGTACTATCAGCATACCTATAATGTATGCTAAGACGTCTTTAAACGTTTCTAGTCAATGAAAAACTTTTAACAGTGGGAAAATACACGAGAAATATAAATTAAAGTACTAAAAGCATTCCTCTGCATTAAAAATGCATATACACGCCGTATTCCTGTAGTCTTACTCACTCAGAAGTTGATGCAAAGAAGCATTTAGAAAGTCAGACTTGATCATGAACATTAATTGATCATAGAGAAATATTTATCTCCTTAATTGGACCCACTGGCTCCAGACTGAAGTGGCACCTGAAATGTGATATCATATCTGTCCCTGGTTTCCTGAGTTTACATAGAAAGTCCACGTTCAGCTCATTTATGGTTAAATCTTGTGACTGTGTTGACTGGTTTTTACTGAATGCTTGTTATGAATTAAAAGAGCTGTGGCAAGCAGTGAGCAACACCAAAACCAGTAACCCATATAGAAGCTAAAGCTTCTTTAATGAAACAAAAAAAAAACAAACACAAAGGGCAAACTGTTTTTAAGTTTACAAATGTGACACATTCGGCAAAGAGAGCACATCATCAGTTAACCTGGGATACATGTTTCTGAACTGTTGGAGGAAACCAGAATAACCAGGAAGGACATGCAGATTGTGCTCAGAGGAGCCTGGTTTGGAACCTGAATTCAATTATGACTAAAGCTGATCCACACGTTCCAGAGACAACAGTGCTCATTAAGAAGATCAATTGCATTTAATTTGGTATGTCATAACACATTTGTGACAAGAGCACGCAGTCTTATAGTTAGATATGTGGCTCCACTTTAGACTGGAAACGTCACCCATCACCCTAACCACTCTCCACTGGTTAGGATGATGGGAACATCACTTTTAAATAGTTTTCAGGCAGATCCCTCTTGATTCCAGACAGCTGACAGCTAGTCCTCACTATCTCTGGCTAACTTCTCCTCATATGTTTTAAATTCATTGGTTCTTCACAGGTTTACACCCCCACTCAACCAATACTCAGGATTCAAGTCAGAAGCACACAGCATCAGGACTAATGGCTGCGTTTTGCACATCTTGTGTTTTAGAGTATAAAAAAGTACAAACATGTTTGGCAAGTTTTGAATTTTAATATGTCAAGATGTTCACAGCCATAGATGATGAACACCTACCCTTGACGTATCCAACGATCACCATGATGAAGTACCCGTGGTGGTAGGCATGGTGGGCGTGGTGAACACCTGCGGCGATCTTACGAGTGCGGACGACCTCCTTCAGGGCCACCAACACCAGTTTGACGGGCAGGAAAGCGACACATTTATAGAAGAGGTTCAGCGGGCAGAAAAAGATGAGGTACCTGTGTGGGTTTGGGAAGTGGTAGGGAAAGAGACACTAAAGTAAAGTAAGGTCCAGTTCTGAAATAACCACATTAAAGTGTCAGTTCACTAATAACCAGCAGTGCTGTGTCCACATAGAGCTGAGATTTCTGCTTTTGGGAATGGAATAATAAATATTTATTTAAGTTTTTTTCCTTTTATTTTATCACCTAAAATGTGCTTAAAATTGTTCTTAAAGGAAGTCAACATTTATGATCTCAGCATCCCAGCAGGTTTGAATTATGACCACATTTATAACAAACTAGAGGACTAATTGAAAAAATAAGTGAGGATTGACTTATTTCCCACATAGAGGGGCTTGAAACATTGATTTAAAAAGAAAAGGCAAATTAATCCACATGAGAGCATAGCAGAATGGGTTCCTCAAAAAGGGAACTTGTTCTGGGAATTTTCTCACCAGACAGCTGAGGCCAGCAGGATGTGACTGTTGTACTGGAAATAGTCAATGGGGCTGCTTCCAAGCATGATGTCTGCCAGGATGTAACTACCAAAGCAGTAGAGCATGGCGCAGAGCCATGATGCCACGGGACTCCTTCGAGAAACTTCCACCGAGCCTGCAACACAGCAGAGGAGCTGTCAGTGAATTTAAGGGTGAGAAAACTGACATATTGTGTAGACAGCATGTGGATAGCAGGGCCTGTCAGAGTACAACCTTAAAGAGCTGAAGCAGGTCATTGTAACAAAGTCTTTCAAACACAGTTGATTATTTTGCAAAAACACTTTAAATACGTTTTTCAGGTTAAAATGTATATTAAAAAATAAAATAAAATCAGATTTGGCGACTCCTAGTGGTGCCATCAGGAACATGTTCCATATTTCAAACTGTTCTTAACTTGAAATGAAATTGGTTCAGTCCTTTATTTAAATATTCAAATATAAAAATAGCTACGATTAATCCTAAATAAACTGAATTACAGTTTCTTTATTACACTTTTGCTAAATCCCGCCAAAAAAGTTATCTTAAAGTAGCTTTTCCTCTCTAACCGTGGCCACGACTACAACTTAATCTATATGGGAAATATGCACACTTGATAAAGATTTTTGCCACAATTATACATTTGTGAAACTTCCCATCAGCCCCTACAGACCCAACTGTTTTTGGCAATCTTGAAAGCTTATTATCAGTTGATCCCATGAGTGTCTGCAAGTTGTATCTCCATCTCCACCCAGTCGCAAACATTTGAGGACACACCCCGATAGCACACCTTTTTATCATAAAACTCACTCACAATGACGACAACTTAAACAGACAACTCGCAGCTTAGAGCTGTACAATAATTACAGATCAATGCAACATAACACTGAAAAAGTAAAAGCATGGAATTAAAATCCTTTGGTGAAGTATTTCATATTTTTGAAACACATAACTACATGTGCTTTGTCCAATTATTCGATAGTGTAATGGTTCTATAGGTAAATTAAGAAACTCTGGGCTGCTGGCACGAAAGGTCTCACGTTTGTACCCCAAAGGACCAAAAAACAAAAAAAATGAGACAAAACAAGAATCCTTCATGGAAAAAGAAAAGGTAGCAACTACGCAGGTGTTTAATGGTCAGTGGTCCACATTTATATTTGCGTTTTAACATGATCTAACAGTCACCTGGTCCAACAACATGATGTTTCTCATTTTTTCACATCATTTTGCAGTTTTTTCTTTTAGAGCTATTTTAATTCATCCATCCATCCATTATCTATACTCACATATTCCTGTGTAGGGTTACAGGAATGATTTAATTCAAATTTGTTAACTTTCTGTCTCACTTTGCTCATTTCCATCTGCTTATGGTTATTTTGTATGGTTGCTTCCCATTCTTTATTTGTTTACAGTCATCCGGTATGCCTGTGATGTAATTAGAAAACCTGTCATGGTTTTAAATGACTTATTTTTCTCCTTCTTTTTCTTAATTTTGTGCCACATTTTGGTTGTTTGTTTTGTGTCATACCTTTGTTTATTTGTATTTCTTTGTGGCACCACTGTGTCTGTGGTAATTCTTCATGTCTTTGCAGTAGTTTGAGTCTCCTATTTGGTCATTTTGTGGCTTATTTTGATTGTCTTCGTCATCATTTTTGCAACCTGTTCAGGTCATTTTACATGTCTGCTTCTTCTGTATCTGATTTTGTGTCTCAGGTTGGTTGTAATGTGGCTCAGAATGGTCATTTTCCAATTTTGGTGTGCCACTGTTTACAATTAACCAAGCCGGCATTAATATCAGGCCACATATGAGCTAAAGATGAGAGACAAAAGGTGAATCAGCTTTCACGGTGGTCCTACCTGCGTTTGCCCTTATGGACTCTGAGTGGGTTTTACCTGGACTTTAGGTGAAGCCTAACTGGTTAATTTTCTGATGTGCTGCTGAGACTGTATGGGACTCACAATTTGCCCCTTTTTTAGCTTGTGAGCATTGAATACACCATCCTTCCCCCTGCCCATATTTTTGGCCCACATAGTTTTCCCATTTGGTTCCTGTAATACTGAAACCATAAGGCACCCAAGCCATTTGCCTATTTCAAGTCTAAGCCCACTCTGTACCCATGTAGTCCACTTTGAAAGGTTTTCCGTTCTTTTTCTTTCTCTATGATCATTTGGGTCTGTTTCGTTCAATTTTCTTTGCTTGCTTCCTAATTTCTATCTATTTTAGGGTTGCATATTATATTTCTGAGATAAAATCTGGAGCCTAACTCCTTAAGCCCCCTGGCCTCGTGCTTGGTAAACTTGGAAAGCAATCTGACCACGGTTTCGGGCACAAACATGTGTCATTATTATTTAAGATAAACCATGTATATGTTAAACGTTAACCTTAAGACTGTGTGTGCCTGTTTCATGTGGGTAGAGACATGCTGGTGTTTCAACATTGTCGCAGACACTGAGCAGATCAAGATGTAAGCACAAATCTCCAACAACAGGTGGGTGAGGGTGTCGTGGTGCAACTGGCGCTCAGCGTCAAAGCAATCTGATCTTGAGAAATGCTGCCCTGCCTATAAATACATTCTGCTAAAGCGCTCCTCCTGCCTTGCAACTGTCAGGCCCGTTGTGACCT
Source organism: Arrhamphus sclerolepis (assembly GCA_037176975.1). Lineage (NCBI taxonomy): Eukaryota > Metazoa > Chordata > Actinopteri > Beloniformes > Hemiramphidae > Arrhamphus > Arrhamphus sclerolepis. The sequence continues at coordinate 6,935,972 of JBAMYA010000019.1, read as the reverse complement.
GTGACCCAACACTCCTTTCCTTCCAACGTGTGAACCCATTCATGTGCTCTTATAGCACTATCACACAAGCATGGAGTAGTGAATATGGGGTGATCCAGCACATGTTGGCTGCATGTGCCATTTGACTGTCAAATGTTAGGTATGAAAATAGGGTAAAGTTGCAGTGACGAGTGCCGTCACAGGCTACAGGCAGTCTGAGCTCTGAGGAAAGCTGGGCTGCAAGTAAGAAATTACTTTTTTTTTTTTTAAAGTCTCCATTTTAGAGCTGTATTTATTTTAGAGTTATACACGTATCCCAACTAGAGAGAGAAACATGAGAACCTTTTTTTTCCCGCTCTTTGATTAGACTTGCAGCTGACATTTCCCACATGTTATACTGGTACTTGCAATGAGCTCCCTTCTTCTACAACAGCTTTCTTTTCTTTCTTTCTAATTTTCAAACATGTAGTCTTTAACTCTGGCTGGCTCAAGTCACATCACCTGAGGCAGTTCATGACTTTTTTTTTTCCTGAAAGGCCTAAATATCTAGAATCAACTGAGCTACACTCTGAAACTGACACTGTAAAGTATATAAGATAAAGAAAATTATTTATTGCAGTGGTTTCATACAAATCAAACCCAGCAATGTTAATAGTTGTCATCTTAACTAACTAATAACTAATGCACTAATGCAGATAAATTATAGGAATAGAAGATATTCATTAACATTTTAGAGAGATTGGTCCAAAGTAAGTTCCTTGAAGACAAATAAATGATAATAATAATTATTATTATTATTAGTCTCAGGGACTGATCCTTGTTCATCTCGGTCCCAAACAGTCTAAGGGTGAGTAAAATGCCAAGTCTGTAGAGAAACTGGGCAATGATGACTTAAAGATGTCAGTTTTGTTACATCCTCCAGAAATACATGCAACTTACTGATGAGCAAGTTGCTTTGAGATTTTTTATTTATTTATTTTTTTGATATTTGAACTTCCTTCTTTAATATTTTCCGAGTCTGCAATACGTTTGGTGCTCGTGTCATCTCTGCTGAAGCTTCAAGTGTATTGAACAATACCCAAGTCTTTGAAACAGAGTGACTTTTGACCTTAAGGCGAGGAAACGCATTCGTGGAGAGGATGCATGCTCCCAAGTACAGTAAGGTCATGTTTCGGTGTTAGTGCAATCACTTATTTCATATTTAATGAACAGTGTGAATCCAGATGCTGCCTGTGGAAGAAGAGCCCAAGAGGGGGGCTTTAGAGGCACACTGACTCTTTTCTATTTCAGGCTCTTCTATTTATTGCTGGCATGCACTGGCTGTCTCTCAGGTTTCATCCTCCTTCGGGATGTGTTCGTCAAAAGAGTTAAATCTTAGGTTATATCAAGCTAGTGTGAAGATTTATTCAACTCTGGTGATTTCTTTCAACTTAAATGGGGTCAGTCTGCAGCAGCAGCACACAGTGCCTCACTGAAAGCAAGCAGAGCTGCAGCGCTACTGCTAGACTTTATGTAACAGGTCATGCTTTATAAGGATAGGGCATTGTAGAGATAAAAGCAACACAAAGTCCTTGTAGGGCTATTACATTTAAAGCATATTTTTTCCCACAGAAACCCCTTAAACCAGCAATAAGATGTAACCTGTTATAGGAATGACACTTATTTCAACTCATTCATTTCCTCTAGGCATTGAAGTATTAGAATTCTAATTAAACTCCTTAAAACATGCCATTCTAGGAAGATTTGAGGCCACTTTTTTGAGAATAAGTCTGTTGTGGCCATGCACCAGCGTGCAGCATGCGTTAGGTTCTAGATACACACATTTATTAAATGAGAAAGTAAATAAACAGATCAAGACTATCAGAAAGCCAAGTCACAGCGAGAGCAAGTAGAGAAGTGTCAAACGCACTCACCTGGCTCATATTTGAGGTAGAGGATGGACACTATATAATAAGCGAGATCAAAGACAGGAAACATTCCCATTTTGGAGAAAGCCTGGGCAAAACTGCCCAAATTCAGAACTGCTAGCACATCATCCATGTCGATTGTCTGATTAGGCAGCGAATCCCTGATTTATGCTATTTGGATTTTTTTTTTTAATTCCAACTGCGCAGTTTGGATCGGAAGCCCCCCAACCCTGCGTCCACTGTCTCTCCACCAAGCCCCGCGGTCTCTACAGTGAAAGCCTGTGACACTCAAGCCCTCCTATTAATATCACTCATGTCCACAGTCTCAGTAGCAGCAGCATCATCCTCATCTGCGCTCCGGACCAGCTGCTTTAACGCGACAGGAGGCTTCAGCTGCGTCAGCTGTTTGACAAACTGAACACAAAAACAAAAGGATGCTCTGTTGGGTTTTTATAACGCCTGTTCACCACCGAGATGGACAGCAGCTCGCTTTCCTGTCGCAAGGAGACACAACAAAAGCCTAAGGCACGTGTCCACGCTTAGAAGGAACAAAGATTTGAGTTCTCATAAACAAAAATACTCCATAATCCGGATCAGATCCTGACGCTGACTCACAGGCAAATGTTCGACTATAATCTTTGTGTTTCCATTAATCCGGAAAATGCAAAAAAAAAAAAAAGTTCGATTTTAAACGCCGCTACACCTGGATCTCTTAAATAAGCAAAAAAAAAAAAGATGCATGTATATATATATTTAAAATAAAAAGCATGTATTTATCTTACCGATTTAATATTTACACGAGGTGTTATTTTTCCCCCATAGCAGTGATAGTCTACGTCCACTAGGGGGCGCCAAATGCACACACAAAATAATAATCATAATCAAAACTTCAAGGGCATGTATATAGGCCTATACATATATGTATGTATGTGTGTGTATATATACATATATATGTGTATGTATGTATGTACATACATGTGTGTGTGTGTGTGTGCGTGTGTGTGTGTGTGTGTGTGTGTGTGTGTGTGTGTGTGTGTGTGTGTGTGTGTGTGT
>JBAMYA010000019.1:6907896-6932933 GCA_037176975.1 Arrhamphus sclerolepis | reverse complement strand
AGTGCCTGAACAAGTGCTTCCCCACGTCCACATCCATGGATGAGGTGCCCCTGAGCAAGGCACCTGAAATCCCCACCTGCTCCCAAGGGCCACCACCCTGGGTCCAACAGCCCAGATGGGTTAAATGCGGGGAATGAATTTCCCCATGAGGATAAAAAAAAAAATAGTATATATATTAAAAAAAAAAACCTCCACATGGTCATTCAAATAAGTGAATAATATGTAATACTGTGTTATTCAAGAGGTATTCTTAGATAATAACTTTATCCACATGTACATCCTCTATTACAACTTTTAAGTAACTATTCCCCTTATGGTTTACAAACTGCATAAACTTTGTTTTGTCCAATTTTAATGATAGTTTATTTATATCAACCCACTTTAAAAAAAAAAAAAAGTTCAATTCTGGGTTGATTTCCTCCATGAACGGTGGTAAGTTTTTCCCTGTGCAGAAAATATTTGTATCATCAGCAAATAAACAAATCGTAGTATTTTTGAGACAACAGTTCACTTGCATAGCACTAAATCATAATAGAAGTCATCTTAAAGGTCCCATAAACTGCATTTAGTGGCTGAAAAATTGGTCTCTAAATGGAGTGCATTCTTCCCACCCCTTCAAACTCCTGTCAATGTCTCTGACGTGACAAAAACTCACAAAATAGATAGTTTTCTGTTGTTTTTGGTAATAAAAAAAAACGAACCAAGTGAGAAAGTTAAGTGAACTTTGATCTGTGCTGTACTTTACAAACAATGTTTTCCCTGTTTGCAGCCCGCAAAAACTAATTCAAATGAGGAGAAGAGCACGGTTCCAGGAAACTGAATAAACACAGCTGTGAACGGTGGAGGACTGAACGGTGTTGACGTGGATGATAGACGGATGATGAATGTATGTCGAGCAGAGAGTGGATTTTTGAGACAGATGGGTTAGGGTTAGAGGAGATTGGTCCTCACGCTGGAGCTGCAAGAGTGACATCAGTGAGGAGGAGCAGCTACCCACTGCTTCTTAACTCTTTTTTCCCTTCTGTTTTTCTATCTTATCTGTTCTCTTGTAATTTATCATAGAAATGCAAAAATCAAATAATTTATTTTTATCCTGTCGACATAGGTGGAGTTATGTGGCCAGCTCACAGCCAGCTCTGGTTGCAGTGAGAAAAGCAAAGAAAAATGTGTCGGACTAAAGTCATTTGTGCCTTTTGGACACTGGTGTAATATAGTTCAAGTTACCAGTTTTGGGATGAATCTTTTTGGAATTCAAAGCTTTGAAAAAAAAATTGTGGATGCTATAGGAAGTTAAAAAACATTCAATCCCATTTTGGAAATTTTGAGTCCCTTTTGCTCAGCTTTTTTTATTTTTAGTTTGTGATAAAAGAAAAAAAAAGGATTTCAGATTGCCTAAGTTGTGCTGAAAAAAAAAGGTTATGACACTCTATTGCACATTACCATAGCCCTGGAGTTCTAGGGGTTGACTCCCCTCTCGAACCATCTGTCCTCTCCATCCGGAATGTGTTTTTTCTGTCCTCTGTCCTTGAGATGCAGGTGGGCCTCTTACTCTTGAGTTGTGATGTTACATGCATGTGTGGTCATTTAGTTTCCTGCAAAAACTGGCTAATTTGTTTGTACCTTTGCCCATAAACAATTCAAAGATTGTTTGGGCTGTGATAAACACATGGTAGCCTTCCAACAAGGGCAACAAACATTTCTCCTCAATCTGTAACATTTAAGCTTGAGACAGAACCCAACATGCAGCCAAGACAAGGATAAGTTTTCAAAAGATTTATTACAAGATGCAATGAGACAGTGTTGAAGTGGTCCTGCTTAGAACTGGTTGCACTGGTGAGTCTAGAACACAAGAATAGAAATGAGTGTCATGACTGGATGGGAACCAGGGAAAACAGATTTACCAGGTATCTGGGATTCACAGGGTCCAAGAATCCAGTCTCTGCAGGGTTAGGGTGAACTGAGCTGAGACTGCGTGGCCTAGAGGGTCTCAGATGTTCAATAAAAACAGATTATCACATCTACCATATCTATCCAATGTTTTGTGGTTTAAAAACAGTCCAGGGTCTGGCACAGGAGGGTCTCAGGTAAGGAAGATCCAGAAACAGGATGGACGTCAAGCACTCGATCAGCAACGGGAGGTCAAAATCTCTTCTCACACATTGATAAGAGCAAGGCAAGAAGCAGTAGTCAGAGACAGACAGGGTCAAAAAAACAAAAAAACAAAAAACAGGGAGGGCACGGTGGCGTATCTGCCAGTGCAGTCACCTCACAGCTAGAAGGTCCCGAGGACGAGTCGGGCACAGGTTCTGATGATGCTTCTCCGTATCATCAGCACCCATGACCTGGTTGGGGTTGGCAAAAGGGCCTTTCTGTGTTGAGTTTGCATATGAGCTACCCTCCTGTAGTCCTGGGCTTCATACTGCATCAGGAGCACTCAAGAGGGCAGGGAGCATCTGGCTGGATGTGATTCTGCCACACAATACGTCCAGCAGGGGAAAGCCCTCCCGTCAAGTGAAGAAGAAGTCCTCAAGTTAAGAAAGGGACTTGAGCTCAGTGCAGAGCCTTCCTGGGGTTGGCAGAGGGAGCGCAATGCTCAGGACTTGCAGGCTGTAACAAAGGCATCAAACAATCTCACACTGAGTAGGTGAAGAGCAGGAGTTTAAATGGGGAGCAACACTGGTGAGGACAGTGATCAATCAGCAGGAGAGGGATGGAGAGTGATCAGCACAATCAAGGCAGAACTGAAATCAAGTCACAATCCTATAATTCGCCTAACTGGTAGTTGGAGATCTGTGTATTCATATTGGCAAGTGTGTATGTAACGTGAGAAGATGTTCCATGGCATCATCTGCCTGTGTCACATATGTGCTTTGACATCTATTATCAGATTCCTGAAAAGGGAAATGAAAACATCCTCCACATGCAGATAAAATATTATAATCAGCATTATAACATTTGACTCTTGTTTGGTGGATTGGATGATTGAAGTCCGAAGAAACAAGACATGTTGGAAAATTTAACTATTTAAATATATTTTATTTAACTAAACAGGAGCCTCAGTAGTGTGTGGAAGAGTCATACAAAGCCACAACAGCCTGGCCGCTCCTCCTCGTGCTGGTCAACACTCTGGTGACACACTGCTGTGGGATGGTATTCCATTCTCATCCCACAGATTTAAGCTAAGTACAAAAGTGGCACAATTTAAAAGGGAAATAAATGGGTTTTCCACTGGTATGTAATGTATTGCCAAGAAGTGTTGTTACAACAAAGAAATAATCTACCAAACTCAAATTTCCCTACTTTTTGTGCTCAGTTTAGAACCATTATTTTCCTCCTCTTTAGTTTCACAGCTCGAGACACAAAACAAAATTTCTTCTTGCGTTCAACAAGTATATAAGAAGTTGTGTTCTTTTCTATTTTTTGCCAGTTACTATTTACCTCCTAAAGTTGTCAGTCTGTTTTGACTCTGTCCACAGACATTTATTTATTGGCTCTCTTGTGAGGTTTATGTGTCTGTCTCAGTGCTTTTATTCTGGTCTTTATCATTTCTCTTGATCAAATTCTGCTCATTTATTTTGATGAATGTCTGACAAACATCTGTTACATAACAACTAACAAACTGTGGATTTCGTGAGGACTCAGGAGATCATATTGACTCAATTCCAGGAAACAGCAAGGGTCATTAGCTCAGCTTTTCCTTCTTTCGAATCCCTGAACTTCTTTAACATGAGAAGCTTTGCAGTTTTCTCTGCCAGGACGAAAATATCTGTAATGTGGCTGACATCATTTCTGTGTTCACCAGCAGTGGACAGTGTCAGGCTATCTGTCCATCAGCTGAAGCTCAGCAGGACAATAAATCTTAACATGAAAGCAAATCCACCAGACAATGGTTTCAGAGAGAGTGGGTCAGGCAGGATCCAGACCTCAACTACACAGTTGCTAGGTTTAGTCCACTGTAATTTTCATTGTAAATATTCTTCTTTGCAGAATCACTTCTAAAGGCTGCAGAACAGTCCCCAGGACAGCTTTCTGTATTAGCTTGTTCATTTTTATTCAGTCACTGGCTCTGATGCTGCAAATTAAAATACACTCTTTATCATGGACTCAAAAGATATTCAACATTTTGCTGCATGCACTGAAGGACCTAAGCTTCCTTAAGAACTACAATGCTTCCTTAAGAGGTACACCATTTGCAAACAGTGTTTGACTTATCCCTGTTCTCTTTAAAATTTACAGTCATCTCCTTTAACACAGTTAAGATAAATTACAGGAAGTGTGAGTCTGTATATCTGAGATAAACAGCACTACAGAGTGAGAAAAAATGGTGACAGCACAGGCCCCTGTGGCACTACTGTGCTGCGCTTTTATTTATTTATTTTTGTTGGTCTTACAGTTTGTGGTGTGTTGGCAGGTCGTCATTAATCGGGTCGATTATGGACGCATCCACCCGTGTCTTCTGGTGTTTGTTGCATATTCATGCAGGCTGATTTTTGGTAAAAGCACTTGAGAAACCAAGAAAGAAGCAAAGAGAATAAAGCTGGCTGTTTTATGCAAATAACCGTGCGTTGCTTTAATCCGTTATCAGTTATAGGGCCAATCACTTCCTTGGAAATTCTATAAAAACAATGCATCTGTTCTATGTACACACCAGCAACATCACAGGTGTGTTACAGAGACATCCCCCTTTAGAGTCTTGTCTTGTCCTGTCCTGTATTTTCCCAAAAGAAACAATAAACAATCAATAAAAGTAAAGTTATTTAACTTCATAGTAAATGCAAAGCTGATACTTAATTTCTATAAATAATTAGTTACATTTTTCATTACTGTATTAAAAAAATATGCTTATTGCAATATAGTGCATTTCTGGTCATGATACTGATAAATATTCATAAATATACTTTTGCAGACAGATAATGTGAATAAAGATAATGCGGTTTTAAAAGATCTCCTAACATTCCTGGATTTAAAAGAGCATTATTCATTGGCAAACTCATCCTATTTCATATCTCAGACTAAGATCTGCTGAGTTCCATGGGAAAAGGCAGTCTCCCCCATCCACTTACCAAGTGGCCAGAACCAAATGTTATGAACAGATCAGTTTCACATATATCTGTGGTCTTGCTGGATACAAATCACTCTGTTGTGAAAATGTGGGAAAAGAATAATCTAAATTTGGGTATGCTCCTACCGGAGGGTATCCTGCACATCAGCTAATTCATTTCTAATAAATATGTCACAAGGGTAAAGTGGGGAGTTTTATTATGCATGTTACCTCCCAGTGTGCTTTTAACTTAGAATTGTAGTGTGTGGTTTTTATTTATTTATTGCACGTTTTTACTGGGAGTGTGTGCTTTTATTCTGAAGGACTTTGTGGCCTACTGGCTGTGACAGCCCTCGAGACAATCAGCTGCACCTGGAACAATCACCTGCAGCTGGAAGAGTGAGATTGACAGACTTTTAAAGGATCTTAGTGATCGGAGAGAAGAAGATGCAAACGGGGGACACAGATGCAAGACTCTGCCCTCATGCGAGAGTAGCGGCCCTGGATGACGAGGGTTGCAAATTGTTTAAATGCACAGTAACTGCCGTCTTACTCTCCTCCAACAACGCTTGGTAGGAAGAGACTGTGACCGGGAGAGCCCAAGCCTGACGACCCTTTCTGGACCAACAGGCCCCTCATCCCCCCCAGACCATAAAACAAAAGATCCAACAATGAAGGTCCAGAACTATTAAATGGCTAGAATCCTGCATTAGGCAAGAAACTGGTCTCCTCTCTTCCCAGACAGTTAGAAGAAGAGGGGATGCTACCCAGTGGTAAATGTCACGTTTTAAGATGTGTTGCTGCCATCAAAGTCAGAATTAACTAATATTTTCTGTGATAAAAAAATCTCAGTTTAATCTCAGTTTAAACTTCTGATGTATTTTTTTTTATATTCAATTGGGAATAAAATATGGATTTATGGAATTTATAAATTAGTGTATTCTGTTTCTATTTACATTGCACACAGCACGACAACTTTTTTGAATCTGGATTGGAATATGTACGTTTAAAACATGACAGAAGTAGGGATGGTTCAAGAGCTAGTCTGCTGCATCATGGAACCGATTTCAAACATCTATTTTCAAACACATCTTATAAAGAGAAACTATTTAAAGGTATAAACTCTATTTTTATTACAACATACTTCTGTCTTTCAGCACATCTTTAGAAGCACATATTTTTCTATGTAGGTCTATAAATCAGATTACAAGTGTGAATACTTGCAGTAAGCCCCATTTTTATTACTTATTGCTAACCTGTTTACAAAACTACAGTATGTGTGGACATTTCTATTATCCCTTGTAAGAGTCTCATAAATGTTTCACAATTCTGCAGTAATCTTGTTTCTTTTCTCCTGCACACTTGATCAAGACTTGGATGCAACCGACACTAACAAACACTAGCAATTATGGTTTGTAGTTTGGCTGGTTAGCTGCTCACACTCTGCAGGTTCTTCTATGGAAACATTACCCACGACCGGCCTAATGCCATAGTCTGAGGCTACGTGTGCTCTTTTATCAGAAAAGCTCTTAGATTTTTTATCTTTAATTCCAGCCAGTGCAGGCAGAGCTTGGAATTTTATTACTAAAGCTGGCACAAACTTATTTTGACTGCAAATAAGTAAGACACAAAAACATTCAAGGTACTTTGTATTAGTTTAGCTGCACATCAGGGTTATTCTTGGGTGTTTTTTTTCAGTTTTGAAACTCTTTCAGTTTTCTAGAGTAACTCATTGTGGAAGTTACAGGTTTCTTTAATCTTTTTTCTTCAACAGTGAAACTTTTTTACAGAAAGCGTTACATGAAGAAAAAGCTGCATGTAAAACACTTCCATCCAGTATTTGTTCCAGTAACTCATTGTGTTTGACATTTTCTCCATGAATAAAAAAGCTCCATGTCCAAATTACAGCTTTGTCCCAAACAGTGATGACTGTAAATGGTTGTGAGGAACGACAGGGGCCTGAGAGACAGCAGGAACATATGGACGTCACTGCACTTAACCTGCTCCAACATCACACCAGTATTACAGCATGACTTATGTTTACACTGAGGAGCAGCAGAGATGGGTCTCTGTCTGCAGCTGACCTTAAAAGACAAAATGCAACACCTCTCTGAGAGATAAAGTGCTGTTGCTGCTCATCTTTGCTACAAACAAAAAGGAGCCTCCAGACTGTAAACGACGTGATGCCAGGGCTTGGAAACTCCAAACTAACTGGAATGCCCCTCAGTTTAAAGTGAATCATGGTATGTTCTTGGCCTCACAGCTTAGTTTACAGTCCTCTTGACTGTCTGAAGGTGAAGTATTCATTGCACTTAAAATGTATTATCTCTGTCTGTGGTCTCAGACAATAAAAGTTTACTGGTACATGAGTATATGGCCTAGAAACACATCACATTCCTGAAAAAAAATCACTATATATACATTATATTGCCAAAAGTATTCGCTGACCTGCCTTGACTCACATGTGAACTTCAGTGACATCCCATTCTTAATCCATAGGGTTAGGTCTATCCTTTGCAGCTCTAACAGCTTCATCTCTTCTGGGAAAGCTGTCCACAAATTTAGGAGTGTGTTTATGGGAATTTTTAACCATTCTTCCAGAAGCACATTTGTGAGGTCACACTGATGTTGAACGAGAAGATCTGGCTCTCAGTCTCTGCTCTAATTCATCCCAAAGGTGTTCTATCGGGTTGAGGTCAGGACTCTGCAGGCCAGTCAAGTTTATCCAAACCAAACTCATGTCTTTATAGACCTTGCTTTGTGCACTGGTGCACCGTCATGTTGGAAGAGGAAGGGACCATCTCGAAACTGTTCCCACAAAGTTGGGAGCATGAATAATCTCTTGATATGCTGAGGCATTCAGAGTTCCTTTCACTGGAACTAAGGGGCCAAGCCCAGCTCCTGGAAAACAACCAACACCACACACCCCCTCCACCCATCTTTCTACTTGCACAATGCAGTCAGACAAGTACCGTTCTCCTGGCAACTGCCAAGCCCAAACTCATCCATCAGATTGCCAGAAGCGCAATTAATCACTCCAGAGAATGCGTCTCCACTGCTCTAGAATCCAGTGGCAGCATGCTTCACACCACTGCATCCAATGCTTTGCAATACACTTGGGGATGTGTGACTTAGATGCAGCTGCTCAGCCATGGAAACCCATTCCATGAAGCTCTCTACACAGTTATTGAGCTAATCTGACAGTCACACGAAGTTTGGAGGTCTGTAGCGATTGACTCTGCAGAAAGTTGCCAACCTCTGCACGCTGTGCATCTCAGCATCCACTGACCCCACTCCGTCAGTTTTAAGTGGCCTACCACTTCATGGCTGACTTTCTGTCATTCCCAATCACTTCCACTTAGTTCTAATACCACTGATAGCTGACCCTGGAATATTTAGGAGTGAGGAAATTTCATGCCTGCACATCCAATCACAGCACCACGCTGGAATTCACTGATCTCCTGAGAGTGACCCATTCTTTCACCAATGTTCGTACAAACAGTCTGCATGCCTAGGTGCTGGATTTTATACACCTGTGGCCATGGAGGTGATTGGAACACTTGATTTCCATTATCTGGATGAGTGAGTTTTGGCAAAATAGTGTATATATGAAAACTTTACTCTCAGAAGACTGTTGCTGGACACATAGGACACTGTTCACTAAACCTGGATGAGCTGGCACTGTCATGCCACATTTTTATTGTACTGAAAACAAAACAGCTGCAATAAATAAATAAATAAATAAATAACGTTTTAGAATTCCAGTTAATAAAATGTTTTGTTTGCCAGTGAGGATGGGCAGAGTTTTCTTCCAGGCTCCATGATAGAACTTTTCAGTGTGTGTTTGTCTGTCCAGACTCTGACAGATTCTATCTGGGATGCCAGAATTACAGATTGGAGTGTGGGAAGTGGTGTGCTTGTAGTTCATATAAGTTTGGGAAAGTCAACATCTTCAGATATGCCACACACATCTTGACACTGCTCACTTTCTTTTAAACCTATTTAGGTCTAAATGGTAAATATTTTAATCATTTATATTTGATTCAGGAAGTCTGTTGATGTCTGTTTCACTCAGAGTTTTGAAATATTCACCAGGTCCACTTATGATAATGACAGTGATATTTGTTCAGACGTTCCTGGGCACAAACATCATCAAAAGTTTATCTTTCCGGGAAGCTGACAGTTCTCTAGAAGCTCAGACCTAAACTTGACCTTCACCATTCCTTACTCATCTTCGAGTTGACTTCTTGAGGATGCAGCAAACTTCACACTGAGACGACGTTTACATGATAGTTATAGGGTCCCCCGCCCCCATCCCCTCCATGGGTGCTTCATTACATGAGGGACAGCCCATTTCACAGCCCATAGCTGCGCGCAACGACGTCTGTAGTGAATTTGTGGATTACTGGGAAGCAAAGGGGGTGATACATTCCCCTGCTGACTCCTTATCGTCTGTTACAGTGGGTTAAAGAGGAAATGCTCTCCCATACCCACGGCAGACCAACGGAAATATTCCTAGCAGACGCCAGCTCCTGGGTGTATCTGGCGATGGAGAGCTCGAACTTTACGCACGGATCTCTGTCTCATAATGAGCCACCAAATGCGAAAGGAATTGCTTTACCGATTTTCATGTTTGCTGGTGGAGCAATTGGGAATTTGATTGCAATAGTCGTCCTTTCAGTGTCCCGACAGGAGAGGAAATCATCCGCTTTCTACACGCTGGTGTGCGGTCTGGCGGTGACGGACCTGTTGGGCACTTGCTTGGCCAGCCCGTTAACCATCGCCACCTACCTGGACCAGCGTGTGCTAGAGGACCAGCATGTCTGCGAGTTTCACTCCTTTCTGTTGCTGTTTTTTGGTTTAACCGGACTGAGCATCATTTGCACCATGGCGGCAGAGCGGTACCTGGCCATCTGCTGCCCGTACACCTACCAACGGTGGGGAGTGGACCGACGCTTCGCTCAAAAGTTCCTTCTCTTTATTTACATCAGTCACATCTTCTTCTGCTGCCTCCCCATGATGGGCATGGCGACGAGCGAGCTGCAGCCGTCGAAGACCTGGTGCTTCATCAACTGGACGACACAGGAGCCGGTGGCCAGCACGTATTCCGTCCTCTACGGCGTCATCAGCCTGCTCCTGATCCTGGGCACCATCATCCTGAACCTGGCGGTGTGCGGGACGCTGCTGCTGATGCGCCGGAGGACCGTGCAGCGGGCCGTCACCAGAGCCAGCGTCCGGGACAGGTGGAGGGCGCTGTCCTCGGCCGCAGAGACGCAGATGATCGTGGTGCTGGTGATGACCTCCGCGGTGGTTCTGACCTGTTCAGCCCCGCTAGTGGTGAGTAATGAATTCAGCAGAAAAGGACTTCCCCTGTTTGTTGCATACATGCAGGTAAAACTCCAGCAACAGTTAATGAAGATATCATCATGCTGCTGGGTGGACTAACTGCTGCATTAATATGTAAGCAGACGGCTGTTTTGTCCTTCTGTTGTTGACACTGACCTAATTTCTTTTAAACTCTACTTTGCATCCCAGTTTTATCAATAACAATGATGTTTGGATGATTTTTGGTTTAGGCTGGATGTAATCCTGCACCAAAACTGGGAATAAGTAGTCTGGTGTTGGCTGCTTGATCAGGTTTACCCACTTACTCTGCACAAGCCTACTAGAGGCTACGCAAATCAATATTTTGGAGATATTTATTAAGAAACAAAGTGTTTTTGTATTAAAAACAATTAGGACTAATTTGCTTCATGCAACTAGCTTTCTAACATCAAGTAACCTCACTTGATAAAGCACCTTTATAACTTGTGTTTGACCTGATCTGGGAAACCTCAACAATTATGGAAAAAGAGGACATATGCCGCTGCAAGTATATCACTGATTAATAGTGCGTGTTGTCCTAACAATGTTGATCTCTTTCAAGGTGCGCATGTTTGCCAACCTCGTTAAAAACGATGACAAAGCAGATCTGGCAGCCATCAGGACTGCTTCAGTTAACCCCATCCTGGACCCCTGGATCTACATCCTCCTCAGGAGATCCTTGTTCCGAAGGTTACTCAGTTTATACAGGAAACACTGCAACGCTTCCCCGCCTTCACCACAAAGGAATCTGTTGTGTCCTGATATCATGAAGGACAGCCATGTGTTCACCCAGCTGATGTGCAATGCAAACATCATCACTTTGCCTGCAACTGCCAAGTTCACTCAGTACGACACAGAGAGCCTCCACCAGACCTAAAAGGTCTGCAGACTCAGCATGTGTGTGACATCTATGACTGTTTGGTGCAAGTGGTCACATGCAGGAGCCAAAGAGTTTCTTTCGAGAGTGCGCCAGTGAGAAAGATATATGGGGATGTCTGTGTAGACCCACAGCCACACAGAACTGTCAGTATTGTTGAGATTATTTATTAAACGAAAATGAAGAGCACTCTGACATGACTGAAGGAAGCTGACTGAAGTGCAATAACAAGACACAACTGAGCCTTTATTTTGTGTCTTTCAGTATTTTACACCATCTCCTTGTGGTGTTCACCTTTCCGCTGCACCTTTCTCCAGATAAGCTCATTACGTTTTGTAAAAATTTTTCTTGCTCACCTCTCGAGGACCCTACCCCACCTTTTCCATTCACCCGGATTAGTCAGGCCTCTGATCTACTAATACTAATACAAGTAGTTTTTTTTTTGTTTTTTTTTTTGTTAGAAATTATGTTTTATTTATCAGAAACAGTAGTTTTTGGGGCAGCAAGAGAGTTTTCCCATAACAAAACAACTCTTTACCCATTCAGACTCAAGGCTTTGTTTTGAAGAAAGCATATTTCTGGAAATCTTCAAACTGTTCATTAAAACCTTTTTATTTCTCAGCCTCTGAAGAAAAAAGAAACGTCTAATAAAAACTATTTAAAATTTTCCATTGCATACTGATTTTGTCCTAATATATCTTCAAAGTGGTGCTCATGTCGCATCGTGGGTTCACTGTATTTTTGAGTGTGAAAACACACACACACACACACTACAGAAGTGATAAGACTGAAAAAAATTGCTTTTTCTTTTTTAGACGATCAGATGTTTTTTTTAATGTAAGAAATAAAAGAACATTTACAAAACATAAAAGAATCTTTTAGAAATATGCATTTTTGTCAGAAATGTATGCTCAATATTTTCTTCTTGTGCCTGCATTTCCTGAAACTTTGTCATGTTCAGGACTATGTTTTGGCCAAACTTACAGTTAGAACGGGAAATGTGGGTTGACTTTTACATTAGCTCATTTAAACTGGACGAATGTCATAAGACACCGACCAAAACATGCTATAGATATGCGATTGTATTAAAGTTTGATGTGTGCAGTAAAGCCCGACTGTGGCCTGGATTATCTTTTTTACCATATCCCTCGTCAAAGGCAAACCCATAGCTGAGTGAGCTGCAGCTGCAAGAGTCTATGCATCAGCTTTCCTAATCTACCAGACATTTTGCAGACTTTCCCTTATATGAAATATTGTACATTTTGAAATCTAGCAAGGTTACATGTGCCTTCTATGCGTGGTAGTTATCCATCAAAAATATAAGGACATCCAATACCTAAACTGCGTTATGGAGTTTGTGGCCGCTAGGGGGCAGAACAACGAACAAAAGTGACACGGAAGCTGAGGAGTATTTTCTTTTTTTCCTTTTAACTCCTTATAAAAATGTAAAATCAAATTTACCAGTTTGAAGCGAGACCAGCAAAGAATATCATCTTATAAACTATATGAAAGTGAGATGGGTGACATGTCTAAGAATACATCTGTCCAGCTTCTCATTTCTGTGTTCCCATGTTTGCATAAATGTTTTTTTTTTTAACCTTTTAAAATCAGGTGTAGGACCGTTAGTTAACACAAAAGACAACTGAACATGTTCAGTATTCGTGATGCATTTATTTCCCCCCCCCCCAACATTTAAAAATATTATTTACTAAACATAAGCAGACAAGACTGTGCATAACTGCACCTCTGTACAACATTTTTGTACCTTCAACACCATAAATAAAAATCTATAAACATAGTTTATGTAAAAATTCTGTCAAGATCCATTTAAGACACAAAAATAACTATACATGTTTTACAAAGAATTCATCCCACTCTACATTTCATTATAATTTACATCCCAGTAAAAAGCTTTACAACAGAAGCAAAATTCTGTATTTTACCCCAGTTAGCTCACTGTAGAGGGAAAAACAAACAAAAAAAACCCAACACATGGATACTGACAAACAACGTCTCACGCCTTATGAATTTTACATGTCGCCCACCTGCAAACAAGGCCTCTGTCCTGTGGTGCACCAGCATGAGAAGGGTTACACTGCGACTTTGGCAACATGAGGAAGGATATTTTGAAAAAAAAGACAAAAAACAAAAAGTACAAGAGCATCTAAAACATCAGCTGCACAGACTAATAAATCAAAGGTTTACATGGTTGTTAGTCCTTTGTCACAAATTTCAGTAGAATGCTGTTAAAATATTACTTTACTCAAACATTGATTATATTTAAATTAACCCATGCTTCACATCGGAACAAGTTTTTGTTAAACTCACTTTCATCTAATCACCTGAGACTGCACAATGTCACATTTTAAACAATTTATTGCATTAGTCTGAGACAGAATGCACTTTGTATTTGCAAATTTTGACTTTAAAATCACTTGTATGCTGATGTTTTTCATGATTCTGGAAAGGTGGAAACCTTTTGATATTGATAACTAGAACGTCTCAAGAGACAGACCGCAGGAGATTAGTGTTAATACATCATTAACAATCACAGAACAGATCCTTTAGATATCCGTCTTCATATAACTGTGGTGAATCGGAAGATTTTATTATGAAATAATGTTTCTTGCCACCTCAGAAATGGCTTTCACTCCTCTTTAAGGTCTATTTTGGTCTTCAAAATTTATGTGGAAAAACCCCAGGCTCTGAAGCGGCCAGATACCAGAGGTATGTTGGAAAGATAAGATTTGGTGTTTATGATTAGGGCTTTAAATGGTGCTTGTAACGTCTGATCAGCTCTTACAACTCCAAGATGTGGAACTGTGTTCAGGTGCAAGACCAAACAGCTCCCTGGAGCTGCAGAGGCAGATTGTTCATTCTCTGCTGGTTCTGCCAAATAAACAGCACCGTCACACTTATACAGTCATTTAATTCTTTAGAGTTCTTCAGTTTTCAATAACATGGATTGAACTTTACATTCATGAAAACTGCACATGTTGAAGGGATGAAGTATTTGACAAAACTTTCTCCTTCCAGACTATTTGTTTACCAGACCAAACACGGTGACAGAGTTTCAAATGTAAGACAGTGCTCAAAAATCCATGCTGGTACCATTTTACGATAATGCCCTTTTAGCTACATCTGCAAGGGGCTAAATCTAAAAAACAAACAAGCTCACACTATGACTTGTGCTCAGAACAGCACAAGCACAAGCTGCGTGAATAAACTGTGCAAGGACAGAAATGTTCCTAACATAAACTGTGCCTCAAACAGTTAAAAACACTACAATCAGTAATGATGACAAAATTACAGTTCACGTTTGATTGCACAAACTTAAACCTCTGATTTCATGCATACCTCAGCTTTCAGTCAAGTCTGTCTGATGACACCAGTGTCGTCCACAGTAGATAATAAAGACACAATTTGCATAACTCATTTTGTTAAATTAAGATGTGCAAACCTGACGTGGTCTCTGTTCCAAATCCAAAGCAACTTTAGTTCAGGCTTAAATAAAAGATGTCTGACAGAGCAGAAAGCTCAACAGCCGTGCAGATTTTATAGATAAATAGATAGCAATAATTTAAAAAAAAAAAGGGGGGGGCTAAAGAAAAAAAAAAGGTATGCCTTGTTATTTGAAGAAAAAAAAAGTATAAATGTAAAAAGCTAACTTTGTATATTTATACCTCTTGATATAAAGAAGTAGCATCTCTGCTTCGTAGAGAAAAGGACAGACCTGTAAGAGGTCACTGACCTTTCTGAATAACAGAACTGGTCTCGCTCGTTTCAAAGATGTAAACACTTTGTGCATTTCTTCTTTTTAGAAGAAACTTTTTTCATCAATATTAGTTTTAAAAAGCCAATTTAAGTCATACTAATCTGAGTGTGCAAAACATTTACAAGCCATCTATTTGCTGCCGACACGGTGAGGATATGTTTTAATTTGATTTGGGCATTTTCCCTTTATAGGGCACTTTTTCCCCCCTTGTGATCCACCTTACACAGAGAGTGCTAGAATTGGCTCACGGCATTTTGCGTCTACAATCTACAGCCAAGCTACTGGCGCTGTTCGCTCGTGCTTATTGGCAAAGTAACTAAACACTAATGTCTGCATCTCAAACTCACAATTAGCATGCAAACATTTGCAAATCAGCATAAAAAAGTACAATTGAAGTTGATGGGAACCTCACAGGTTCAAAACATTTTGTCATAATTTTCACTCGCGGTGCAAAGTCATCCAGGCTGTAACAAATCAGCAACAGATGTGTCTCATGAATACGAGACACATCTGTCAACTGAATGGCGATGCATTCAGTGCTTGCTGACATGCGTCAGTCTAAAACTAAACCTGGTGGGTAGTGCTACCTTCTGAACTATGCTGTTAGGGCAAGGAGGAAAAAAAAATACCTGAACATTATCTAAGTCATCCCCCAGCCCAAACACAAAAGCAGAGGAAAAAAAATATCCAGGACCCTTATTTCTAAAATTAAGATTTAAGCACAATTTAGATTTTAGTGCTGTGATTATGTCAAATGTATCAAAGATGATATACATTAAAAACTTTGCTTGAGCAGGTTCTCAGAATCTGATCCGTGACTTACACACCTGTGATGGAAAAACTGCAAATAAACTTATACTCAGAGCACAGTCCTTTCAACCGCCCACCCCCACATCATGCCAGCGCAAATTAATGTTGAGGCCAGGAATATTCACGTGCTGCAAGAAAAACGCACGCTTTTAAAAAGGGACTAGAATTGAAGTCAGGCAACACACATTATTCTGTATTCTAAGTAATATGTCAACTTTTTAAGAAAAAATGAGCAGCGTTAAGGGCGACACCCCTTCAGGGAGGAATCTGACGCAGAAAGACAAGAGGTGTGTTCAATCAGAGAAAAAGAAAAGTAAGCTTACTACTGATTTAGAACTTTATTTCTATGATTTTAAATCTTGTTTTCATGTCAAATCACCTCGGACCTGGCAGTTAATACCTTACAACATAATTGTTCACGCAGCTCACGTTCAGCACAGGCTTGGTTGCAAGTGCACCCAAAACTGTCCTTTAAAATAAAGGGACAGGAAAATCACTGACTGTGTGATAAGCCTTGATCAAATTCAGATCTAAACTATGTAATTCAAGCTGTGACTAATTTAAAGATGACTGAAAATTAACAAAAAGGAACCCCGAATGAATTGTGGCTGGTAGTAAAAACGACACCGAAATCATTCCAAGCAGTAAAAACAAAACTACCTGCTGTGGCACATTTCCATGTCTGTATAACATGGCTTAATCTGTCACCCACGTCTGAAAATAGCTGTGTATTTTTTTTCCTCTTTCTCCCAATTAAGCCATTATATACAGTCAGTAATAACATAATAAATAAACCATGATTTACAGCAAGGCTGTAGGAATAGGACGTTTAGACAGGGAAGAACAGGGAGAGCTCACATCCCTGGCTAATCATAACCAACTCTGAGTTAGTAAAAATGAGTTACTCATTTTTACTATCCAGGACAAAAAGCACATGCTTTCAGTCTCAAGTTTGAGGTGGGCGTGAGGACCCAATGCTGGGTGGGCGCTTGCACACAGCAACGTCTATGACAGCGACCCAAAGAGAGGACGAACTCATCCATTACACCACATACTGATGATTGCTGTTGTAGTTTGTCGTGTAGGTCTGTCGGCTGTACTGAAAGTGGTCTGTAAGCACGTGGTTCCAGCTGTGTTGCTGCTCTGAGCCATGGGAGAAAGGCACTGACCCGTTGGCCTGGATTTTCTCCAGTGCTGGGTTGTCAAATGACATCAAATCCTCTTTGGAGCTAGGCAGCAGCTTCTTCTGCTGATTAGCATCATACTTGGCCTGATAACAGAGGAGAAGAGCAAATGGATGTTAATTGACTGTAATGGTGTGTTGCCACGGCACTGTGGGTGCCTACTGAACATAAACAAATTGGGTCAGTCATATGACTGTCCAGAAGGACAAATAAGATTAAAATTTACTTTTAAGTCTTTCCCAATTCAAGCATTTGATTTAAATTAATTTTCCTCCATCACTGCATGATCAGTTCACAGCCAGCAGTCAGGGTGACTCACCTTGTTGTAAAGGAAGACTCCAACGATGGCCGTCATCATACCGAGGACGTTTGTGAGGGAGACCGGGTTGCGCAGCATTAACAAAGATATGCTGATGACCATGATCCTCTTGGTGGCGTTGGCCACGGCGTAACTGAGCGGGCTGACAAGGTTAAGAACACTGAAGGCGATTACATTCTGGGCAAAATTGCAGAAACCGCTGATGAGCAGGAGGATAAAAGTACCCGTCCACCCCGACACGTCCGACTGAAAGGAAAAGCACTCACGTCAGAAGTCATTCGTGGACACAACATGCCAGATGACAGCCGGCTGCAAAAAGGAGATTATTCTATAGTTTGGTTAATGCTGCTCACCAGGTCTCCATTCACAAGAAACACAGAGAGGTCAACCAAAACCCAGGTGGGCAACATGAAGAATACGGCATTAAAGCCCAGGATGTTTAACAGCCGCAAGTGGTGGATCCTTGTGTCACGCAACACCTGTAAAAGAGAAAAAGTGAAAAATATGAGTCACAGAGATTGACTGCTGCCTGCTGTCATGAACTGGACATAACTAAAATCGTCACGTACCTCCTTGAAAGTAACTAACTCTTTTTTTTTTTATGTCTTCCCCTTACAGTTCTGTTCAATACCTGATGTCGTTCATCAAAATATAAGCTCTAGATCAAAGTCTCACTAAAATTCATCTGTGTTCCTAAACAAATGTCAATTTTGGGAGGGAAAAAAAAGGATAATGCCCTTATAAATGGTTTGAGTATGACTAAATACCTTTTTCTTCCTTAGTGTTACACATGTTGATGAATACAGTTAAAAAATACTCTAAAAGTTAACCACAACTGTCTCAAATAGGCTACTATGATAAACTGATAATTGTGACAGGCCTAGTTTCACAGGTTATCAAGGCTGGAACATGCAGCGCAGGATGCACAGACTATCAAGCTTTCTGAACCTGTAAAAGTGGTGATAGCTAATGTTACCCATTATACACCTGAGAACACATGAGACGACTTAGGGACAGGTTAATAGGTCAAAACCATGACAGTATTTGTAGGAGGGGGAGTTATAGTAGCAGCTAAATGTCAGCAGCTAACAAATGAGAAGGGGAGACACAGCAAATGTTGGTGGAGTCATGGGTTACATTTTCAAATGAGGTAGAAAAACTAATGTCAGTATAAATTTTTGTTATTTAATTGATATGCTTCACAGACAATTCATTGAGTCTTGATGAATTCAGGATCAGATCATCAACAGAGAAAAACCTTAGTGATAATTCACCTTTTTGGAAAATATGTTCTGCAGGGAGAAGCAGAGCGTGGCCGCCAGAGCGCTGATTAATCCAGAAACATCAAAGGAAAGCTCAGTGGCAGTGGCCAGCAGCACTCCTCCGATGATAGGGATGAGAGATACGTAGACCTGCAGCGAGATGAGCGGAGGAAAAAAAGAAAGAAAAAAAAAAAGGACAGTTAGGGGAAAGAACTACAAACCAGGTTTCACTTCCTGTAGTAGGCTGTGTGTCTTCGTCCACATTCAGGGATCATGTTTCCATCAAAAAAAACAGAAAAAAAAAACTATATTCATTGCTTTATTAATTAGTTCAGGAAAACTTTATTATTCTGATAATTTTTTTGAGCAAAAACAATTTCCAGATGAAGATTCCATTTAGTAAGCATTTTCTTTTCTTTATTTATATCGTACTATACACATCTTAATATGTTAGCCAAACCAAACCAACTGTACTGGCTGAGCTGCATGCACACATTAAGAAAGGTAATCTACTTTTTTACTTTAGTAAACATGATTACAGTCTCATGCCCTCACAGAGCCGGGGCCTCATTTATGAATGTTGCGTATGCACAAAACAGAGCCTGAAGGTTGCGTGCGTCACTTTCCACGCAAAGACTGTGATCTATGAGGGGAAAAAAATGAAAAAAACTTGATGGGATAATGAGCGAGCATGTAGGTAAATTCTGAACCTTGTGTACGAACACAGTGAAGACAGGAAACCAGCAACGGAGAAGGTGAGATGGTGAACTGAAGCCATGTTCATCTCATACGTTTAACTTCAGTTTATATCAGACTTGTAGATGTGTGTAATCATAAACGGTCAAGCCTGCAGCATCACAGATATGTTCCTGCAGTGATCCATTACTATCCATAATCACTCTAAATCATCTGTAAATTATTGTCTTGAGTACTATTTGAGGAATATATCCAGGCTATGCACTGGTTTAACATTAATAAGTCATTCTTGTGATTAAGAATGACCTTTGCAACAGTGCCAAAGTGATCAGAAAGTGTGAGATTACATTTTATATTCATCCTCAAATGAAAACTATATATTATATTTCACTGAAGTATCCCATGAAACACTTAATGTAATCAAGTAAACGTTAAGACGAAAATGATTCAAATCCACAAGGGACAGTTTCTCATGGGTATAAACCAACTGATACAGATGCGAGATTCATTTGCATACTAGAAAGACTGAATTATGAGAAACAGCCTGTATTTGTTGAACTCAATTCGTGCAGCTATTCACAGCGACAAACCGGGCAAAAGAAGTGGGTAGTGGTTTCAATGATTTCTTTCTTTTATAGTTCAGTTTATTTGCTGGTGTAGGTCATCTCATTCATCCTGTTCATGGTAAACATCAACAAAGCTTTCTGGATAGACACTGAAAAGCCTTCAAGGCCTGAGAAACAGACGTCCAGCTGCCTTTAGTTGCTTCACATGCACAAAAACCATAGTAATATGAAACAGCACTGGTAGAGGTAAAATACTACAAGCCTTTTAAGACACTCTCTTAACATGCTGGTTGATGATTAAACAGTCCCCTAACTACAGGAAAGCTGCTCTCAGTGGCAACTTGTTTAACCTATTAACAGTTAACAAGATTATTTTCTGCTCTAACACCAGGCATGCAGCTGTACACAATTTAAGCCAGTCCACTTCTTCTAGTAGTGTAACACAAGCACACTGCAGCTGACAGTCCTGAACACTGTTGTGTCCTGTTTTAGGTGACCCACATTAATTCATTCTGAAGGTCTTCATTGCTCAAAGGAACGCAGGACCTCTGCTGTTTTACTGGAGTGTCTTACAGTGAAATATGTTTCCAATAACTCTCTGATGTATGTGAATTTCAGTGATAATAGGGAGGCAAAAATAAACACTTATCAAAATAGCAGCTGTTTTTCAGTCACCTAAATGTCTGAAGTGATTTAAACAGCTGACAGTGTTGTACGTGCACATTGTATCTGGCTGACGCTCAAACAGGATCTCCACACACAGTGGCACGCCTTCAGCATGCACTTCCTCTGTCTGCCTGAGGACCCATCCTGTCTGAACACTGAGCAGCAAGGTAAACATGACAAGCTGACGTGAGACCCACAAGTCTCCTTATTCACATTTAACAAACACAGACTGTAAAATGCTCCAGGATGGAAAATTCAACAGCATTATAGAGGTGACAGAAAGTCTACCTTTTAGATGCCAAGGCCCCAGTCAAGGTTATTCAGGACCAATTACTGATTATTTCTTATAAGAAGTTGATATTGGGTCCCCATAAGTTTCTGTTTTGTTTTGTTTTTGTATTCAAAAGTACAGTCTTAATTCACATACTGATATATGCTGTACAGATAGTAGGCCTTTTAATGCAAAAATTACTTTTCAACACTAAAATCCCATATCATATATATGAAAAGCATCATGAGGTCAAGGAAAGGTTGTAAAATAAATATGAGGGCTTAGTCTGACTTTCTGACCTCCAAAGCTCCACAGAGTGTCTCACCAACGTCAGCAGCCAAAGCCCCTGCAAATGGCTGTAATATGAGACGCAGTAAAGGCACAGTAGGCGACTGTGCCACATCACCACTGCTGAGGGTTGGCCACAGACAGAAACAGAGCAAGCCCTGTGTTGTGTTTTATGTGAACTTACTCACCTTTGTAGTCTGCTTCTCTCTCATGATCACTCTTGATAACAGCACAACCCATATTGGCATTGTGGCTTTTACTGTGAAAGTGACAAAAAAAAGGAGGAAATGTGAGTTTGAAAATAACAGAAACGGGTAAGAATAGCATTTAAACAATTAAATGCCTGGAAGTCAGAGCCATGCCCACACCTGCATCAGACACTCCACTCAGGTATTCACACAACCCGACTGCAGTGGTTCATTTGATGTACTATTAGGCTTATCCCAGCATAGTTATATTTGTATGTTTTTTGTAAATATGTGTCATCTTGATATTCATCTTGTACCGAGTTATGACGAGCTGATTGTGTAAAGACCGGGATGTCTATTAGAAGCTCAAAATAACAATTTTGACATAGCTCCATTGCAACAAGTGCTAAAGTAAAATACTATTTTGCTGCAAATGTATATTCCCTTCTAAATCAAAACCGCTTAGATTCATGTAATTTTGGTCCCTCACAAAACTTAACATTCCTAATCATCTCGACTTAGGGTTGATTTAGTGCTGCAGCATTTCTTTAATTGAATCAAGAAGTATTAAACACTGTGTTTACATGATTACAGAACAATTAATTACTACATTGGTCAAACTAAAATTGTAGTTTGCGAATGCATATAAACATCTTGATCAGAGTGAAATCAAAACTACACCAATTTGTCCTAGTCT
This sequence comes from Arrhamphus sclerolepis, assembly GCA_037176975.1. Lineage (NCBI taxonomy): Eukaryota > Metazoa > Chordata > Actinopteri > Beloniformes > Hemiramphidae > Arrhamphus > Arrhamphus sclerolepis. The sequence goes on along the minus strand of JBAMYA010000019.1, from coordinate 6,910,929 downwards.
GACCCAGGTAATGCAGCTGAAGTCAGATTAATCCCTGCATGTAAACCTTCAACTGCACTGAAAGTTGAAGTAGATTTAAAACCAAACTATTAAACATTTTGATAGTGTACGAGTTTACTTTTTCCCTTCCAGAGACTGAGATAGTGTTTATAAGGGTGTACTCATGTTGTCCTGAGATGCAGGTGCCATCTTCACAATGGCAAATTGGGATATACGTCAATTAATTTTCAAACCTTTCAGTTCTCAGGATTTACTGGGGAGTCTGACCATCCCCTTATTTCTGTGAGACGCTCAATAAACACTGCAACATTCAGTTTCTCAGGAAACCCTACAAACTTACGGTTATATAGGTAAATTAGTAGACAAGAAGGCCATTTGGATAAATGAACATCACTTTAAATCCATTTAAATGACACCTCTAAGTTATTAATACAAGCTAGAAGGTTATTCGTCTCTATAACTGCAGTTTAGATGTATGTAATAATTTCTATTAGATACAGAGGGGTGTACTTTTACTTTCACTATATTTATCTGACAGTAGCATTTAGTAGTTGCATTTCAAATTCACATTATCAATAAAGCTCCCTGTATAAATAAAAAAAAATTGTGATTTTAAAATCACAAGTCTCTACATCTTTGCAAATATAAATTTAAATTAAAAGCATTATTATATTAATTCAGCCTTATTATGCAGAGTTTAACTTACGATACAAACACGTTAATACTAAAAAAATAAATAAAAAATACATTCAATATAGTATTGTGAAAACAGGCTTCTCTGAAGCTGTGCTTTTATTCATAAAGTGATATGAATGGTCTATAACATTTTGTTGCTGCTTTCGCTTCTTCCTCCACTGAACGGTACAGCTTTGATCAAAGCTGGCTTTACTTGAGGTTAACGTTATTGTATAGCGGATAGTTTATTCACTTAACTCTGTGGACCGAGAGAGAGTGAAAAGAAAAGAAAAACTCTTGGGTTTAGTGTGCTAAGATCAAAGTTGGAGCGGATTCAGTGACGGTACCTCCCCCCGACGTCCTATACCAGCTTTAATTTAGTTGCCTGGCTAACAAACAGCTGCCAGCTAATCGTTATTTAAAAAATAATAATAATAATAAAACTCTTCAAGAGACTAATATTCAGTCAAACGTCCCGAGTATTAGATAATTAGTCTCGTGAATGCCCGTATGTTCACGGCCTGCAGGACGCTCTGGTCCACGAGCTTTTTAAATGTCCGTGTCGCCAGTTGTTCAGCCTAGCCGCAAAGCTAACACCAGCTGACGGTCAGACACATCATCGAGTTACGGCTGACGAGCTCCAGGTGGCACCATCGTAGCCCAAATTAACACAGAACTGCAGTACTCACCGGTGTGAGCGTAGGAAACTGGCACTTTCCATATGCTGAAGTGAGCCGACACAGAGGCGAAGTATTTCCCGAAGGCTAATGGCAGGATGTACCACCGGTAGTACCTGCCGGGCAGCTCCGCTTTCGGTACTCCCCATGCCCGCAGCAACGGCGGGAGGAAAACGACGATGGAGATGATGTGGAACAGAGAGACTGTGACCGGGTAAGGGAATCCGTTGAGGATGATTTTGTTGACGATGTTGCCCCCAGAGCTCACCACGTACCAAAACATACACAGGACAAATATCCGGATCCCTTCCCTGACCGGGGTCCGCTCCGCCGTAGCCATGTTCCCGTGTTCAGTCACCACCGGTAGTAGTGAGTCTGGAAGCGCCGCAGCGGGGAGGATCCAACGCGCGACAATAAATGAAGTGAACTACTTCCTGTGAAGGCTTTCAAAATAAAACACCTGCGTTTATGAAGTAAACTATATAGTTGCATTTAACTTTGTACGCTTTGTTTAATGCAAGATATATATTTTCTAATTATAAAAGTTAAAGCGTCACTGCTAACATGTTTACACTCCAATGTAGAGGTTCAAATAAAAAAAAACAAAAAACAGTAAATCATAATAACATTGAATATCACACTTTAAAAATGCATAACATCCACAGAGCTTTTAAATAAAGTCTAAACTCAATTTAAGGTAGAATCATCCAACATAAATCATTATCTTCAGTTGTATTTGTTTGTTATTTAAATTAAAGGGCAAATTGGTAAATCTTCCATTATACTGCTCAATTTGTCTTGACAATATACAATCACAATCAAAAATAAAAGTTCCAACTACTCATAACACAGTAGCTGTTAAAACAGTTCCCCACAAAATAAAAAAGACGACAATCACAATTCCTTCACTTTTTTTTATTAACATATATTAACAGGTCCATTAAAGGACTAGGTAGCAAATCTGTTCTTCTGCATTCCACTGAACACAAAAGTTAATATGTCCATTCACTAAGGCTCTGTCTTCAGGGAAAACACTGGTTTCCATAAGGCAAACAATATCTAAAGGAATGCTATTAAGTATTTTATCCAGCATGTCAATTTGTTTGTCAGTTTGTTCAGTCAATCCATAAATGAAATTAAGTAAGTACAAGCTACTCTGCGTTTCCAATTCACATTTTACAACCAACTTAATACAAACTAAATGGAAAAGGCAAGTTTAAAATAAGTACATAAATATCATATAGTAACTCATTATGGGGATGTTTTGTTTTATTTTATTTTTTTTACATTATGTTGGTGCCATTAACGGGGAAGATATGCAGTGTCAGATCTCTTTCAAAAGAATGTGTCATGGAGCCTGAAAAATTCTATTTCTAGTCTTAAAATATGAATAAATATCATGTCATATCATCATATTCATCAGTTTGTACAGTTCTAGCTAAAAGCTATTTTGTCCCCACTCAACTCCAACTCCTGTTACATCTGACAGTTTTGTTATGAAACAGAAAATTAAAAAAAAAAATATTGAAATGTATTACACTTGATTTGTTGGGTCTTTGTGCTGAAGAGGAGAGGCGGAGGAAAGCTGAAGAGGAGAGACAGAGGAAAGCTGAAGAGGAGAGACAGAGGAGAATGGAAGAGGAGAGACAGAGGAGAGCTGAAGAGGAGAGAAGGAGGAGAG
>JBAMYA010000019.1:6860726-6907796 GCA_037176975.1 Arrhamphus sclerolepis | reverse complement strand
AAGTTCCCCAAGGGACACAGTCAGCTGGTGAACCAAATGGGCATGGGCTAAGACAGCGGCAAATTGTGTTTTGTTAACATATTCCCTACATTAGAAAATGAACCAGGGCCACACCTAAAATCCAGGTAGATCCTACTAACAGTCTGCAGTCCAACCATAGTTAAAGCCACTATGGGGCCTGCCGATAAACCCATGTGGGACCTATTTTACTGCCATTTTAAGTCACATAGAGCCCATAAATATCAATTAAAGTTGGGTACACAACACTCAAAGTACTCAGCCATCATGTAAATGCTTTTTGAAGTTGTTTTGAAGCTTCAGTGTTCAGTAAATGATAAATTGAAACTCCAACACAATGTTAACCAGACCACTTGTATGTATTTATTTTGCAACCATATTTAAAGTGGGAGCTCTTTTACTTAAAATGATGAAACCAGTTAGACATGTCATGAGTAACATAAGCTTTTTCTATCTGGGTTCTTTACCATTTTTGCATTTGCAGATCTTTTCACATGCGTGTTTGCTGCTCTACAGCACAACAGAGAAATACCAAACGATTATGTCATAACTTTTTTTTTGTGAAGACCTTCACAGCTCTCATCTCTATCAAAACACAAGCCATAATATTTGTGCTGCATATCTCAGTTTGGTCATGTGTGTGTGTGTGTGTGTTTGTGTGTGTGTGTGTGTATGAGTCACAGCAGTTTTGTGTAGGGTCAGGCTCATCTATGAGGACACAGAGGAGATGCAGTTCACTGAATAAGTTCCGGCTGAAATATTTTTCAGGTGATGACGCTCTAACGGCACTGAGAAGGACTTCTGGGAAACAAATGAAACATCAGATTAAGCCAGAACAAAAGCATCCCAACTCCTGCATTTAAAAAAAAATGACAGATAAGTCATATGATGTCTTTCCTGGAAAGGGTCATGAGTGAGAAAAAAAAATCCTTCCTGCTCAATCTGTGTGGAATCTTTTCTTTTTTGTTTAATGTCAAATCATATGACTAACTTCTCTCAGACTGACTTTATTCTTCTCTCTGGTGTAATTCTGTTTGGAGAGGCAGCACAAACATCAGCATATGGATGATGCCTCATGGAAACTCCTGGCTGTTGTAAAAGCAGTTGATGGACAACTAATTTCATGCTTGATCTATTACGATGCATATGAAGACAGCAGTTTGCATTTTACTTGCATCTGAACTAACACAGCTTGTCATATATAAATACTTAAATATGTACACTTGCTTAGCATCATATGTCAACTTCAGAACCAATTTCAGTGCAATACAACTGATTTGTCCTACAAACATGCTATTCATGTTTTTCTAAATAGGTTTTCTCATAATTTCAGTGCTCAAACATTAATTTTTCAGTACTAATTTGTGATGTCTTTTTCCTTTTGCATGGTGAGTTTGCAATCCTGCAGTGTTTCTGCACTGATTATGAGTGATTAAACAGTACAGAAGGAAATTTTAGCTATTAGATCATGCCTGCAGGTGCTGTGCAAAGCTGAAATAGGCTCCATTAAACCAGAAACAGGGAAAAGGCAACCATTATTTGGATACCTCTCTCAAGCTCCCCATTTGCCACACAGCTCTGTCTTATACAAGTCATGTAAACAACAAAACTGATGATGATTTACCTTTGTGTCCACTAGAAGCAACTATAGAAACCTTTTATTTATGATGTAATCAGAAAAATGATACTCGTGTTGTAGTGTCTTTTAGTGAGCCTTCGCAAGTCAAAAGTGGATATAATGTATTATATTCTCTTAATACAAGTGCATGACATTTACAACACCTGCACTCCAGTACCGCAACCTGCTGTGTACAGCTAACAGCAACAAGCACTCTTATAAAATGATAAAGTATGGATTAGTTCCTTCCTGTGTTATATAGACATGCAGTCACATATATAAGGCAGCAGAAAAAAGTAATGAAATTTGTATTGAGTGCATGATTTCTTTGTTGTGACAGCGCTTCTTGGTAATAAATTTTAAACGACTGGAAAGCGTGTTTACTTCTATTTTAAACAGTGCTACATGTGTAGCATTTATGGGATGAGCAGTTGGGTGTCACCTATGACAGATTTTACAAATCTTCTCCGCTAATACCAAACAGCATTTCTCTTTATTTATTTAATTACTTTTTAGCAGTTGAGTCTTGTTTTCAGCTCCTGGCATACGAGGACCGTTTCCTCGTCCTGTCAGCGCTGAGGAACCGTAGGCGGTCTTCTGCTGATTTGCAGTCGAGGTTTTCAAGGAAAAAGATCCGGATCCAGTCCGGATTCTGCCACAGACAGTTTGATCATCCGATAAAAGTGTGGAGAGGGCGCCAACAGAGTGCCATCGTTTGGTGGAGGCGGCATCTCCCTCACTGGAAACATGAAACTTGTCATCATTTTAGGCAATCTCAATCCAGAGAGATATCAAGAAGAAATTCTTCAACCAGTGTAAATCCCATATCTCTACAGTCTGACACCAAACTCTGTCCTCCAAGATGACAACCTGCCTGCCAGTAGTCTTGACCTCAACCCCACTGAACTCTTGTGGGATCAGCTTAGATGTGCTGTTTGTGCCAGAGTGAGCAACGCAGCCACGCTGGCTCTACCAGCAAATGCTGGTTGAAGAATGGGATGCCATCACACAGGAGCATGTGCCCAGCATGAGGAGGAAGCGGCAGACTGCATTTAGATTGTAATTACAAATGTAATTGTGATTTGGCAAGTTTTTTTTTCTATTTTTATGGCTGCATCCCACAGCAGCTCTGCTGCTACATGTTCCTTACGAATGTGGTACCATTTAAAAGATCAATAAACATGCTTTCCAACAATTTCTTCATCTGTTTTGTCTATTTCTTCAATCTAACCTTAGTATTTTTTAAGCTTCTGTTCCTTTTTGATGTTGAAGTCGGTCTGGACTGCTATATAAATCACCACTGCTTTTATCTGGAATTTAACATCCACGATGTCAGACCGGCACCTGTTAACAGTCTGAATTTGGAAATCCCACAGAATCATTGCTCTTGCATTCTTCTTCTTTTCCACCATTGGAGACGTCTCCCCATTTTGACTTTGATCATTCCAAATTTAAACATGACTTGCCACAGATGTTTTCTACTTGTTTGTGGTGTTCCATGTACACCGTGCCTGCCTGCGGTTATGTTCCGGTTTGACTCAAAGGCATCTTTGCACAGCCTGCAGTTTAATGTCTCGTCTGGAGTTAAAGATCCCAGATTTTATTGCTTCTCTGCTCAGGTCCTGCTGTTGTACTGAAATCTGACACAAAAATCTGTTGAACCCGATGAGCAACAGTAATCTGGCTAGGATCAATCTGAGGCTGTGCAGGAATAGTGCTGCCACAGAGACACTCTTGGGATGATTGACATTTATTTTCCTGGCGATCTTCCTTCTCTGTAAAGCAGCCTCAAGCCAAAGACTTGCACAGTTTCTCTCCTGTTGATTTGGCCGTGGCATTCTGCTGACATGTAAGAATGTGAGAAGTTTTATTTTGTGGTACATTTGCAGCTCGGGAACACACAGTTTTCAGGTCTGGTTAGTGGGTTTATGGATTCACATCAGGATGGAAGACTGCTGAACTTTCTACTGATAGTCAATGAACATGTAAGAGCAGATGTATTAAAACCTCAGTCAAAAAATAATAATTTGAACTATATGTTGTTGTCTTCATAGCAGAAATGAGTCAATGACTGGCTGTCTGATTAATCAGTTGCATATGGCTCTAAAATTCAGTGAGGCAGCGGATAACAAAGATTTATGAAGAGTGCACAGCATGGAAGTTGGTTTCCACCAAATGGTGCGTGCATGAGAACATTTTTATTGTGCAAGCGGAATAGTCTTCTCCAATGTGACCTTTTCTTCTGCATCCCTGACAGTATCTAACAAGGATACAAGCAACCCAAGCTTGGGCGCTTAATCTTAAATTAAATCTATGCTGACAGCTGTTAAGGAAAGTAGCATGATTTCAGGAAATTAAATTTCATTTTGAAGCAGAAATGCTGGTGAGACCTGGTAATGGCACCGCTACGCCAAAACACAGATGGCCTCTAAATGTTTATTTCACTCATTTGATGGGTACATTTATTGTTTTCCTTGTTTTTTCCATTCTGGGCTTCACATCATTATAAATAATAGCAGTAGTGTTTTAGCAGACACTTACTGACGGCCAGCCAAATTACTGAGGTGGAGGTGAAATTTGTGGAAATTTGTGTTTTGCAGGTCGAGGTTGCAGTTCAGTCTTTTCTATCAGTGAGTTCACATAACCAACCATTTACAAGATCAATGATTTGTGCTGCCTCTGGTTTTCCCAGAACAGCGGCATAATTGACGTTATTCAGAATCAATACAGGAGTAATTATGTCCCTTCCCTCCTCCAGTTTGGGAAAAGAACGGTGACTCAGACCTTTCAGATATGCATTTATTGCTCGCCAAATGCTCATCACTGCTGAGATTACTTCTTTAGGGCATTTTGAGTGTGTGCGGCCTAAACATTGTTATTCTCTTGGCAAAGAGAAGAGGATACTAACTTCTTGTGCTCTTTTAAGAGTTGAACCACCAAGCAGAAGTTCTGAATCACCTTACAAGCTTTCCTCACTGCCAGGAAAGTAAGTCAGCCCAACGTAAACAAAGCTGTAGAAAGATTTTAAAAGCAGTGCATTACTGTTTAAATAAGATTTTTTATTTTTTAAATCTCAAAGTTTGAAACATTTTGCACGGGCAAAAAGAGTGAAAATCCCCCAAAACAGGATTTATCGATGGAATTTAAAATTTTACGTGCGACTGTCTAAACCTTTTCATTTCATTAGTCTGTGGTCTTGTCAGCCAAGTGGTGTATGAGTGAGTTAATAAAAATTGCTTTAGAAAAATATAACCACCCGCAAAGGCTTGTACCAGTCAATCCTTATCAAACAAGCATTCATTTAGTGATTATGCAGCTCTGAAGACATCTGGGCTCAAGATAGACTGATGTGTTTCTGCAGTGAGAAGTAACCATGGAATGTTTAAACAGTGTTTCAAAGCATTGCAGCGATTATTGTGAACTTATAACTAAGGGTCAAATTTAGTCCTATTTCAAAATTGTGTATTTTCATACAACTTGTGTCTTTTTACTGGACTGCGTGCAATAAAGTGTGGTGCGTTATCATTTGCCATGCTAAGAACCATCACACCAATCCATTTAGTCTGAAAAAAGCATCAGAGCCTCAGAGATGAATGCATTGATCTGCCTTATGCAAAGAGTTAGGAGGCTCAGTCTGGCAGGAAATACAAAACATCTGAAGCGCCACATCGACACAAAATCTGGAAACTGACAAGAAGGGATGATTCTGTCCAAGAAATTCACTTGCATCAACAAATTTTACCTCAAGAATTTATTTTAAATGTAAAAATGACTTCTTTTATGAACCACTCAAGGTCACTGATCCAAGTTCAACACATAATTGCTTCTATGACACCAGTGTGGTGTACATTTCATTGTTTAAAGTCTATTTATCAATTCTTTTGAGGTGAAATAGGAAGGAAAAAAAGGCCTCTTTTGCATCTTCCATCCCACTGATCTCCATTGTTGGTTTTGGTCATGGAAAAGCCCACAGAACATCTAGACTGACACATAAAGCTAAGTCGTGTGCAGTTGATCTCTGAAAACCTAAACTGATATTTCAAAGTGCTTTTGACTATTAGATTTGGCCCACAGCGCTGCCGGCTTTGTCATCCCCGACTTTAGATGTGAGGGCAGATGGGCTCCAGTAGAAGCAGCTGGGTGGTGCAAAAGACTCAAGCAGGAGAGGAAGCACTTTTAGTTTATAGTGAACTTTTTCCATAGACAATATTTTATAGCAATGATATGTGTAACGACAAAAACCTCTGAGCGACAACATAACCACATATTAAATACTAATCTGGGGGGGGTGAAACTGAAAAAAGCAACCAAATGATGTCATCTTCCACAAAAATCTAAGCACACCCCATAACAAATCCAAATGCCATGGGCGTGGGCGGAGCTGAATTTCAAACACCTCAGCAGTTCCTTTCAAAGCTCCATTTTCACCACTGTCTGAAACGGCAAACCACTTTTGCATGCTTTCATCGGCTTCTGAGGCTGCATCACATTTATACAATTAAGTGATTGACAAATTCAGACTGAGCTCTGAGACGGGTGCGACATACGCAGCCCATGCAGATGCTCCTCATGTAAATTCCATTACACGCTCCCAATGAATGGAAAATAAGGTTCCAGTATCTAAACCACTAAGACCACGGCTGCTGTTTTTTTTGAAGCTTTGTTCTCAAAGTTTCAGCTGGAAATGTTGTAGATGATGTGGTCATTAAGGTGGAAGGTGATGTGTGGGATTGTTTCTGATGTCACCCACCGTTTGTACAGCAGGAAGGTTGGGAGGAAACAGGAGATGCAACATCTCGTACTGCAAACCGATTTTTAATGAATTAACCAATAACATTGAAAAATGCATAAAACCAAAAAAATAAATTTAAAAAAGTGTCATAACCAGGGAAAAACTGCTTTTCTCACTGACCAAAACACTGACTGCAAAAAAAAGAAAGAAAACCACACAGACGCACGTAGCTTTTCAAACATTTCTCAGCTGCAACAACTTGCACTTGTTACTTTGAAGAAGTTCCTTACAGATGAGTTTCTGCTCCAAATAAGGCATGTGCATACCAAGTTCTCCCACATTTTTTTAAGCACATCAGTCAGACGTCTTCTTTACGAATACAGTTCCCACAGATGGAGAGGCCTAAAGTTCTGGTTCTGGTCAAGAAAAAAAACCAAATCTCATTCTGTTTTCTTCTTAAGCAAGATCTTCATCTAAAACTCAGTTATAAGTTATAACATAATGTTGAAACTTTTGAGTTTTGGCCAGTAGGTGGCACCATATTTGTCAGAATGTGTTTTACACAATTACAACTGGGCATAATTACATCTTCTATCATAGATTATACCTGTAAACACCAATAAAGTACCAATAAAGTATTGCGTGTTTGGAAGTTTTGTTTAATCTGGCAACAATTTTAGGCTGACTGATAAAATGTTTGCCTAGTGAAGCTTTTAAGGAATACATAAAACAAAAACAAACATGTAAACAAAGCAGAAAGCCAGCATAAGATAAATAAAATTACAAATTATGCTCTAGTATAGGCATTAAAAAGATTCTCATGTAAAAATTAGGTTAATTATTCACAGGAAGCATGATAAGTATTTTTTTTAAGAACAAGTTGTTCCCTTATTGGAGGCTCTCACTGATGTGAGGTAACATCTGTTGATCTTCAGTGGTGCAAGGCTTTAGGTACATCCTTAAAGCCACAACACCTTCAGTGTGACGAACGCCCTGCAGACACTTCAGTTCTTCTCTGGATACTATTGAAGACAAAAGAAAAACACAAAGAACCAATGAGATCAATAATCTGTACTTTTCAGACAGACATGAGTTTACAGTTAACTACTTGTTGTTTTTAATCCGAAAACATGCGTCTCCTTGGAATGAAGTGAAGTGGGGCACGAGGCTACCTTTGATAATGGTAAACCAAAGATTAGCAGAAAAACACAGCAGACTCGCCACAAATAACTTCAATCCAAAAAACTCCATCTCTTTTGAGAGTTCCAGATGATTAAGCAAAAGCCAAGTTTGTGATACAAAACGAACACTTGGATGAGGGCACTTGACCTGCCGTCCTATCCAATTAACAGCTTCATACATCCGAGGTGCCTTTTCCTGGGAGCATGCACAGTCATTAGAGATATTTGTCTCCATTTGATTTCCATTTGCTACACATGAGCAATTGAAAGCAACATTATCTGAATGCTGAGCAGAGGAGGTTCAGGCTGCTGTGCAGGACACGGCTGAATGAGATGGCAAGAGGGGTTTTAAGAAATTTAAATTCCGTCCTGACGGTCTTACCATCAGTGAGTGGGAACGAGTGGTGAGTCATCCAAAACCAGGACACTAAAGCTCAGTTAATCCAGTTTTAATGTGGCAGGATCTCAACCAAGTTGGGCCAAACTGATTTTAAATGACCTGCATGATTTGTCTCCCAGCAACTAAATGGATCCCCTCCGAGTATAAAATAAACATGCGCTTCCATTCAAAAACCAGAACAGAATAATACTGATTTGATCCACTAAGGAGTCAGATAAACTTCATGCCAGAACAGAGGCAGAAGTGTAATGAAACATCATGCGTTGACACCGGTTTCAAGATGAAACGTGTTAAAAATGCATACGTCTGGACAAAGCCTGCCAGGTCTAAAGCAGTGGCACCGCACAGACGTGAGAAAAGATTAAATTAAATATACTTGAAAACCGGATCCTGCTGCACCTCTGCTGATCCAACTGTCTGACAAGCAGAAAACCTTTTGATTTTTTTTGTGAATGAAGCTAATGAATCAACTTTGTCATTTTGCTAGAATACACAAGTGTTTTTTTCCATGACTACATACTTTTTGAGGAAGATAAAATAGGAAAGAATTGAAGGAAATTTTTTATATAAACTGAGCTTTCCAGAGCAACTGCAACTGGATGCTTATTGTCACTGAACTGACCGCAGCAGATACATGACATGATGGATCTACACATGCACCATAGAGAGGGGATTTATGTGCACATTTAACTCAGTCCTGGTCACAATTCCTGTCATCGCTGTCTGTAAATATCCCCATCGCTTCCCCAGGCCTGATCTGACTTCACCTTGAGTCTTCCTCTTCATCATACAGATGGAATACGCTTTGAGTTGTGTGCTTAAATATGTCTCTTAAAACGTTTTTTTTACAAAGTGGCTCTATACACGCTACAGAAGTGAGCCCTTAGATTTTTGTCACGTGTATGTCGATTTTGGATTGTCATGTGAAAAACGAATAAATGTGAATATGCAGCAACAGTGACAGTTTGACACCTTTTGTCCTCAATCTTAAAAGGTTGACATGAACCTTTCCTTTATTCTATCAAATGTACAAATCACTGAGACATAATCTAAAGTTTATTATTCACTTCTAACTGAAACGTTTGTTATAAAAGTTAATAATCAACCGTTGTATCTGTTTTAGATCCTTTAATTGTCCATAGATTATTCTTTTCTAATCAATAATATGAGAGTGGCCTATAACCACAATAGTCACCAAGAGATAAGCTCAACTGTCTCAGACAAGTTGATTCTTTTACTTTAGGGAGAAAAGAAGAAGAAGAAGAAACAAAAAAACCTCTGTCTGAACAGTTTACTTTGACTGACACCATCTGATACTTACAGTCGCGTTCAGAGCCTGGTTCAGGTCTTCAATGATGTCAGCCTCATCCTCCAGTCCAACAGAGAGGCGGATCAGTGTGTCGCTGATCCCCAGAACAGCCCTCTCCTTTTCTGGCACAGACGCGTGGGTCATAATCGCCCTAAATCATGACAGGAGACAGTGATGCTCAATGATGAGACCTGAATACAGGAAAACATCCAGCAGTTCAAATAGAAATGAGACCATTCATATTAAAGGAAATAAACTCTCAATTCAAGTCAGGTTGTATGAATGTGGTAGGGATTGCTTCTTGATCTCTGCTGCCCCCTTGTGGTTCTATATATGTTGAACTTGAATTACAACTAAAAGGCTGCAGTAGATTTAGTAATAAAATGAAAGGAGTGCAATCTGTTTGTGTTTTTATAATAAACTTTGAGGAATAAAAGTCTTCAGGGTTACTTACGGATGTTCTGCTAAACTCTCATAACCACCAAGACTTTCTGCGACAGCAAAAATCTGAAATAACGTAAAGAGACATGAAGTAAAATGGCAACACGAGGAACAAAAAGAAACTGGCATCAAAAAGATGATTATTTACAGGATGCAGAAAGTCATTAGGTCTGCATCGTGTTTGCTTACACTTGACACCAAGCAAAGTGTCATACACGTCTACAATCTGGATTTCTTGTGACAAAAAACACGACTGTATTACATTTCTTTCATTCACTGTCATAAGCACTGGCGATAGCTCTAAACCCTCCAGCACAACATGCCTGGAGGTGCCACTTTATTGTTAGGCTGTAACTTCTAAATTTAACGCCGAGGCGTTTTTTCCCCTCACGCTCTCCAAGTCTACAGATCCGATCTAGTTAAGTCCCTGATGCCTCACACTGCTCTTCATTAAAAGTCATTAGAAAAACAAATATTGCTGTACGTTAGCTGCCAAATTACTTTAAGGCTGCTGAGGAAGGTCTTGGCATGTTCAAGTTTCCCCTTTATATAGAAAGTGATCATCCCCGGACATCCGGTGCATTGTTTCTTCATCACTTCGTACTGTGGGTGAGAGGGCAGGCCTGCGTCGAGAGGAAAAACAAGAAAAACCTGTCACTTAAATCCACGTTGTGAAACATTTAGGACAGACAAGAGGGCGTGTATTTCATAGGCAGCACGCACACTTTGTACGCATGCTTTGCTTAGAAAAAAGAAAACTAAAATACACATCTATAACACTTCAACGTTTGTGGAAACTTTATATATTCTCGCTTAAAAATGAATTAAAATATCTTCGGATTTATCACAATAGTCCTAAAAAGTGATAAAGTGAAATAATACACCAGTGAACTTTAACTTCAGTATTTGTTGAGGCTCTTTTGTGGAGTAATAACTACAATTTAAGGCTGTTGCTGTAGAAACGGCTTCCTTCAACTTTACTGATGCATTCATGCCTTGACTTTGTCTTGGCCATTTCAAAACTTTAACTGTATCGGATTAAGCATCTTCCTTGTTTAGAATGACATATTTCCTGCTTAAAACATTTTTCCACTGGGATTCAGTTAAGAACAGATTTTCCATTAGAATTCACTGGTTTAATTCAGAATTTATTTTTCCCTCAAAAGATGGAAAGATGCCTGGCATGCCTGCTGCAGCCACTGACCTGTCTGTTTGGTTTGTTGCACCTTTAGTTGCACCTTTTTGTGGGTGTGATTTCAATTCTGGGATGTATTTATAAAGGTGTGCATGCCAGGAGGTATACAGTTTTTGACCGTAGTAGAGGCATTTGATTTTGTAGGAGTGTGTAACTTAATCATATAGCAAAGTCTGTTTCTAGAGTGAAGGTTTGATAATAAATCAAGATCACCGTCAATTAATTTCAGAATGGGTATAAAGGGATGGGTTCATTGATATTTGAGAGCCAGCAGTTATAAATAATCTGGAGTAGCATTGCTACATGAAAGAACAGAAAGGGAACACACTATATCCTGACGCAAATTTCAGATTAAATTGGAGGGAAGGAGGTTGATTATTTTATTTTGAGTTGTTAAAGATTAACAGCTTGTTTGGACTTGCACTGACTCTGGCAAATACTTTCTATGTAGTAATTTATTCTATTCAGCAGGAAGACTGGAATTAGAGGAGGACGATTTCTCAGACATTCCAAGGACTTAAATCATGTCTAACCTGGGAATATGACACGCTCCACCCTGGGATCAGCCTCCAGAAACTTTGCAGCAGCCATGGCGTTCTTAAAGTGCCTTTCCATCCGCAGGTGTAGCGTTTTCAGTCCACGGTTACACAGGAAGCAGTCAAAGGGAGAGGGTACACCTCCCAGTGCTGAACCAAGCCATGATCAGATGGAGGAAAAAAACAAACAAACAGAAAATACAAAGATATTACAAGAAAATCCTCCAAAAATCTAGATCAGGCAAAAGCACAGAAGCAGGAACAATCACTTATTGAGAAATGGTTCAGACATTGCCTGAGGAGCTTGTGCTGGTTGTTTACAAAATTAATGTAGGTCAGATTCAAATAGCCAATTCACCAAATACTAAGTTATGGAAAGAAGGGCTTTAAACAAATGCACAGGGAATTATTTTACAGTCTAACTCATTATAATATGTGCCATCTATGTAACTATGTGATACTTCTGTATTTTAAATGCATGCATGTAATTCTATAACCATTAACTTGAACCAGTAAATTTGAGATGCCTTTAGCACCAGTTGTAGGAGTTTTTATTGACACACACACACACACACACACACACACACACACACACAGACGTATGTATGTATGTAGCAAACACAGCTTGATGATACTCACCGTTTTGCAGAAACTTCAATCGTTCGTACAGATCCTCTCTGTTAAGTGAGATCAGACCCATCACCACATCACTGTGACCTGTAAATGACAGAAATCAGGATCAGTCCACATCATCATATTTTGGGCCATCGTGAGTACATACATTGAGTCAGAACCACTCTGAGTTCAGAAATTATTTTCTGATTTCTTTTTCTCCCTAAACAAAAACCATAACCAAGTGAAGTGAGAAAAGAACTGGCTTATTGAGCTATGAGGCAAATGAGTTGCAACCCTGTGTAATATTTTCAGTGTCACACTGGTATTCTAGAATATCCTCTGACTAATTCTTTGTTTTGATCAAAATTCTATTAAAGAAAAAAAAAGAGAGGGAGAGAATCTATACATAACTTACCATTCATGTATTTGGTGGCTGAATACATGCAGATATCAGCTCCCAAAGCCAAGGGGCGCTGATGGTGTACAAGACAAACACAGCAGTTAATCATTGCATGAGTCCTTTCCACATGAACTGGAATTTGATTGCAGGCAACTATTAAAGGGACGTTTCAAAATCAAAAGGCCGTGAAAAGCAAATCTGTCCGTCTCACCTGGAAATAAGCCGACATGAAAGTGTTGTCTACGACCACCACTATGTCCTTGCTGTGCTCATGCACCAACTCAGAGCAGACCTTGATGTCAACCACCTTCATCGTGGGGTTGGTTGGCGTTTCAATCCACACCATCTGCACAAGAAAGGAGAGGGTGTCATTTTACTACAGCAGCATGTGTGGAAGGAGGAGGGAATCAACCATGGACAGCTTTTAGCTCAACTACTGGATTTAACATGAGAGTAAAAGAAAAAAAAAGAAAACAATCCTTTGTCATTACACAAAATGTTGACTCACAGTGACTACTTAAAATGAGTGAAATTAAAAAAGATACCCAGTTGAAGCACATTAAACAACAAAAATACTGAATCTTTAGTCTCAGACTCCTTCCTTAACCTACTTTTGTGTTGGGCTTCAGAGCGGCCTTGAGCAGCTCTGGTTTTGTGCAGTCAGCAAAAGATATTTCCAGGCCAAAGTCAGATGCAACTCTTTGAAAGTAGCGGTTTGTGCCTTAAGAATAAGGGAATAAAACTCAGTTAACACAATTAACTGAGCTCCTTAATTAACAGCTCCTTGGTTGACAAAGAGATGCCTCACCTCCATACACGTCATCCATGCAGACGATGCCATCACCTGCTTTCAGCATGTGAGTGATGGTGACTGTGGCTGCCAGTCCTGAGGCAACAGCAAGAGCTGCAAGGACAAGAGCACGGAGATCGTTCACAGCTGATTCACGTTGTCAATCAGAAAAGAAATCCTTAGCGGTTTTTGGTGCCCAGATGTTAATCTGTCGCTGTGGAATACATCACACGGTCTTACTTACAGTACTTTGCTCCATCCAGAGCTGCCACAGCCTTCTCGAGACAGTTTCTAGTAGGGTTTCCACTCCGGCTGTACTCAAAGCCCTGAAAAGAAAAATGTTTTATTTTAAGAGCACTTCAGTTGCCAAAACTCACAATAATATCCATGTGTTTCATCATCATAAGTAGACATTTAAGTAGAGTTTTTACGAACATAAGTTTGAAAGCGTCTCAGTACATCTTGTCTTTTAAATTCAGTACTTGCACTGAACCACAGCAATCATATAAACAGTGATTAAATTTGTCCTCAATAAAGCGTCTGAGTAAACAGGACTGGGCATGACTCAGTAAGTATTTTATTTCCTTTCTTACTTAAGTTTTACTTCCACACTGAGGAATGAGTTCTTACATGAGATGATATGAGGGGAAAAAAAATGTATATCAATGCAATTTCTTGCTGCTAATGAGATACATTAATAGAGGGTATGAAAATTTTATTTTATCACAGAAAAGAGTGCAAACTCTTTCAGAGCGTCAACATCAAGCCATCTGGGAAAAGCCATCTGTTTTACTGTCGTTATCTACAATATATGAAGACCTTATGTCTCCGTTATGGTGCAAAACTTTGGCTTGTAGCAACTGATTTACTAGTTCCAAGAAACATGCTAAAATCACATGGGAAAGACACAAGGGAGAAAATCCACCTGTTGTAAGGCTGTTTCATTCCAAACTATTCATCTAAGAAAGAATGAATGCTTATGTGTTTTGAAAAACAGCATATTTTTTTTTGAGCTTCAGAGCCTACATATGGGTGTCTGAAAATACTACCAACTCAAAAACCCCATCACTGCACAATCTTTATACTTTTTTAATGGGACCCCTAAGTCTGAAAATATATAATTCAGCCAGTGGTTCAGATCTGAGCAGCGTTACCCAGATTCCTCATTTCTATTTCTCTCCGTCTTATGTCAAATCATGCTGCATTTGGCGTGTGCGTCACAGGTGAGTAGTGTAGAGCTGAACATTGATTTCAACAGAGGCACATCCCACAGAGGAGGGGAGTGGCTCACTCCACCTCCCAAACCCAGCTGTTATGAATAGACTACAAAGGCACAGTTGAAAAGGTGTTTTGTACTGTACCTCTGTGGTATTTTTTTTTTTTAACCAAAGCATATTGAAAGAAAATGATACAATAAAAACAAAAGGGCACAACATATCTCCTCTAGTGCTGGATACCCTCTAGAGGAGCTATAAACAGGAAATGAAATCACCTCTGTTCACATTTTTTTATGAGCTACTTTTTGTCTGTGCCAGCTCTTGTAATCAGCAAATCAGTTTGTGAACAACCCAGCATGTAATTATTGACAGAGATGTGCACAGACATGCAATGAAAAGTGCTGTCTTTGACCACAGAGAAAATGATACTAGGGAGAGGTGGGGGGGGCACTGATTTCCACACTGGCTGGTTTTAGTCTGGACTCCCAGATTTGGCCTCTGGGTCATTCCTACAGTGATGAAGGATATACCAATTTAAAATAGGACATCACTTTTACAGTTGTTCACTCTTTAGTTAGACAACCAGCGCTGTGGGAAAAAAAATTGACATTTGACAGGTAGTACAGGTGTATGACGTGGTCATTCATACAGACAAACGCATCTACCAATGCAATTACTCATATTCGTGCTTTTCCACGCAATTTGGTTTAAATAAAGATGTAATCTCAAACATTATGTAATAAATTCCAGAAAAGAAAAAATAAATTATTCTGTACAACAACTTGGGTCTAGTTATGCTTAAAATGACTCTAAACCAAACTAAAGAGACAAAAAACTAATAGCTGAAGTAACTCATAGGTCGCGTGCATTTTGCCGGCGCATTACCCCCTCCCGCCTCACGTGCTCTACCCGGCTACTTACGGCATGGTTTCCCGGGGACTGCTGTTTAAAGGTAGTAGACAGAGATATCGGCGGAACTACAGCCATAGAAGTCCATTGCTCCGGTTCCTGACCAACGTGTATGGCCTCTGTAGCGAATGATTTAAAAGCCGTGCGGAAACCGTCGAACACATCTCTCTGTCCGGCTTGTTTGTTCGTTTGTGCCATCGCTGTGACCTCCTTGTAAGACCTAGCACAGAGTGTACCCAGGAAGAGAGCAGAGACCGCATCACCACTATAAGGTGAAGGGAAATACTATTTAATAGGGGGATTTGGCCAGCTCCTCGCTCTCAGCCAATCTGCGCGCATTAACAAGCAGTGGGCATCCCTGATTGGCTGTTGCGTGCGGACCGGCACGTCACGACAGCACGTTGTTTTTTTTGTCCTACACCATGTACCTACCTGCAATGACGCAACGTTTCTTACAGTTTGAGTCAGGGAGGTTACTATACATACATACGGGGCAAAGGGGAGCCAAGTTATGACAAGTGAGTCTGGGGTCGGGTTTCCACAAAATAACAGTTAAAGGCTGTTGTAGTGTCCATTTTCTATTACCAAAAGAGCACCAGGAGATATGACTTAAATCACAGCATTTAATGTTTTTCCTCCACAGTTGTAGCTAGTTCTTTTAAGTTGTAAATTCCATTCATCCATTATCAATACGCGCTATTTCCTGTGCAGGGTCACGGGGGTCTAAGTTATAAATTCCAGTCTAAATGAGCGTTACGGTCATAATGATCACGGCGACAACAAATTTAAGATAATTTTTTGTCTTTAAGCATCATGCCATGAGTATTTCTGTGACTCTACCATTTACCTTTGAAAAGTGTAATAAATTTTCCTCATGCACGCACAAGCTGGATGTATTTCCATTTTTGAACAACAGGGGGAAGAAGTGCTCTGCAGTAGCATATCTGGGACATCTGATTTAGTCTGAAACTGTACCGAGATTTCAGTATTTGCCACAGGCTGTTTTTGTAAATAAAACGCCTACTTGAATTTCCCCCTCGGCGATTAATAAGGTATATCTTATCTTATCTTATCTTATTTTACTGACTGAATCTGGAGTGTTTTCACAAAATGGCTAGAACATCATAGGGTTATCCTAGATTTACAATTCCAAGTAAATACTTTTAATTTACTTTTAAAAGTTTTATTAGTAGTATATTTTCTGTTTTTGTTTTAAATACTTTTATTTATTTTAAGTATATTTTAACAGTTCGGATGTTTATTTATTAAGACCCCATCACATACCTGGTTATTTATTAAATTTCTCACTTGTGTGTTTTATTTATTTTAAATTGCCAAACTTCAGTGTTTCCTCTTAGACAAAATATGGCATTTCCTCCACTTCTGCTTCATCATTCCAGATATTATTGGAGTGGGTCTAGGTGAGTTTCTATATAACAAGTGTATCTATTTATGTGATTTATATTTTAATGTGTTTTTGGTGGTCGAAGTTGGAAGGATTTTTTTCTTTTAAATAGCTATCTCTGTGGCTTTTGTTTCAAAACTCTTTGTACAAAGTTGTAGGAAAAGTGCTTTACAAATAAAGTTTGACTGAGTCTCACCAGTTTTATAATGGCCTACTCATTAAGGTGTTAACAGAAATCAAAATGCCAGAGATTACAGACCACAAGTTGTATCTGTTCTACAAAGTTTGAGGCACCTGAAGTCAATAATGCAGCTTTCTTTTTAAATCAAGTTGTTAATAAAACATATAACCTTCTTTCCAAGAATGTTTCTCATTGACCAGTCCAATCAATGTGCGCTTATTAAATGTCTTAAATATAAAAAATTCACACCAGAATCTAGCTGCAGAGTGGATTTAAATGATTATAAAAGTAAAGTTAGTGCAGCATATATAGCATTGCTTCTGTTTACAGTGAAGGAAAGTACATTTTCTAATGCATTAAAGTATATAGCTAACTGGGTGCAGTTTTAAATTCTCAATGGTAGATGAAGGGTAATTGTTTTGTAAAGGTCTGTGTTTATTCAGTGTGTTTCTAATTATGTAGCCTGAAGCCTATCCCAGCTTTCTTCAAGTGAAAGCCAGGAGTGCACCCTGGACAGGTTGGAAGTCCACTGCAAGCAGACAAACAACCACACACGCTCACATTCCTCACCTTGATCAATTTAGAATTTCCAGGTGCATGTATGTTTTTGGACTGTGAAAGGAAACTGGAGATGCTGAAGAAAAGCAATGCAAGCACAGAGAGAAAATGCAAACTCCACACAGAAGGGCCCCATCCTAGATTCAAGCCAGGAACCTTCTAGCAGTGAGGCGACAGTGCTCACCACCAAGCCACCATGCTTCATTCATTCTGAAGACCATCACATGCTGTGGCCTTTGTTTTTTCTTCTTTTGTCTGGTGTTACAACTTACCCCAGCACGTGTTACAACCTACCCTGGTAGTGAGGTTGTAACAAAGGAGCACCATGTATTTGACATCAACTTAGAAGAACTGTGATACTCTTGCAGGTGTTTGAATTGGTGCCATTTATAGTCAACAAATGAATAAATGGATACTTTGAATAAATGCTGGTGAACTCAAACAGTCAGTGAGATACAGGTGCTGAAGTAAAAAGTGTTACAGCTATATCGAGTCTCCCCTACTTATCTATCTTACTTTTACTTGCAAAACCTTAAAGGAAAGACAACAACAAGTGATGACTTATGCTGTTTTAAGAAAAGATACTGATAGATACTTCTATTGTTATTCTTGACATATTTGAACAAAACTTTGTTGCAATGGCTTACAGAAAATTTAGAGTAAAAAAAAAAAGGATACATATATACATATGTATATGTGTGTGTGTGATTACTCTCAGTAGTTCAATATCCTAACGGCTGTGAGGAAGAAGCTGTTGCAGAATCTGGCTGTTCTGGTCTGAATGCTGCAAAAGCTTCTACCAGAAGCTAGCCAGGAGAACAGTCTTTGGTGGGGGTCTCTGCTGATGTTCTGAGCTCTATTATAGATAGGAAAAGGAAGTAGAGTCTATGTCTGGTAAACTGTCTATGTGGAGGATTAAATTCAAAAGTACTTATTAATACTAGTATCAGGGTTTGAAAAACAACAGGCGGACTCAAGCACAGATGTCAGATTCAGGGATGAAAAGAATGAAATGAAAGAAACTACTCAAAAGAGTTAGTTGTTCATGTCACCCCATGAGTTCTCTTCTACACCAACTAAGACTACACAGGGATGCTGGGAGAACACAGGGTTAAAGTAAGCAGGGACCCAGGTGAGACACATGAGGTTGATGAGCAGGGCACATGACTGTGACTGTTGGATCCTGGGAATTGGAGTCTAGGCCAGTGATCAGTATAATGGGGAAGCTGACCTGGGTAAAGGAGGAGCAGGCATGACAACTAGTACTTATTAATTCCTGGAGGGAAATGAACTGCTGCAGTAGTTGTCGTTACTTAAGTCTTTTCAAAGATTCATTGTAGATGATTATTGCTGTGGACAAGAAAGTTCTCCTGTAGCGGTCTGTATTACAGTGGATCTAAAGAAGCTTCTGACTGAAGACACTCTGCACAATGAAAACCATGATGGACAATCTTGAGCATCCTCTAGACAACAGTGATTCAGCAGCAAAGGAGGGTATTTCATAAAATCAGTTCCAGAGTCCTCTCTTCAGTTTGTTCAGTATCTTTAAGTCACTGCTCTGATGCTGCTCCCACAACATATGGCTGCAGATAGGATTTCATTCTCCACAACAGACTTACAAAAGACATGCAACATCTGTCTGCAAACACTGAAGGACCTAGGCTTTCTTAGAAGTCTGCCTCAAACCTTCTTATAAACAGCGTCAGAGTTGCATCTCCAGTCCAGTCCGTTGTCCAGACCAGTTCATGCAAACAATAACAACAAAACAATTCCATAAGAGTATAGTACATAGTGCTCGGAAGACTGCAGGACAGCAGACAAAATCCTACATGCATGAGGAAGATCTTTAGCAGGTTACAAGGTCCACAAGGGTCAGAATTAATTTTCTAAAAAAAAAAGAGAGAAAAAAAGCAAAACCACAAAATGTTGATGTTAGGGTATTCATCAATATAATTCCAGGTAAACATGTATTTCAGCTCTTTAGCCCTATAATTTCCTGTCAAAAACTGAACCTAGTGCTTCTTTATAATTTTCAGTTTTGGAGAAAAGAACAAGTGCATTGCCAAAACAAAGTTTCTCATACTTATTTTAAGAAGATGGGCAGATATAGAATACAATTGCATATATTTAGTGTGGTAACCTAAACAAATACATAATTAGATTTTTGGAAGTAGTTGAATAAATATTTACTTAAACTCAGCACTCATGTAAACATTGCTGTTTCACACCTCTGAAGGTTCAAGTTATTTTTGACCGACAGTAACCTTTCTCGAACTCTCGCGATACTTCCAGGCGGAAGCTGCCCGCTGACTCGTACTCGTGAACTGCTGTTGGAGAGCACCGACAGTACAAGACGGTTGGAGGGAAGTGGATACTTTGTTTTCACAATAAACCGGCCAACTGCAGCTGCCACTTGTTCGTTTTTAACTCATGTTTTTTTAAGTGTTCAGTGAGTAATTCATTGTTAAATTAAATGTTGTGCGACTCACAGTATTTTCGCGGAGACCTCCACTTGGCGAATCGCATCAGTTCGCCCGGAGGGTCATCGCAGGCGACGACACCCTCTGCTCCGTCGGCTTCAACCGTTTAGAAAATGACTGGAGAGAAGATCCGCTCCCTGCGCAAGGACCACAGGCCGAACAAGGAGGAGGATTTACTGGAGCCGGACGAAGAGGCTGCGACCGGGACGTTTACCGCCTCCAAGGCGAACAACAGGAGCAGAGCGAGCAAAATCTTCAGCAATCACAAGTTAATCAAGTCACCGTCCACTCAACAGCAGCAGAACCAACAGTCCCAGATTAATGCGAACACGACATCAGCGTCGGAGGTTATCGATGATAACAACAAAAACCCCATTATCAAGACAGGACATGACTTCCCGGTGCATGAATGTGTTTTTAAATGTGATGTCCGAAGGCTGTCTTCGCTCATACGGACGCAGAATATTGCGCAGAAAGACATCCATGGTGAGTTTAGCAGCTGCTTATCGCATTAGCCCTGAAGGGAGGAACCATAAAAAACATTAGGATCTGCCAATTTCAGGGTCCATTGAAGCTTAGTTTTAGCTAATAGGCCATCAGTCTCTATCAGTGGAAGTAGGCGAGGCTTCTGCCTGAAAGGCCTGGATAACTGGTTTACTTGTATTTCTACAGTTTATTCACATCCAGTTCATTCACGGCAGTATCACAGAAGAGTATAAGATATATGTATATAGAAGAGTGTAAGATGTTATCCATCAGGGCCAATAGCAGCCTTTCAGTTCAAAAGGAGTGATATGAATAAACTGTTAGTAATCCAGAATTTCTCAAAGATAAGTCATTTTGAATAAATTATGATTCACTGCTCTTCAGTTTATTTCTGATGTAATAAGGCTTCCTTTGTAAAACTTTGGAAATCCCAAACTGATAACTCTTTTGCAGGGCAAAGTCTGCTCAGATAACAGCAGAGTTTCTAAATAAAACCCCTCCTGGACTGGCTGTTGTGCACTGGAATGTGGACTTCTTTAAAGCCCTGACATGGCACAATGCAGCAGGATGTCAGGCAGGCTGCTGTTGTGGAACTTGAACCTGTGATTGTCAAAGAATTTCCCGCCCTGTTTTAAGTTGGTGTGGTTCAGTGGTTTCTTGAATGTTAATCCCCACATTACTTAAGCATCTAATGGAGCAGAAGTGGAACTGGCAGGTCACTGAAATTAGTGGGGTGGCTTTTACTCTGTGGTACCAAAATACCAGTCTCTTCTCAGTGGAGATAGTTCAAGCGAAAACGTCTTGTACAAAAGTTGGAATTATTCAGAATGGGCACCATTTCGATTATGTTGCATATAATCCCATTCACCTCTGTTGAATCTGTGTGACACCAAGTTATTTTGCAGAACTGCTGAGCTTGACCCTTCAGGTGTTAGTCGTTCGGTTTAGCATTAAATATCCTTGTATAACTGGAAAACCTACACCAGTTTTATTCTCTACCATCTCTGTGCAGCCTGTTTCACACTCATCGGTGCTACTGACGTGCATCCGCCTCTCCTTACTGCTTTCAAGCTTCCTTCTCCTGCAAGAGAAAACTGAAGGAGCTGACTCGGCAGTTAGTCGTCTTCTGTACGGATGCTCCAGTGCTTATGAGGCTCATTTTACATCCTGAGGAGAAAAAAAAGTGCTTCATCACATACCTGAAAAAATGTCATTTCCCATAGTGCATTTCTAATGGTTCATCCATACCATGCAGTGTTTGCATCGCGTCTGTTAACAAGCCATATCTGTGCCTATTTATTAGAGATGATTTTGTGTTGCACTTGGTTAACAGCTAGTGAAGTAGCCTGTCATGGTAGGCGAGCTCACAGAGGGCATGCATAACCATATCATTTGGAATTTAGTGGATTCTGTCTCCCAATTTAAATGTCTAATTCACCCTAACTGTGACAGCCCTGAAGGCAAAGTGCTCGTCACAGTTTGTGGTCTCTTTGCTGTATTATCAAAGGGGGTATACAAATTCTGTTTTCTCTCTTCTTCAGGAAACACGCCGTTACATCTTGCCGTCATGATGGGACACAAAGGTGAGCAGTGTTGAAACAGTCACAGCCACATGGCTTATTTTTGTCTCTGTCTGCCAGCCTGTATCTGTGGCTTTGTGAACGAGTCTCTCTGTGGCCATTTATGCCCTATGTTTGTGTTTCTATTTGTTTGTTTGTATTTCAGTTCAGTCTGCTTCATTTGTGCATATATTCTAGCTAGGCATCATCTTACATTTGTCACAGATCAGTGCACAAATCCCAGAAGGCAGGATCCTCATACATGAATAAAGAAGTGGTGTTAATTGATTTTCTTCTGGTCCTAGTTGGGATTTAATAAAAAAGAAACAAATCACTCTTGCAGTTTCTGCTTTTCTGCAATAGTTATTTGACAGAGCATCCGAGCTTGTGCTTAATTAGTGAGATTTTGGTGAAATTTTGGCACAAAGTGGGATCCTCTCAGCAGTTTAAACGAACATTCAGGATTTAAAAAAAAAAAAAAGATGTAAGGAGTGTACACTTTTGTTAGGGACCAAAACAACATGAATCAAAGCAGTTTTGAGTTTGACCAGAATGTGTTTCCTCAAAATAGCAACTAATTAGTTAATTGAAACTGTGCGCTCCTAACTTTCCCTTTTCTTTTTCTAAAGCTCATTTGCACTGCTCTGAAGGCATGCGCATAAAACATTAGTCCAACGCTCCTAGAATAGTTATATCTGTAATGTTCCTTTAAGTCTCTCTTGTTGAACGATGTTCCACTGCTGGGCCAAAGACTGACAGTTTAGAGTTGGCACAAGAAGCAATTATTTCATATAATTATTAGATAATATATGCCAAGTCTTCCATTATTAGTTTTCTGCCAGAACCTCTTGTGCTGACTTTGCTGAAAACCAAAACGACACAAGTAAATGTTTCACACAGATTGAGAGACGCTGCATTAAAAGAAAAGGGTGAAAAAAAGTGTTTTATGTTGGAAAACCTAGAATGGTGTTAATTTTATCTTTAAATATTATAAGATGTATCAGGGTTTTGCAGAAATCGTTTAATTCTACTTTTTAAAATGCACTGCACTGAAAGCATGTGCATAAAACATTAAGCCAGTGCTCCTTTGTGATTCGATGCTTACATTGGTTTACAGGGACTTCGGAACGTGCTGTTGAAAAATTAATTCTGCTTTTTTTTCTGTGTAGCTGGCCTTTGTTGAACATTTCAGGCATGTCGTTACTTGTAGTGCACATTCCCATTTGTTTACCGTTTGTCACTGAAGCACAGGTTTCAATTGATTTCACATTCACAAAGGTCAATTCCTGTCACAGGCTTGAGGCCCTTGCCATTACCCATCGGTAATTCAGGCAGAGGAGTGACAAAGTGTTGTGGCGGATTGTGGAATTGATTGTGCTAATGAGGCTGCCTGCATCTTGTCTGAGTTTGCTCAGTCCTCCAGGGATGCTCAGGCGAGACAGGCTGAAGGCTACAGTATGAGATCACAGTCTGGGTGTGGCCCTGTCGGGATGCAGAGGACAAGGTTCTCTTTGTGTACGGCTTTGTGTGTGCGTGGGTTTTTTTGTTTTTTGTTTTTGTTTTTTTTTTACGAGAGAAGCAGCAACAGTTATGCACATGACTCTTCTGAAAATGCTGAATGGTCACACTGGTGGAAATTCTGTTGTAAAAGTGAGAGAGGTGCCGGTTTTGTAACGACCAAGGCCAATCATACTGCAGATTTGACAGAGGATGTGCTAGTCTGACGCACATGAAACCTGCCTCCTGCCATGCTTTTATGCTGTTTGACTTGTCATTACATTATGATTTTATTGCAAAAGATAAAAGTTGCATTGATTTGAATTGTGGCCATGTTTAATCAGTTTGTCCTGATAATGCTGTCTGTTCCTGCTGGGTTTATACATATTTTAAACAATTATGTTTGTGTGCATTAATGGTATTTCAGTGTTTGAAATATTGTTGAATATGTGCATTTGTGAGCACATAAAATGAGTGTATAAATACACTTGATTTAGTGGAAAGATGTCAGAGCTAAAACTATATAACAAGATCTAACTGATCCTTCTAACTGGGATTGATGAAGTCCAACAAAATATTTATCTAGAAGTTAAAATGTAACCAAATTGCAGTGCTACTGAGGCAGCTGCAAGTAATGAATCACAGTTTTATCACATCACAGTAGCATAGAAGCCTGTATTATTTCCCTGTGATGCAACTGTCATGAGCTGCAGAGGGAGAGCAATCGACTCTATTCTTAAATGATGTGAGTGGCTGCTATTGTTTTAAAAGAACACAGAGAAAAATTAAAACCCCATGTCTGTGTGTGTGTGTGTTTCATGATTTTAAACATTATCAGTTCACTCAAAAAGCCAGACTTAGTCCTCATAAAAGCCTAAATCCAAACCAGAAGGCAGCAGTTGTTCAACTCAGGACATAATGCTTGGTTGCTCTTTTTATTGTTCTGTATATTTGCTAAATGTTGTTATTATTACACAATCATCGGATTTAGCAGAGTGATGCTGAGGTCAAGGGCCTAGGGGAATGTGTGGCCTCTCTCAGAAGTGAGCGTGCATTTGTGCACTTGTTGGCCTGCATTTTCCCAGCGTCAGCCTCTGTTACCAGCTGTTTTGTCCCAGGGCGCAGTCACTGGTCGACCTAATGCATTAACACAGAAGTTTGATGTTTAGTTTGCTGACGTTGAGCTGTTAGTGACGCATTCTGCTGTTACATTTCTTGTGCCAACACAGCCACTATATTTAATCAAAGCATGCAGTAGTAGCAGCATTTGAAGATCTTTTCTAAATAGGTCAGGGTTTACAAGTTAACTTACTGTGTCGAGCAAAGAGAAATTAAGATTAGGCGCAAGCTTGAAACCTCACCTGGATTGCTGGCATTAACATACTGACTTCTTATTGCCGTGTCGTCTTTGTTTATGTTGACCCTCAATGCCATTCTCTGGCATTACTCCACCTTAAACATCAGCCATATTACACTGTTGTGTTACTGTAAAATACCTTTTAAGAGGAATCTAGCATAGCTGCTGTGGCTGTTGTCACAATATGCCTTTTGATTTTTCTGTAAATACACTCTTAGGATAGCCGTTGTTTCCTGTGGTGCGTGTATAATATGTTCAATTAGGAGAAAGCTTCAAACAGTGTTCCTCTCTTTCATTAAGAATGCATGAGATCCTGGTCGCATTCTCATTAATAAGACATGTGTGTAGATACTTGATGTGGCTTTGTGACAACATGCTACTTTCAAAAGGTAGAACGTTTTTTTCCAAGTTGACTCAAATCCTCTTGTTTTTATCTCTCTCCATGGTCTTTTTTTTTCATTGTTGTGTAGCAGCTGAATGAGTCTGAGCAACTAATTTGAATGAGTTCATATGACAGGTTAACTCAGTTGCTTCCTGTGAGAAATGAGCTGCACTGTAAGAATGTGTGTGGCGGTTGCCAGCCCCAGTGGTCGCTGAAAAGGCTGGTTAAACGACTATAAAATGAGGCATTGCCTCATCACCTGAAAGCCCAACATACCCACTCCTCAGCAGACTGTTACCTCTGAGCCTCTGCTTTGTGTTTGTGCGATGTGCAGCTCACAGGACTCTGTTTGTGCACGGTGCTGAGACAGAGCCCTACAGATGCCAGCATTATAATTAATGATGTCACAACAAAACTGGCAGCTGAGCCGGAACAACAGGCTTCATTTTTGGCCGGCTGAAGTCTGTTGACAAGCTGCCCAGAGATTGGAGGGATTTTTGTGCTGTGCTTAGTGCTGGGCTCGCCATAGGAGGAAAAAAAAAAAGGGATGAGGGTCTCTGGACATTTTCCAGTTTTTTGAATTAAAGAGTGACTGTACACAGTACCAAGGAATGTCTTTTGAGTGTTTTTGACTCTTCAGAATCTGTTTATTTTACAGTTGCATACCCCTTCAAAAAAGAGGATGCTGTGTCTTGTGTAACTGTAGGCCACATATGGCTTATTGGTTAATGGGTCAGCTGTCATCTCTGTCCTATACACAATCTGTCAGTCTGTAAAACCAGGATTATTTTTGAAATCACTGATTGTTGCTGCAGAAAATGTCTCTACTTCCCATAAGGGGTTGGAGTTAAAGGAACCATATTTGTTAAGGATCTGCCAGCACCTGTATTAGAACACTTTGCAAAGTTGTCGCATAAGTGTGATAGGACCACCCGATGAAACTGAAGTCTTTAGGAAAGCTAATGAGGAACAATAGATCTAATCTTTAATGTTTCAGAATCAATTGAAGGCAAAACTAGTTGAGATGTCAGTAATCCTAGTCATGTCAAGTCTGGATGTTTTCTGTTATTTTGTTTGTTTGTTTTGTTTTTGCGTGTACATTAACTGAATGTCTTCTTTCCAGAGTGTGCCCATTTGCTGCTGGCCCACAACGCACCAGTAAAGGTGAAAAATGCTCAGGGATGGAGCCCCCTTGCCGAGGCCATTAGCTATGGAGACCGGCAGATGAGTAAGTATCTGCAAGACGCTGACTGTCACTGCTCAGTAATAAACTGAAACAGAGTTTTGAAAGCCCACAATGTTCACATATGATGTCAGCCAACTCATTTAGAGAGATCATTGTCTTCAGTGAGTTTTCCTGTGTGAATATACTGATGGGGACAAAGACGTTTTGATGCAAATCAACAAATGCGCTACACATTCTTTTGCACTGCTGGTTCTCAGTGTGGCCAGCCTCTTTTGTTCCTCAGAGTGAGAGAACATTCCTCACGACTCTGGCTTTTGTGCTCTGGTGAAAGGCAATTCTGAAGATATTTCTCCCACCTTTCATAGACTGCTTCTACTTCAGCCCGCTGTCCTTCCAGGTTTCCGCCTTTGTTTTGAAATGTTCAGAATGTGTCAAAATTAAATATGGTATTTTTTTTTTTGTTCCAGCGCTAGACATAAATTGTACATATATGCAACTTGCAAACATGTCAAGTAGCAACTAGTTTGCTAGAAAAGTGAGGTGAGGTGTGGTAGTGCCCCAAGTGGAGGAGCTTAAGTATCTTGGGATTGGTGTGGCATCTGCAGCGGTGCATACTCTGCCTTTTGGCTCAACTCCCTGTTCACCACTGCAGACTGGTACAAAGTTCTCAGTTTGCTGGTTGATCTTTATTTAGACACTAATGTTTGGTCAAGAGTGGCTGAAATGAGTTTCCTCTGCAGGGTGGCTGGACTCTCCCTTAAGAGATAAAATAAGGTGAGAAGTTGAGTAATCTGAGAGCAATTCAGAATAGAGGTGCTGCTCCTCCACATCAAATTGATCCAGTTGACGAGTCCTTGTCATCCTGGTGGGGTGGTGATTTGGGCCAGCAGAGGGCATCGAGGCAGACCCAGAAAACACTGGATTATATTTCTCGGCTGGCCTGGGTATGTCTTGTTGTCCTCCTGGAAGAGGTGGAGGACATGTGTGGGGAGAGGGAGGTCCAGGCCTTCCTGCTGAGGCTAATAAATAAGGTAACGGATGGAAGGATTGATAAAATTGTAGCCTAAAAATGTTGCAACCGTTTGTACGTGGAAAACTTGTCTTGTAAGTTATTCGTATGGGTTGGACCAATTTTCCAGTAGTCTGGGCAGGTTTTGAACAATGATTCAGAGAGTGATGCATCATTTTTCTCTGGTATTGTGTTGTAGGCGTTTACGAAAGGACTTTATAGTACTTTTCAATTGGAAGTCCCCCTCAAATATTTTCCTCTCAGTATGCATAACTTAAGTACATGTATTATACGTCCTGACAATCTTATACGAAACACTGACGCCTTAGAGAAACTTTTTTTTTTGTCCTCAGTAGTGAGTTATACCAGTGTTCTTCAGTTCAGGTCTTCAAGGGCCACTTCCCTGCATGTTTTAGTTTCCCTGCTCTAACACACATAATTCTTCCTTTATAGGTGGGTTGTTGTGAAATTTCTCAATCCTTAAATGTGTATCTTCATTTTAAAATGCAACAGTGATGGTCTAATGAAAAGACACAAACAATATGCTAATTACTGAATATCAATAGCAGTAGGTTAATTTTGCCTTTTATGTTTGTCTTAATTCTTTACATTATTAGCAAAAAATTAGGAAATAATGAAGCTTTCTTAAATATGGAGTGTAAAAATTTGGATTTATTGCAGCTAGTTTGGCAAAAGCAAAGAGCAACAATAAAAGAAAAGCAGCTTGAAGTGCCTCCATTGACTTTTTCGTCTAACAAGTCTCTGAAGCTATTGACTGAAGCCTTTAATGAACTCAGCGCACACATGAACACTTAACCTCAACAAAGGAAGGGTCAGTTGGACAGGCCACCAACAGCTACATGCTGCAGTGTGATGCGTTCAGGGCTCACAGGAGCTCTCAAATGTATTCTTTAAAAATCCATTTTTGTTTCCTTTTGCTTTCATCCACATGCAGCAAGCTTTGCATAACATCTGGCAGTTGTTTAATCACATATTGAAAACATAGTTTGGGCTGGACAACAAGGCCAAAATAAATTAGGATTTTCAGAATCGCACATACACGGTTTATTTGGCATTTTCCATTTAAATTTACTATTACAATATTGATAGAAATAATGTAGAACTCTAATGTATTTACAATCTACCGACAGTCAAACAGTATATTTCTGTCTTTACAATTGATTAGTTTATTTATTCTTTTTTTTTCCTTTGAAATGAATGATATTAGATAAGATACGCAGGTTGAAATGCTTGTTGTCATTTTTACTGAGCTCTTCTGGGATACTGTTCAACAGAATTTGGCCATAGTTTTTTGAACACAACTGCATTTAATATTAACTGTTTTTTTTCCTCTCATCAAAAAAAAAAAAAAAAAAAATCTCCCGAAGGATAAAGATCTAAAAAAAAAAGAAAAAAAAGAATTTGCTTGTATTGTACCCTCTTTTGCAAAAGACCCAATTCCCCGAAAATCTCTGTTGAAGGAACTTTGGGGAACGGACGCTTCAACAGGACTGGACTTGTGTCTCCTGGATTTGAGATCAACATAGATTCAGACTCACCCTCTTTGGCAGACGCTGCAGTAGGTCAGTCTGTTGATCATCTGGATTAGTTGACAGGTTTTAGAAGCCAAAAGTGACTTTAGCCTGTTTTGCAGAACACTAAAAAAAAAAATCCAGGCACTGAAGAGATTGCTGCTGTAGAACTTTCTTACCCTGCACACTGTAAAACAAATATACTCAGACTTTCATAGGCGGAATGTAATCTGGCTTTCATGATCACATTAAGAAAGTTGCTGAAGTGCATAAACCGTGACTTTCCTCTATTCAGCACATTGAATGTTGAACTGCATCATAGTTACAGAGTTGGGGTTGACTCAGGACTTTGCAAGAGAAATGAAGACCAGGGAGTTTATTTTTCTGTCTTTCCCTCCTTCCTTCCTATTTTTTTTGTTTTTATTTTATTATTCTAATTAAACTTGCTTCCGGCTAGTACTTCCAAATGAATTACATGTGTGTATTTCCTGTTATTTTTAGACGCATTAATTCCCACTGATATCCACCCACAGTTTTTGTGACTGGCTGTTATAAGTTTTGTTTCCTCCTAAAGTAGAAGGAAAAATAGAGGTTCAGGAAGAGACATTTTCATTTGTTTTTCCAAGGTCGAGCTATTTTGGTGCCTCTCTGATGCCTTTCACTTATGTAGCTGTGTTGTCAGCTTCAGGAGCTGCTTTAATGCTGCTCCTGTTTGTGCTATTAATGCTTTTCCACGAATATGTCTGACAATAACAGTTTTATGTTGGATGAACGAACAATCAGTTTACACGAGAATGTTTTCCGTGAATTTATTAGAAGTCTAATTGAGTTTGGCCAATTTTTAATACATGTCTAATTGTTGCTTTTATGAAACATTATGGTTTGTGTTTTCTGGCTTATCTACAGTATTGTAATACTAATAATAGATCAAAAATGAGGCACTGCGATGGACTGGCGACCTGTCCAGGGTGTACCCCTGCCTTTCGCCCAATGTGAGCTGGGATAGGCTCCAGCGGACCCCCGTGACCCTGAACAGGAATTAGCGGGTGTAGAAAATGGATGGATGGAAAAATGAGGCATACGTGTTATAGTAAAATCTGTTTTGCACAAGAAAGATTATTTGTGAATTCTTACAGATCCCTGGTTGCAAAAACTTTGCAAAATGACCAGGTGTCTGTGTTCGTATAGGAAGTGTCTGTCTTTGTAATTGTCAGTTTTTGGAGCTAGTCTTTTGGGGTTCACAGCTGTTTGAGATATAACAAAGTTTTAAAAAAGGATGGTGGGAAATGAGCATAATATCACTGTTTAAAAAAAGACCTTAAGTTAATGCCATAACTCTAAGTGTATTTTAAAATGACAGGATGAAAAAAAGGATGCAGAGCACCAATCAGCAGATTTCTGCCTGGTTTGCGCTGTCCGGGATTGGCCGATATTGCTGCAGAACTTGGCCATTCACTGGCTCGTATTTGTAATTGGTGCATCTTTAATAGCGTGTTTATTTGAATTTATTTTCTTATTTATTGAATATAACTGTCTGTTGATTTGAGAGCGTGTTTAATGTGAAACACAGGAAAAAATATAACAAATTAAGTACATTGAAATATTAAATAGAATTAAAAAAAAAATGTTAGTAGAGACTTGATATTGCAGTACAAACTAAGCTGAAGTTTGAGAAATCTTTCAGCTTGTAATTATTTACAAGGCTCCCCATGCTGCATGGGGTCTTCCTGCAAATGTTTACTCCACAGTGAGCCTATGTTGGTATTAACTGTTCCCAGATTTTTGGCGGCCTGCCATTAGCAGTTGTCCACTTAGATCAAAGGCCTAATTGTTAAATAGTAGCACTTTGTGGTGATGGAAAGGCAAAATTGACCTGGCTGTCTCTTTTCATTAACATGTCAAGGTGAAACTACTGAATTCACTCACTTAATTAATGCCAGGAAAGTAGCCTTATCTGTGTGAATCAGTGCCAGCATGGAGAGTCAATTTGGTTTAGATGAAAATAAGATGGCTTACTTCAGAGTGTCTGCAATGGTTTCGCAGCCCTGGTTGGCTGGGTGGTCTGTGGCCAGATGGTGGGATTGTACTCCTTTTCTTGTCATGCTGAGAGGAGGTGAGGATCAGGAGCCCCATCCAGAGCCTGTCCACAATCATTAGGCAGCCGGGCCACAAAGATGACCTCATGCTGTAGTTGTGTCTATGTCAGTTGTCGTGTGTGTGTGTTGCTATGTGCATCAATGTGTGTGCGTGCCTGCACATGCATTCACCCTCATTTGACCTAGTTCAACCAGTAAGTCCTAATATGAGCATGCTAGTATATGTTGATGCACCTCGAGGATGTAATGGGAGCTCAAGAGCTAGTCAGGTTTGTCCTATTAAAAAAATATGTCAAGGCGCTTCTATTAAGTCATGGACAACAAGACTACTTCTCTTTTGTGATCTCCACATTATGTTTAAATTAGTGCTTGATAGTCAAATATGAATCATTTTTTTCCCATGACGTTTTTCTTTTTTGTATGAACAAGAAAGTCTGCTGTCGTCATTCAGCTAAAATCCTGTGAATCATCGTAGATGTGACTGGTTATAACCCTCCTGAGAGCATGCCGCTCCCTCAGGTCATTAAGGAGGTTAAAGGCGCAGCTCATTAACAAGCAGACTCATATATGCCAGGCTGGTTCCCTTTGAACTTCCTGGAACGTTTTGATCCCTGCGGGCGGCGGGATCAGTTGAAAGATGCTGTGAGTGTCCCATCTGGTTTCAGGAAGTTGCCGCACCTCTCAGTAAAAATCCGTTGTTGCTCTAAACTGTATTGTGCCTGTAGCAGTATTTGCATGGAGAAACTGGTAAGATAACGGTGGCGACCTGTAGTATTCTCTTTCACATGTACGTAAAAGCTGATCACTGTGCGCTTTAGTCTTTCATCTTTTGGACACTGTTCAGATGGTGACAGTATGGTGGAGAAATCCGTTTTTCATTCAAGATCTTAAATCTTTTAATCATCATCCACTAAAGCAAAAGGTTACTCAATGAATGAACCTTGTCAGCACATTTTCCTGACCACAAAAAAAAAAAAAAAGACCTCAATGCTGAATTGTTTGGATCAGATGTGTTTCTCTTCATCTGTTTCATTCTCTTTCAGTCACAGCATTGCTGAGGAAGTTAAAGCAACAGTCCAGGGAGAGTGTTGAGGACAAGAGGCCCAAACTCCTGAAAGCCCTCAAAGAGGTATGTACTCCTTACTAAAGCTGCATTTTGATCAACAGAACCCTGAAATTTAACATCCCAACTTGTTAACATCTAAAAGATCATTTTAGGTCTGTGTATGAGGTCACAGGGAACATATAGTAGGTATATTAGGGGATCTAAGACAGCTGAAGTGTGTTGCTCCTTTTTGGACAGTCTTTACTGGATTGTGCCACTTAAAGCTTAATGTTGACAAATTTCTTCAATTTTGACCCAAAATATAATCAATTATGAAAAGCCACCACAGCCACCATAATTGCATGAGGGGAAAAAAAGCAAAAAAAGGTGGCTGTAGGAAATAAAAAAATAAAAAATCCCCTCAACAAATCACTGAATGACTGAGATATGCATTCACACTGGATTAAAATGATACCATGACCCCTGTGTTGACTGAAATAGGGTAGGAATTTTTTTTTTACTTTACAAATCACAGACATGGCGCATTCGCACTGGATTAATATCATGGACGCTGTCCACAATTATTACATATTACCTCACGTCCTCAGGTAATACGAGTGCAGTGCGAATAGGGCATTAAACTCTATTAACTTAATTAAATCTGTTCTTGTCTGTGGGAATCAGCTGTGAGGATACAACAGGCACATTGAAATGTAGTGCTTGAAAAAGCTTGAGATTAAAGAAAATAAATAAAAGCAATACATTACATTCATCTCTTCTGTAGTCATAATGACATTTTTTTTAATGTCCATGTTTGCTTTGATTTAATCCCTTCCTGTTTTTTAGTGTCGATTCTCCTTCATCTGTTTCTGTCCCTCCAGAAACGTCACAAATGTTCTGAACTTGTCTCATAATCTCTCTCAGCTGCAGGTAGAAAAGCACAGGTTTAGAGCTAATAGTTCCCCCGACTGTAACTGAAAGCTTTAGGCCAAAAGGACATAATCATCGTTCCCAGACTTCAGTTGACTGTCATTTACAAATTATTGTTTTTGCAAGAAAGCGCAGTCAGCAGGGACTCGTACACAGACATTACCCACAGGTCAGGGTCAAAGACATTAAGGCTGATTGAAGGTTCACAAAGCTCTTGTGTGGTATGACATCATCGATACAAACACACCCAAGTAATTGCTGACTTGCTGGATGAAATGTGAAAAATGCACCATTGTTTATTATCTGTGTAAAATAATTATACAACACAATGTAGTTAGTTATACACACGCACTGGCATATATAGACATGGAGGAGCTACTGCATGATCATTTTTGTAGTTATTACCCAGATTTTATCCTCCAGATCAGCTGTGCAGCAATGTCACCTTTTACAAATGAGCCTGTGATGAAGCAGATAAGCAAATACAACGTCAAAAGACACAAACAAATTAAAGCTCATTGTGGTAGCGCTTTATCTAGCTGAATGAAAAGATATGGTAAACTCTTCTGTCATCACCTCTCAGAGATGAGTAAGATCTGATCTGCTTGGAAGTCATTGATGATGGATGGGTTGAGATCAGCAGTGTTGGAAATGAGACCACTTCACTCCAGCCTTGCTCTATAATTAGTTTGTATTTAGCTGTCAGTCAGGCAGAAGAGTGCAAACTCTGCTCCATGTCTGACAGGAATGCTCATGCTGCAACCAGTTTCAGTGGAGTTAAAAGTGAGGCAGCAATTTAAAAAAAAAAAAAAAATATTATTATTAGGAATTAAATTACACCAGAGGACCAAAACCAACAATGAATTGATCCTATTAAAAGGTTTTGTGATTGTATCTTAAGGCTTGCTTTTCTTATTCCTTCTGAACATTGTGCTTTATTTTATCGTTTTTCATAATTATTAAAAGCAGATTAATGGGCCTCAAATTATACTCGTTTCTCAGTTTACATGGTGATAGATATTTTGGCTAACTTTCAATTTCAGTATCCTGGTGTTGTAAATACTTATTAGACTGAGAAATATATTATTCCAAAGCTATAAGAAAAGACCAACTTGATGCTAATAATTGATCCCTTCAGCCCTTTGGACTATGGGGTTTACCTGGATTGGGTTTGTTTCTTATCTGAGCCAAATGTCTCAGACTTTTTGCCAGTTTAATTCAACATATACTAAATTGTTTTGCGAGGCCCGCTGGTTTCTGATGCCACGTGGCAGGCATAACTTGTCCGTAAGAATATTGTATGGTGACACGATGAGCAGTATTTGTTTGTTTTTTATCTAATATGAAACTTTCATCCACAGCTTGGAGACTTTTACTTGGAGCTTCACTGGGACTTCCAGAGCTGGGGTGAGTCGTATGCCGATTTTCCAGTCCTAAAGCACTGAAACACTGTGGAAATGAACCGCTTATAATCAGATGTAGTCTGATGCACCAACAGAAGGATGTCACGGACAGGAGAAGGTAATAGGTTCAGTTCATGTTTGTCTGCTCAGTCATTGTCATGAGGGACATGGAGAGACGCAGCATGACCAGTTGCTGAACATGACTCCTCCTGGTGGACGTGAACCGACATAACATCCACTAATATAAATGTTCCACATTTTAGGACAGTGACTCTTAATATGTGGTTATCTTACTGAATGGTCACTTGGTATCATTTCTTATCAATGCTCCTGTAAAGTAGACTGTAAGCAGAGGGAACATGATGTGTAACGACAGACAAAATAGTTCCAGAAAAACTGGTGTATCAGCATTTGCTTAGTCTTCTCAGGAATGAACCCAGAATGTGATTCAGGACTAACCTCTGTGACCTCCCACTGTCTTTGTGAATTATTGACCAACTGGGAAGAATTATATAACGCAAACACAATAGGAGAGCAGTCATGTGTGTTCTCCTTGGCTTTGAGAGCGAAGGTGAAAATGACACATAGAGAAAAGCTTTGTCTAAATCAACCCTCACGGATCTGCGCTCAAGGCAAACAGAATGTTCGTTAAAGGAACACCATGTAAGACTGCTTGAGAAATGCAATTGTCTGTTACCACCGTAAATATTAAAGCCAGCCACATTACCTCATCTCCTGGCTTCTATTCCAATATTAACAATGAACCAATGAGAAAACAAAGAACTGTAGTAATGCAGCCTAATATCAACCAAAATCAAAAGAGGCCAGGCAAAGCTGTCAAAGCCAACTGCAAGGCCGATTGGCAGCTCTCTTTCAAGCACATCAAATGAATCCGCCCATCTGATTGGTCAGCGTTACTGCTTAACATAAATTTATCTGACGTGGTACAAAAAAATTCACCCCCGTACAGCTGTCATGGATATAACATCGAATTACAGATACCACAAGCAATTTTTGTACCAGGCTGTAAAGACATTCAATTCTGCTGAAAAGTTGGCACTTTTTAAATGGGAGTCAATGGGGACTTACTGTATTTTAGAGCCAGCACCTAGTGGTCACTTGGGGAACTGCAACAAAACGTACTTCAACCCACTTTGTTGTAAGTTGTACTACTGCTAAAATAATTTTAGAAACTGTTGTGGGGAGGGTTTCAGGTTCCGTTGTGTTGCTTTAAGGGCCTCTGTTTAGGGCGTATGTAAGGTCAGAATAGTTCCACAGCATCACCTTGGACTGAAAGTACCCTTTTCAGTGTTGTGTGGCAATTTATCTGTGAAGAACATGGTAAAGGCTTTAAATCGTTAAATATTTCTCTGCTGACCTTGATGTTGCTGATTTATACAACCCTAGTCTAAAAGGTAATGTACTTCTGAAACTGTTTTTTAATAACATTTCCTTGATATTTCTTGTCACATTGCAGTGCCTTTACTGTCCAGAATCCTACCATCAGATGCATGTAAGATCTACAAGCAAGGCCTCAATATCAGGCAAGTCCTTTCAACAAATGCTTCTCTTTTAAATCAAATTCAGTCCATCAACCTGTATCGATGTGATACAGTCAATCATAATGTAATTCTGTCCCACCTGGTTTGACATTGAGTGTACAGCACTTCACAAACAAAAAAGATGATAATTTTTCAGTGTCCATCAGGCAGTTTCTGCTCCTGTCTCTTGTGGGGTCCCTCAGGACTACAATCTGCAATATTCATCCATTCAAATTATAGATGACAAAGGGCTCTTCTAATGCTGCTGAATCATCAATATATTTCTTGTTCTTGTAGCAAAGCAAGGAGAGTTAAACCTTTTTCAGTCAAGTAACCATCACTAATAGTATTTACGGATCCACTTTATTACTCCCCACACTTCGGACAACCAGCATCCGTCATTCACTCCTCTCTCTTCTTACTTTTGTTAACTGGAGTGTGAAATCAGTGCCTGCAGTAGGAGGAAGCGGACTGGCACTGCCTCTCAACACGTTACTGTTACTTCTGTTTTTCTATTTAAATCAAAGTGTCGCAGATGAAGAATTACCATAGTGTCTACTGAGCCGATCAGCTCACTTGCAAGGTGTCTTAGCAAACTGAGACGCATGTGGACAGAGTCACCACATTGAATTCATGTCATTGTGCTTCATTTCCCTGAGAGCAGCGTGCAGCATTCACCAGCTCTGAGGTATAGCTACAGCTGTGGCATGGCCACATGCATTATAAAGTAGACTTGAGCTTTTTTTAGAGGTTATGTACAACTAAGTTGCTCCTACATGCAGTGCATACAGATATGCTTTTTTTTTTTTGCTTTTGCGTATCATAATCCATCAGCTATGTCTATTTGAATTGAATTTGAGTTTTTGTTTCTGCGTGCCTCTGTATGAGGTAAACTTGATGTAGAGCACCTCATTATACTCTGAAACAGCTTCTGGCTATCTCATTTGGTATTCAGAAAGATTTCTCATTATTTTGGAGTTTTAGCGAGGGGGGAAAAAAAAAGAGAGACTGAGGGTTAAAGGGAAAATAAAATGTCACAGCAAGTTCAGTTGCACCCTGCTGCTGCTGCATATCAGACCTGTCAAGCCTACTCACAGCACTTACCACCGTATGTCTGCTCTTCACATGCAGATCAGTTATTCCCTTTGGTGCCATGCTTTATTCACGGATTACACACACACACACTCACAGATGCATTTTGAAATCTGCTGGTGGTCTGTCATTGCAGTCATCAGCATGCACATCATCTCTAAATCTAAAACACAAATGTATAACATTACAGTTTTGGTTCTTAGTACTGCCGTTAATGTTGACAAAAGTAACATTTTTGAAGCTCTTTATTGCCACTTTACAATTATCTTCCCATGTCAAGATATTATGTTACTAACAGAGACACTTTTTTTCTGATTCATGTGTCCTTTCGTAATCTGTGTATGTAGATTGGATACAACCCTGATAGACTTTTCGGACATGAAGTGTCAACGGGGAGACCTCAGTTTTATCTTCAACGGCAATGCCATCCCCTCCGAGTCTTTTGTTGTGCTGGACAACAAACAGAAAGTCTACCAGCGAATACATCACGAGGTGCGTGAGATCTGAGGAGCTCCACGTTCTTTTTAACTTAGTTACGGATGGAAAAACAACACACTGAATTATAGTATCCTTACAGTCATGTGCGATTTGTTGTAATTCCTGAGTAAAAGCCAAAGAAATGAATGTTACTGAGTAAATGAATAGCCAGTGTTCCTACGTAACAGCACAGAGAAAATGAGGACAAAAAAAAAAAAAGAGGAGAAGTAGACAAAAGGTCAGAGTGGTGCAAGCAAATACAGATATGAGCAGGTGTCTCCTGGAGAAATACTTTGTATTTGTATGTATTACATTTTATTTGGTTTTGTTACTGAATAAAACATGTAAAAGTTAATTTTCTGTTGTTAGCGGGTCAGAATTAAACAAACGTGCTTGTCTGGCTCGGCTTTACACCAAGTAAAGAGCTCCCTGGTCTTTGCTGAAACCTCTGTCCTGCATTTACAGGAATCAGAGATGGAGACCGAAGAGGAGGTGGACATCCTGATGAGCAGCGACGTTTACTCCGCCACGCTTTCCACAAAGTCCATCACCTTCTCCAGAGCACAGACTGGCTGGCTGTTCAGAGAAGACAAGACGGTTGGTGGCAGTAGTCAGTTTTATATTATTACTGCCATTGGCTCAGCGTTTACAAGCGCCACCCTGGGGCCACTAGACGCTACTTTGCCATGGAATTTGTCAATTTTGAGTCCTAGATTGTGTCCTAGACAGAGGATTAGACTATGGTTGATGTTTAGAAACTCTATTTCCTTTTACATCTTTCTTGCCAGACAGGACGACAGTAGAAAGTGAGAGGAGCAGCAGTAACCCAAGAAGAGAAACATGGGTGATAGGGTTTAGGTTTTAGATAACAAACAAACAAAAAGCCCAACTCACACACACGTACACACTCAGACAGGTGAGGGGCATGGAGGTCGTTAGTGAGATACGTAGGTATTCCTTTCTGCAGTCTTGGATCGTTTGTCCTTTTAAACAGATGTTTAGAGAGGATACAGGTGATACTGCATGGGAGCTTAATCTGTTTTTTCTAACTCCAGGAGCGGGTGGGAAACTTTCTGGCAGACTTCTACTCCGTGAACGGCCTGGTTCTGGAGTCCAGGAAGAGACGAGAGCATCTGAGCGAGGAAGACATCTTGAGGAACAAAGCCATCATGGAGAGTCTGAGCAAAGGAGGGAACCTGATTGAACAGAACTTTGAAGTGAGTTGTGCACCATTAATCCTGTTTCATTGCCCCATGTTGTATTATGCAGAACGATCAAGTGATACAAGCTCTCATATATTTGTGCAGTAAAACTACATATGGATAAAATGAAATAA
Source organism: Arrhamphus sclerolepis (assembly GCA_037176975.1). Taxonomy (NCBI): domain Eukaryota; kingdom Metazoa; phylum Chordata; class Actinopteri; order Beloniformes; family Hemiramphidae; genus Arrhamphus; species Arrhamphus sclerolepis. Next base: position 6,868,883 of record JBAMYA010000019.1, on the reverse strand, counting down.
CATGTTTTAAGTCTAAAAAGCTGAGGGATGTAATCTCGTCTGGTCTCACTCTCATTTTCTCTTCCGCTATTACTGTCTTGTGTCTCTTAGTTGCCTCTGCATGACGTCCTCTGTGCCTCTCTGAGCTAGTTTCAGTGTTGATGTGTGGAAAAACTGTTGCTAAGTTATACGCAAGTGACGACAGTAAAGGGAGTCCAAAGTTATTTGATTTTTAATGAGAGTGGCCTAATAATATCCTAATGATTATCAAATATTCCTTTAAATGAAATTGAAACTGATACTTAAAAATGAAAATAATGTCTTTGACTGAGATTATAGTTACTTATGTATACTTATATTCATATACTTATATTTAGCAGTCAAACAAGAACCAATCACACATTAAAAGTAATTATTTATTCAACAAAAACTAAGAAAAAAGTACAAAATTTCTTGTTCACCTGCTAATCTCCATATTAGCACTACTGGGCCCAAAGTGCTTTCTTAAATACTATATATATTACAGAAGCTGTAATTTATGAAATGGAATTAGGTGTTTAAAACTCAACTATTTTTTCCATCTCTGAGGTTCCAGTTATATGGGTTTAATACACTTAATGAAATCTTCTTCGTTTTCATTTGCCTTCAAGTTTATTTTGTCCATAGCTTTTGAGTAAAGTTTTACTGTATATCAGTGCAGTCTGGTTTTAACAGATGTTGCACTGCTATTAGTTTAGTTTTAGTGCCTCCTGGGAAATATGGTCCTCAAAAGAGGAGTCTTTCATGTTTTCTCAGGATAAAACTTAGGAGAAAAGCACTTTTAGGAACATTTGAGAACAAGTTAGGACACCGAGTACTGCACTGATACACGTGCTGTTTACTCATATCTGCAGCATGGCCACCAGTCCAGACCTGAAACTGTCCTTTCCTGCTGGAACGATGAGGACATGAGCCCCTCAGATAAAGTCAACTTCAAAGTACTTCATTACTCTGTGCATTCAGAGATAAATCCTGTAGAAACATGAACTTCCTTACAGACTATAAAGAAAGTGTCCTGCACAGTTTATTGGAAATTCTTGTCTGGGTTCCAGCTGACATTTTTATGATATCTCATTTGTTTCTGACATTTAAAAAAACAACAACAAAACAGAATAATACATGCTGCTCATCATCCATGTTGCGTGGTCCCAGTGCTGCCACCTGATGGCAACGCCGTCAGAGCTGCACCTTTTCACACACCTCTGCAACCCACTATGCCCTCACGACAGTATGTTCCAGAGTTTGCTTAGCAAGCCCTTGTCTAAACACTGGACATAAAGCCAGTCGCACAGTGAAGACAAAGCCTCTCAGCACTCAATGGATGCCATTTAACTGCTTTTTGTGGACTCCCTCTTGTTCTGTGCTGGGTTTTGTTTCGTGGCAGCGTCCTCAGTGGTCTTCTAGTTGTGCCATGAATTCATGGCCCCGCTTGTGTTTTAAAGTGAAAAGGCTGAGTTGTAATGAACTGTAGTATGACTGTTGAAAACGTTTCCTCTTCTATTTTGATGGGAAGTGGGCAGCTGCTGTGACTGGTGGTATGAGGGAGGGGGGGCCAGTCTGTGGACACAGGCAAACGTGCGGGGCTTTCAAACAGAGCTTGGTGCTATTGATTTCACGGATGAGGGATAAAACCCCCAGTGCTATGGAATGATGAGCGTTGGAGGGGACTGGCATACCAGAAGATCAGGGTCTCCGCAGCTTGAGTATACTCTGTTCTCGTCATAACAACAACACAGAGCTGGAACACAGTGTTTCTGCAAGCTCTCAAGGCCACAAGTTGGGAAAAAAACACCTCTTTTCTGACTGCAGAATAGTACATGCATATTCTTTTTTTTTTTTTCTCACACATCATTCTGTTGGTACAATTTGTTGCGTCATCTTCCACAACCTGTTGCACATTATTCTTCCCTGGTTGCCATGTGTAACCATGGCGTAACCAAGAGTTCGGTTTAGGAAAATATCAGTTTTGGGATCAAAAGGTTGACACGATTTCTCCACAGAAAAGATGATTCAGCTTGAATGACCAAGGAAGTATGTTTTATGTTTTCATGGCAGATTCAAGTGTGCATCCATCTGGAATCTTGAAGCGCTTCCTCCAGATGATCTCAATGAAAGTGTTTCCACCTTGATTTTTGTGCTCAGAGTCTATTATTTGTGCACATAAAGGTAGAAAAGACAACTTTTGTCCTGAAATAGCAAACAATATAATGGAGATGATGAAAGTAAACCATTCATCCATCTGTCCGTCCATTATCCACACCTGCTTCTTCTAATTCAGGGTCACAGGAATCTGCTGGAGCCTATCCCAGCTCTCTTCAGGCAAAAGGCCAGGATACACCCTGGAGTAGTTGCCAGTTCACCAGAAGGCCACATGTAGACAAGAAACTAAATGTGAAAATAAAAAGAGAAGCACAACGCTGTACTCTTAAGTTACTGTCAGTTCTTCAGGTTTTCATTTCTGCTGATGAAGCGGTGCAGTGAGGCAGCTTCGGCTCAGGAGGTAGAGCAGTCATTGACCAATCAGAAGTTTGGATTGAGCTCTAGACTCTGCAGTGTGCAAACCTCTCTTTGCCCCATATGCACCACTGATGTGTAATTGTGTGTATAAAAGAGAAAAATAAACACTAAATACACCAAATGAGAACACTGCATTGACACATGAGCTATACAAATTTTCTTTAACTATTTAAAGTGTAAAGCTGTAAATGTTTAAGAATTGTGACACTAACTCTCAGTATGACATGCAGGTGTTTACAAAATAAAGCAGAGCACACCATGAAGGGATATCCATTTGTAGACATTTGCATGGACATATATTTAGCAGTGTAGTTTGGTTACACACTTGTGAAAAGGCCAGCAGCTGATGTGGGTTGGTATCTGCTGCCCTCTAGTGGCATGCCACGGCTATGGAGGAATAAATGAAACGGAGGGTGTGTGAATACCAGCCAATGACAGCACGAGGGTGTGAATGGAATAAAAAAGCATTACAGTCGGTTCAAATCAGTGTCTCCTGCCTGCTCTCTATGCTGCGTTACTTTTCAAACAATTAATGGGACTCTCGGGTCATTATGTACCTGAATCACATCTACTTTGGAGGAGAATACCGTCAAATTCAAAGCTGTCTGGGTGCCCTGGTAACAACTGTAAATAAACATACTGGCACAGTAGAATATAACACCACTTGCTCTTCCTTTGGCAGGTGGCCAGAGCTCACAAATTTGTGAGCATCCCATTTCAGGGAAATAGACAAGTTCCGCTTTTCTTTTCTCTTTTTTTTTTTTTTTGTTTGGTCCAACATCAGTGCCATTTCTGATGTTACTTTTCTATCTTTTTTTTCTGCTTTTAAGTCAACAAGACGGCAATCTTTAACTCCGCCCTCAGCCAACACTATATCCTGGGAAGAGTACATCACTGCTGACAATGGAAAGTAAGTGTCATCCGCCGAAAGCTGTATCAGACAGTAAAAATACTGCTTACTGCGTTATGATATTCCATAAGCTCCTCCTGAGTGACATGTCCTCATTCTCAGAGCGCCTCATCTAGGAAGAGAGCTGGTCTGCAAAGAGAGCAAGAAAAACTTTAAAGCCACAATAGCCATGAGTCAAGACTTCCCTCTGGGCATTGAATCGTAAGTTCTCACTTTAAAATGCAGAAAAGGGTTGTGCTTAATTTTCTTGTGACAAATAGCATTGGTAAGAAAAAGGAGAATGTTTTGGCTAGATTTTATATTTCTATGTTTGAATCAGCAGGAAAATACTTGATGCAGTTTTTTGTGACGTGTTTTATTCTCCACTAGGTTACTGAATGTTCTGGAGGTGATCGCGCCCTTCAAGCACTTTAATAAACTCAGGGAGTTTGTTCAGATGAAGCTCCCCCCTGGCTTTCCAGTCAAGCTCGGTGAGTTTCACAGTGAACCTGCATGTTAATAAGAAAACGGGTATTCGGGGAAGGTTTTTTTTTTAGTTCATAATATCTTGGACTCTGAAATTAAATGCTAAATTCAAAAATATTGCCTCTGTGACATTTTTAAGTTAGTTTTTGTCCCTCCCCCTGCAGATATCCCCGTCTTCCCGACCATCACAGCCACGGTGACGTTTCAGGAGTTTCGCTATGATGAGTTTGATGATTCAATTTTTACCATTCCCAACGACTATAAAGAAGACCCAAGCCGCTTTCCTGACCTTTAACGTCTCACGTCGGACTTCCAGTAGACAACTTTATCCTACAAAACGTACCTTTTGAATAATAATAGAAAAAGACAATAAAAAAACAAAACAAACACACTTCAAATCCCCTCAACACACTCCTCTGAAAACAAAGGACGACCAAGCTTACAAGGACGTCAGCTTCTCTTCGTATCAAAGTGTTGTGAGTTGGAGCGGTGCAGCTCTGACGCCTGGTTTGATTTAATCCAGCAGCAGGACGTGCAGGTGGCCTCTACGGTGACGGGGCATTGGAGCAGAGCGCGTGACTTTCTCTGTATGTGGTACGCATAGAAAAGGAAGTATATAAGTAATATTTTATAAAGGGACTCTCTTTAACTGACTTGTAGTAAAGCACTGATAAAACTGTGTGAGGCTGAAGAGGAATTCCACTCAAGTTTTCTTTGTTTTATTTTTATTTTTTTAAGCACACTGGAACCATATTATTATATATAAACTCTAAGGTGCATGCCTGAACATTAGGATAGTAAAATACTCATTCGAATCCAGAAAGTGCACCTATCACTAATAAAATGCTATTTAAAATGTCCAAAATAGTAAATTTGATTTGTAAAAATTCTTCTTTTTTTTTTTTTTTTTAAACAAGGTTTTAGTTTTGTTTGTGGAATTCCTCTTCAACTCCGCACCTTGCAGAATTGTGCAGAACATCGATTTGTAAGGGCATGGAGCAGCACTATGGATCATCACATTTGGGTACCAGTTAGATTCTTTGAATACACAAACCCAATTTGTGATACTGAGCCTCGAACCTCGTATTTGATATTATCAGAGTTCCGGAGGCGATGCTGTAATGCTGCAGATTTTTACGGTACATTGAAACCTCTTTTGAGTGGCAGCGAGTTTAAAGTTGCGTCAGCCAAGCATTTTGTCTCTTACTTCACTTTTTAAAGAGTGTAAGGAGCTGTATTTACAATCCTGTTTAAAAAGAAATCTTCATATTGTGAAATGAACATTAGGGGCTGCGTGAGTACAACGTTCATAGTATTTTTCACACGAAAACCTTTTCTTCTGCACAATACACAAGTATGTTTTAAGTATTGATTTTCATTTTTTTTTTTTTTCATCCTCTGAGCTGACAAGTTTGAAATATTGTTTTTTTTTAATGTAGCATTATTTGTGTTTGATTTGAAAGTTTATTGGTTTGTAAGTGGTGGCACTTTTTTTTGTACATACTTATCTTTGTGTTGAAAAATGAGTCTTTTAAGTCTGTTATTTCCCCTGGGGAAAAAAACCAAACCCATAAACCTCTCTCAGATGTTGAAACAATCAGCTCATCAGTGCAAAACTCACAAAGGAGAAAAAAAACGGGAGGAAATGATTTGAGTTCATCGCTGGTGCTGGTTCATGTGCTCATCTTACTGGTACCTGCAGGATGTTGCTCTTGTACTAGCTGTGTTTCAGCATCCTGACCCATTCACCCATGTTTGTTTTTGTTTATTATAACAACAAAATGAATATTCGTTGTTGACATGACATTCCTTAGTACAGGTAAGTGCAGCTAGTGGAACTGTGCCTCCTCACCGACATGCTTTGCATTTTATGTGATGCTCCCCCCAACGTCAGCTGCTCCGGTTTTGGATGTTTTCTGTAGGAAATTACTCATCCATCTACATGTCAGTTGTAGAGTAAAAACTTGTACAAGTCTCAACACTATTTTCATAAGAAAAAAAAATGTGCTAAAATAAAAACCCACATATGTAACCGTTTCGATTTCATGCTGTTCTGTGTTGAGAGAACTCAACGCTATCGCCTCGTGATTACTTGGATTTTGATGAATCAGAAACTGCTATGTCTTTATTGTTCTGTCAATGATGTTACAAGAGTTCAACTTTATTTGCATCTTTTGAAAAATCAGTTGCAGACTATGTATTTCATCACAACTCCATTTCTATCTACAGTATCTTTAAAGAGTTGTACATAGGAGAGCAGAAACATGACATTACAGTGCATCACAGTAAAAAGAAAGAAGTGATGAATGACTAAGGAGCTGAATCCTTATAAGTATGGTATTTACAGATAACATTTTACAGAAAATGTTTAGAACTCTGCTTACAGGTAGATCGGGCTGGAACAAAATATAAAAAATAAAGTACAGCAATGACCATTTAAAACCATATTTTGTTATCAAATGAGATCTATCACTCCCTCCACAAAATGTATACAGTTAAGAGACAAAAAAACAAAAACGGTTCAACTTTGATCAGGCACGGACAAATTGTGACCCATATTAAAAATATAAAAAAGGACAGTGAAGATTGGTTGACAAAGCTTCTAGTCGCTCATCTCCATGTCTTCCTGATGGTGGTCATCTCCATTTAGTTTGGACTTTTTAGGAGCCTTCTCTCTCTCCATTTCTTCTTGGCCTTTGGGGGATGAGGCAGAATCAGAGTCGCTCTTTCTCTCATCATCCTCCTCTTCCCCCTTTTCACTGTCATAACCTTGCTCCTCCTCATCGTAGTCTCGGGTCACCTGTTAAACAATCAATCGTGTTAATGAAGTTTATATGGATACTAGAAGCTGCAAACAACTGAACATCTCTAAGCTGTTATGGGTGAACAAAGTAATCGAATGTTAAAGCACAAACTGAAAACATGGAGGTCCATATTACAGTTGCAAAATTCCCTCAAAGCACCTACTTTGTTGGGTTTTGGAAGTTCTTACAGAGAAAATGCTCATACCCTCAAAGACAGAAGACACTACTGTGGGCCAACGATCATCTACAGGATGACATTTGAGAAACAGACAAGTCAAACCATCGTGCTTATGTTGACTACAGGAGATGAAATGTCATTGGGACCTTCCCCAGATTTGTGTTGAGACCATCCTGTCTCAGGCATCGACAGAATTCCTGACTTCGTGCTCTGACGTGCAGTCAACCGCGCGACCATGTCGTGATTCAAAGCCTTATTTTTTTTTTAAATAGATTAATATGAAAAATCCTGTTCTTCATATACCTACCTTCACATCTCCCTTTTCGCTATCGGACTTGCGATCCCGATCTCGTTCCTTGTCTTTGCTTTTCTTCTTCTTGCTGGTGGAACGTTCTCGTTCATCTCTGCTACGGTCCCTGTCCTCCCTCCTGTCCCTCTCCCGCTCCTTCTCACGGTCCTTGTCCTTCTTCTTCTCCTTCTTGTGGCTGTGAATATAAATATATTCACAAGTTTTAATCTGTGCATCTCAGTAATTTATTGTACATGGTTGTGTGTAAAACGGGTGACAGAGCACGCTTGACAACTCACCGCCTGGGTGACGAAGACCTGGAGAGCCTCCTCCTGGGAGACCGGGAGGCACTACGACTTTTCCTGTGTCTCCTGAAACACATATGAACTTTAAATTAATTTGCTGCTGTGACCAGATCATGCAAGAACTAAGAAGACAGATGCCTGACATTCATCATAGACAACAATGTATTACTCACCGACTGATGCTTCGAGACCTCCTGGCACTGCTGTAGCTTTTAGGGGGTGTCTTGGACCTTTTCTTAGACTTTTCCTCCTTTCTCCTGTCCCTACTCAAGATATAAGTGAAGAGAACATTACTATGCGGTGGCAGTATCAGGAAGAGATGATGGAAATGCAAGTTTTCTTTTCATAACACATGACATAGTAAGACATTTAGGATTATGAGAAAAGAAATGAGTGTTAACTGCTGACCTTGATCTACTGCGGCGGCTCCTATCACGGGAGCGGGTCCTCCTCCTCCGTGGGCTCTTAGACCTCCTCCTACTCCTCGAATGAGACCTTCGTCTGGACCTGCTCTTTGAACGTCTGCTCAAATTAAAGAAAAGAATGAATTTTACATTTAGGCTTTTTTTTTTTTTTTTTTTTTTTTTTTTTTTTTTTTTTTCCCCCCTTTTTTTTACAAAGGAAGAAACTCTTTTTGTGTTTTTTTTTTTTTTTTCCAACAAAAACACCTT
>JBAMYA010000019.1:6845872-6858057 GCA_037176975.1 Arrhamphus sclerolepis | reverse complement strand
ACACACACAAACACAAACACACACACACACACACACACACAACAGAAAAGACACTTGAGAAACAGGATAAGGCTGCAGAAGACAAAACTGTTGGTGGCATTTTCAGCGGGGCCTGGTATATAGGGCTGGCTGAACCAGGAAAAAGAACTGTAAAACACAACAACAAAAGAAATACCACTGTTAAACTTGAGATTCACTCAACTCATTCAGAGCTATGTGTGGAGAGGGTCAAGTTCTAAAAAGCAGTTGCTTTTTGTTTGTTTTTTTTACAGCAACATCAAGCAGAGCCATGAGACTATTTTAATCACTTGTGCATTAGTGAAGATTCAGATACTAATTCAATCCCAAAACAAGTTGTTGGCACAGGAAGCATGTAAATGCAAAACACAGCTTGTGTGCTTATTATGATTAATAACCACACATGTTCTAGCAAACTTTCATAAAGTCATAACTATGTAGATGACAGTGCATAGTTTCAAATTCTAGTCTAGCATGCACAGCTGACTGGTTCATCAATACTTTTGGTTACTGTAGGGATGACCTGAACATCTGTTTCTTTTAATATCTGGAAATATCTGGATCCCAGTGCACACTGGATCCTGAAAATTAAGAAAGGGTGTCTCACTATGGGGAGCTCCACCTGGCATAATCAAGACTCCACTGACACCAAGTCTGTTAAACAACAGAAATCACATTCCTGGCACATTTCTGTGCCATGTCCATGCAAGCAGGTTACACTCATCTCCAACCATGCTTTTCCAAGCCTTGCTCAGTATCTCACCATGGGACACGTAGCCTACTCTGGCATTTCATACTCTAAAGGTGTTCAGCCCCTCAACATCACATTCCCACCCAGAAGCAGATAAAGAGTAGGACTTAAGAGCACCAGTGAAGGTGCAGTCACATGCAGGTGTTAAAACTTAAGTGTAGTCAGGGCTACCAACAAGCTGCTGCACAGATATTTCCCAAAGGAACAACCCTCCCCCAATCAAGACACATGAGATAGATAAACCTCTGGTGGAACACACAGCCACATATTCAAGAGGCTGTAAATATTAATCTAAATAACCACTAATATTCTTTATACAGCGGGCATAAGACATTTAGCAGCTGCCTGACAGGATGTTTCAAACTATATAAATTCCCCTCTCCTTTTTTTTGTCAGATACAGGCAAATCTATGACCCACTAAGCTGCAACCTCAACATCACAAGGTCCTGAAGAGGGCGGGCCTTCTCACTGATGGAGTGAAACAACTGCAATGTCTGGACATGGCATCCTCACCAATGCTGTCATTGAGGAAGATCAAATTATCATCCTTTTCTTCAAAGCTACATTTTTTCCCAGAAGAGGAACATGAAATAAAGTTGGTCAGACAAATTCTATCAGGTCACCCATGGATTTGCAGAGCTGGACTTTTGAGAATGTGGACTCCTGTGAAATGCCACCCCCAATCCTAAAATGTTGTCTGCAGGAGTGTTCAAATGAGCCAGGACCCTGCTGGTGACACCTGAGCGTGTTAGAGAACTAACATGCCACGCATTTGACTTCTCTGTTTGAATACCTGGTGGTAGTGGAGCTTCACATAGTGAGTTACTGAACAGAATTTGAAAAATAACTACAAACACCAAATCTAGATCCAGCATTTATATTTTCCTTTTGACTGTTTTTAGGTAGAAAATTATTTGCCAAGGAGAAAGTTCACATTTGGGAAGCCAATCATGCCTGGATGCTCATTTAAACAGATATGCATAAAGAAATCAAAGGTAGTGTCCTCTAACAGCCTCACAGATGTTTTCTTCTGCTGATTGAACCTGTACTCGAGATTCAGCAAATCAACACGACTGCACACAACCTCTCTCCTGCCGCTGCTGCTCAGTTACATTTGTTCAGGCAGGGCAACTTACATCAGCTGTTTGACGGCCTTCCATCGTGGTCCAACCTGACTTGCACCTAAAAACAGGTCTAATCAATCAGGAACTGAAAACAACTGTGAGTATGTGCAGGATATATAATGCTTTCTGGGTGTGTTGCACTTCATTTTCGTGGACAGGATGTCAATGTGACTGTGCTGCAGCACAAAACTATTAATGATTGTTGCACATAAATGAGATAGTTTAAATGCGTTTTTGTAAACAGATAATCCTGCAGAGGTGTACAACACTACTACTACTTTTCCCCCCTAAATTTGGGAACATCTGCTCCATGCCACATTACTGGAACTCATTGACATTTATTTGTTCGGGTACAATTTTTTGAAAGTTGCTGTGGCAAGCAATCAAAATATAAATAGAGGATCAGAAATGGCATCAGAAATTGTGCTCAAGTGTCCTCGCACAATTTAAAAAAATAATAATTTTTGAAAAAAACAAAAACTCTAAAGGAATTAAACTAACCATTTGAACTGATCGGGGCATCCCCAACTTAGTGCATACCTATTTATAAACATAAACATACTTTACACATGTGAGGAATAGCCCTTAACACATCTCCCCCCACCCCTTTATTCAACCTCTTGAAATGACTTGTGCAGCTATTCTTTTAAATAAAAAGGTCCCTTGAACAGAGAGAGAGAGAAAGAGAGAAAAAAGTTAATATATTACTGCAGAACAAGAGAGAAGAGGGCTTGCAAGCCTGGAGCCATTTTATTTTTTTTCTAATCTCCTGATGGCAGCTGAGGACCACTTTCAGCCAGCAAGGAAGGGGCTCTCTGCAAATGACTTGTCCACTATGAAAACCACAACACAAATAACAGAGAGAGAGGTTTACAGCTAGAATGCAAGACATAGAAACAAATGTACATTTCCCTTTTACATACCTAGAGATGCCAAGCACTGAAAGAGCTTAGCTTAAGAGGGAAAAAAAAATATATAAAAATATTCTCACCATGACTCACATCATGTGTGAACTCAAAGACAGTCGTGTGAACGGAGAAGGAATAAAACAGACACCCACCTTCAGCAAAAGGAACCACAATCAAGGCTCTGTCCACAAAGACGGTGTTTGTCAGGTGTTGTGACACTCCCACGGACTCAGGCTCATGGAATTTTACAAAACAGACACGTGAAGTCACAGGCAAGGGAGAATCACTGGAAGAAAATACAAATATGTTGTGCAAAGAATACAAAGATGGAGAACTAATAAACTGTGCCTCCAAGGACAGCTAAGCTCATCATGGATTCCTGGGAGGTATTCCAGAAAGGAGTTTCAACATAACCTGAACCTGAGGGCATTTTATTAATTCACCTTTAGGATTTCACTTTTACGACACTCTTAACATAAACAATGTTGTTTAAATTAGATGCAATCCAATGGACTCAAAGGACATGCCAACAAGTAAAAAAAATGAATAGAAATATAATTCAAAATCGTAAGAATTGTCACAGAAAAATGTCTAAGCCAACATGGTGTTTATGTCTTTTAATTTAAATAAGGTAATGGATATGTCATTACCTCTTTCAGCAACATTCACTTTAAAGGACATTGATTCAAAGTAGGTTGTTTATTTCACGTTTGATTGTTATTGTTCTTAATAAATATTTCCCTTTGACACTAGTCCCATTTCCTGTGTCTGGACAGTGTGCAAGACAAACTAGATAAAGCAGTCAAGCAATTGCCTTGCCAGCACATCATCATTGTCAACACATACAAAAAAGAAAATAAGAAAGCAAGCAAAAGAAAAAAAAAACAACAACAAAAAAAACAATGCTCAGCATTCAAATGTCGAGCAGCTCAAAGGTTAGAAATACTTAACTTTGAGTAAATTATATTTGAAATTCAATATTCAATTTAAACAATTATAGCAGTTAATGATAAAATAATTGAAATAACATATCACCATTTCATGGTTTAAAGTAGATTATTTGACCCACATCTTTGCAGAAAACATGGATTTCAGGTTCAGGTTCAACATAACCTGAATAAAACCTACCCCCTGCCAGCTTATGCTGCCATAGTAATTAAACATGCCCCCATAGTAATTAAACATGCCCCCATAGTAATTAAACATGCCCCATGCTTTTTGGAACTGAAAACATAGGTTAACTGCTTACACTGAGAAAAAGAAAACACCCTTCTGGAACACCTCCACCCCTCCACTCTAGACCCTGTCCTTGGCACAAAACAGTATTGTGAGCTTTGTGGTTATAATAATCAGACTGTACTGAAAGCACAATGACATCTCTGGTGAGAAAAATTTTCAAATACTAACACTAAATTCACACTGCTTTTTAATGGCTGTCTAAGCAGCTCAATTGACATTACCGTGGGCCACTTTCATATGTGGTCATAAATCGGTTAAGTATCTTACGTTTTCCAACACAACTTCAGTATGAACTGTCATCCATCTTAGATGTCACTGTTATGCTACTGACATCAAAACTCTGTGTTGGTGGGAGTTTGGAACTGTAACATGTGTCACCTTCAACTGAACTTCAAAAATAAATTGCACAGGCTCACTGCTGCTGCGTTACTTTTGTACACTTGATGTTACTTCATCTTTCTGAGCATGCAGGTCACTTTAAAGCCGATGGAGGTCACATTTAAGATACTGTGTGACTAACCACACACATACAAAAAAAAAAAAAAAATCAATCAGAAAAAAATGCATTAAGATCTGCAGTGTGAACTAAACCTAATACTAAAAATGAACAAAATGAGTTTTGACTCGCTTTTTTGATTGTGACTATGTTGTGGCAAATACCATTTATTCTGCATTTTCAGTAGCCATTGGCAATTCAATAAATTAATAATAAAAAAAAAATAATAAAAAAACAAAACAAAAAAAAACAATGAGCAATCACATTCCTAATCTCATCAATAAAATCTGTAATTTCTGTATTGCATTTACCAGAAGCTCATGACTGAGACATGTGAGTAGTACAAAAAGCTTCAGGTATTTTTAAACCTAATCTAAAATTCTAAAAATCATTAAAAAAAACCTAGTTGTCAAATACAAGACTAAGTAATACAACCAATGTTTCATTTATTCATGTCATAATAGCTGAACTATGTTCGTTAAACCACAGCATCTGTGACTTAAATGTGCCTTTTTGTAACGTGAAGAGGGAATGACATTCATTTGAGACTCTCATGCTTTAACTCCGACGGTTTGGTTTGTTGTTTTTAATAAATGTAGCCATTTATTTAACTAGGTGTTTTAACATTGAGGTGAAGACTGAAGACGCGCGGAAACTACAGCGTAAACATTAGCATTAGCCTGCAGCGCAGCGAGGCCTGCCCGCAGCTTAAGGCCTGGCCGAGAAAAGCTGCTTTACACAGCGGTAATACAAGATACTCACTCGGGTGGAAACAGTTTGAGTTCCTCTATGTTTCCGAGGAATCCAAACAGGGTTCTCATTTGCTCGGAGGTCGTGCTCGGGGACACATTTGTCACCTGGATGACGTGCGTGCTGGAGCTCATTTTTAAACGAATGCTAACCAAAGCTAGCTTGCCCTAGTAGCCTCCTAGTTATTCACTTAAAAGGCGAACTGCGTAACGCTTACACACTACAAAAACGTCAGAAGAATAAAAAAGATAGCATCTTTTCTATAGACAGAAAAATGTATTTTAAGAGGACAACGCGAAGATCGCGTGCAGAGATCAACAAAGCAGCAAAATGGCCGCAACTGTCGTGACTCGTGAGACTCGTACCGCTGCGTTCAATTGCAGTTTGTGGGCTCGGACCTTTTATCAAAGATACGAATCATTTTTCATTGTATGGGACTTTATTTAAAAATTAAGTAGATGTTTTGTCGAACCATTTATTAAAGTAAAACAACTTTACAATTGTAGAGTAAGTCTGTTTTTAGGAAAGAAGCCTGTTTAAACATATGATATTAATGACTGCAAGTTAGAATTAAAATTTTAAACATTACAGTTACGAAATCAACAAAGAAATAAACTTTTGTAGTAAATAGAAATATAACAATTGACTTAAATACTTGTATCTAGCAGTTAAAACCCACCTCCTTAGAATAGCGTACTCCATATTATATTACCTTAAATTTCCCAATTTAGGATTAATAAAGTAAATATTTCTATCATTGCTTCCACTCGTAACCATTGGCAAACTTATTGTAACCATTTCTTGTATTTTAAGGGTCTGTTCTTCGATATTGCTTTGTTTATAAATCCTTCATTAATTTCTTTCTCTGATGTGATGTGAAACTAGAAAGCTGTGTATATCGGACAGCACATAAAGGCAGCATGACGTGATACGCCGGAAATCTCAGTGGGCGTGGTTAGCATGATTGTTATTTTGTTGCTACGCGCTTAGCTTGTGACTTCATTAAATAATGTTCGAGTTCATTCCACTCAACTATGCAAATACGGCCCTGGTTGTATAATGAAAGAAGTGTGCAAGAAGTTATAAGCGATTTTCATCTCTTAAATCGTGCTGAGACATATGCTCTGGTTTAACACACGTTTTCCAGCGAATCACATCAAGGCGCAAAGTCGTTGCTTGCTAGCTTAGCATCGTCGTTAGTTGACATGACAACAGGTTGAAGCAATTAATATTGATAAAAGCATCGTTAAATTATTGCGGGTTTATGAAACCATAAAACTAATCTCTGAGCAAACCGAGGCGGAACGATTGGAATCGACGAGATTAAAGAGGCATGTATTTCACTTTTTTTCATGTAAAAGTTAATTAAAATTATTGCATGATGAAATACATACATAACTATATGTACATATACACATATATAATCATTACTGGCGTGAATGTAAAACTGGCACAAAACACATTTAAACAGTGTGCATAGTTTTATATATATATAATTGAAGCGCCCAAACACAGAAAAGTAAGACACCAACCTATTTTATCAAGCACATTGTTAAGTCATGAGGGTATAAAAGCTTGATAAAAGCTTGTTAATGATATCTAAATAATATAGCATTTATCCACAGAATAACATGTTAAATGGGTCTTTTTTTTTCTGTTTAAGACCATTTACCTGGGTATTTGAAGTCACTACTAACTCGAAAACTTTGAAATAGTGACTTAATAGTGACCTAATTTGGTTTTCTGAGTCTATGAATGAACTTTGATCTGAATTCAGTAATGCATTTTTACAGTTTGTTGATTTATGCAATGTTATTTTGTATTGCAACAGAAATGAAAACGCTATTAAGTTTATCAGACAAAAGTTTCCATGAGTAATTCATTTTCTTAAAGCAAATATTGTCTCAATAAATGAAGATGCACTTTATTTGCATTTCTTTAAAAGACTGATTTTGATACACATTTTTAATAGTCTTTCCACCTTCTCTTTGCATCAGAACTTGAAGTAAAACATGGATTTTTCTTTTACAGGAACATGTTGCCAATTTACATAAAATGACCCGGACAAAATGGCAGCTGATTTCCCCCTTGCGACCTCCTTTGCATGACGACAGCAGGTAGATATGGGCTTCTTAAGACTAATTGCCAGAATCATGGGTCGGATCAGTACCTTCAGATCCTATCAGTTTCTCCTTCTTCTGGCTGCTGCACTTGCTGTTGTTGCCTTTTACTACTTCGGCTCAGAGAAGCACAACTTCTCCAGCACCACAAAGAGAATAAAACAGACCCAGGCCAGCACCAACAGAAATGATGCGGACCTAACTATGGACACCAGGATCTCACACCTGGCTGGATCTGTAGAGCATGGAGGAGAAGACCAAGATGTAGGAGAGGAGAATGAGGTCTTTGGGTCCAAGAAAGAAGAAGCAAACATTAGAGGACAAAAATATCATGCACTCATGATGTTCACCAAGGTGGACAAGAGCCGAAGCCTGCAGGATAAATTCAGAGTGGCCATGATGTCGATGGTGAAACATGCACGTTTCATGGAAGGAGAAGTGTTGGTGCTTCATTTTGTGAGTGACCAGGCTAGCCAAGCACTGGGCCAAAAGATGCTTCAGGAGTTTCTCCAAGATGCAACATTTCAATTCGAGGTAAGTGCCGCCTCTTTTGATCACTGTTCACAGGATAAAAGAAGTCATCTCAGTCACATGCTCTCTGATTTGGATGATATTTGTTCATTGTTTAAAGTTAGCCGAAGCCCCAAAGGGTAACTTTGGCTGAAGTTCCTTTTGCCTTGAATTTTCAGTGATCAGCTGTGCTTTGAGTTTTTTTTTTTTCATTTTTTTTGTGTGTGTGGGCAAGATCTCTCCATTGCTGAAGTAAAATGGTTAAGAAATGAATTTTGCTCTGGACTTGTTGCAGTTTACCTAAACAGTTCTGTGATAATATGTCACCCATAAGTGAATGCGGCAGATCAGCAAACAAGTGTGCTGGTACATGTGCTGTACTGCTGATCTGTGTGTTGCATTCCAGTAACACAGCAGTATTCCAGATATATTCAAATATATCAAGGCTCATTAACCTTTACCAACATAAAAAAAAACTTGTATCTATACTTAGGAAGTGGAGAAAGTCAAAATGTAATGTGGCAATTTCTGGTATTCATGTGTATAGAAGCCTTCACAGTTTTAAAGAAGAACCCATAATAAAGCTGTGCTAATCACGTTTACTTCAACATTAATTTACTTGCAGGTCATGTAAATGCAATATATTTGATGTTTTGTCTTTTCCTGTATGTCAGTCCTGTAAAATATCAAAACACTGGGAAGTTGGACTCTAGCGTGGCATGCAGAGGATCAGTCCGTGACACATTGTTCATCATACTGAAAAATTTACAGTTAGTAGCCAGGTAATAACAAAAATGAATAATTATAAACAGGTGATGTCAACAGCTGATTGGAATCAATTGGTACAATTCACTTTAGATGTATAGCATCATTTCACAAAGTAATCTCAGAGCACAGAGAAAGAAAACAAGTTCAATACAAATTTAATTTAAAAAAAAGTTAAAAAACAACAACAAAAAAACTAAATGATAACCCAAACAAATCTAGCCATTCTCAGCTACGTGGGTCTGAGTCAGTAAATAAGATGAACAACTGTATACAAGTTTGTCTGGTTTTAATTCAGGATTTGTGCTATTCCTATTAGCCGCTGGTCTCCCTGGAGCCAGCATGCTGCTTTCATGGAGGGACGCAGATTGCCAGTAGGTGCAGGTGTGCCAGCCTGCCCCTCATTGGTGCCGTCTCCAGTGCAGCTACATCACATCTCCCCCTGCAGCTGAGCGAAACACCACCCTGCTACTACAATATCAAGTTCTACAGCAGGAGCTGGTCACAGCAGTGACATGATTAGTTTACTGTTGTGCCTTACAGTAGTCATTTATATATAGTTTGTTATAATCCTGTCCATCAGTCCATTATGTACACTATACTACTTTATATGTGAAGTATGCATAATACAGTTTCAGAAATTGACATATGTCCATGGACAGCAAAGAGAAGAAAGTTGCTTCATGGGATGTCACACAGCAGTCTAGCCCTATAGCATCCAGTTTATTAAATGGAAAAGTTAAGGTTTAGTCTTAAAGGTAGAAAGCAGGACTGTTAAAGGCTATGTTTTTAAGAAGGATGAGTGTATTATCTCCAGTCTTTCATCAATTTAAAGCAATGTGCAAAAAAAAAAATCTTAAAGGAATGTTGAAAGGGATTTTCTACTTGTGCAGTGCATACTATAGTTAGTTTTTTTTCCCAAGAAAGACTGAGGTATTTTAGTGCTTAAAGGGCAAGAAAGAAAGCTTTAACTGGACACCTGCGATGCAGATCCATCATTCATTGTTGAATGATATAACCACAAGAAATGACTTTGCAAAGCACCTTTTCAAGCAGAATAATGTGGAGCTACATTGACAAATGTCACTTGAAACTGTCTGGAAATAGTACATATTGTTCTAAGTTGAAACACATGGGGGCAGTGTTTGTCTTCTAGAGCATTTTTCAGACGCTTACGGGGTTTAAAAAAAAGAAGATTATGTCCCTTCACTGTCTGGTCCTGGAAATGTCCTGCCTACTTTGTCTCCTTCTGTATGCTTTTCCAAGCACACAAATAAACTTGTTTACAAATGACTTATCCACTGCAAGAGCCACAGTGGGTTTTTCAGGGTTTTTTGCCCCCTCAGGAATATTTCTTCATGTAAAATATTAAGTGTGTAAGTTTAATCTCTTTATTATCCTAGAATGATCCAGTTTCTGCTTGTAACTGCTAGTTTTCTGAGTTTCATGGCAGCCTACAGTCCACAGGCTCTCAGCCTTCTATATTTCTATTGGACCACAGTTGAAGTATCTAATGACCTTCCCATCGTTTACCTACACCTGACTACTACATTTATATGCATGAAGACAGCACCAATCAACAACAAACACTGTTCATCCACTGAAAAACTATTTTATTACCCCACAGAGCACCAGTAGTAAAAACAGAGTAAACAGAGGTGGGATTGTTCACCCACTTGTCAGAATAGAAGTTCTCCATTCTCATATCTGAAAGTTTTTCAATACAATGCTGGCCATAGACGCTCCAAAAATGACATTATCAGTATATATGGTTGATTAACAGGTCATTTATTTGGTCCAAACATCAGTAAATCTACATATCTAACACTTTATTAAAACAAAACTTACCACTAAGCCACTAGGGAGGCTGTCTTTGGAGAAAAGACTTTTGTTTTGGCGAACATATCAAAAGGCGTTATTACCGCCAGTCAAGTTAGATGGGATGTTTTCTCTCAATAAAGTGCAGGGACACACGACACAGCATCTGTGTTTCATTCCTGATCAGTTCTTTCACAAGTGGTGGTTTAAGTTCATGAATCATGAAACATTGCTCTCTCGCACTGACACAAGCTCCAGCACTGTTGCTCCTGATGTGCATATATAAAAAATAGACACACACAGACAAGTTCATAGTTAATAGATGAGACAGGAACTCCCCGGAGCATGACATAGGCAGTGAAATGTGAACTTGTTGACGTCCTTGTTGGCTCATCTTGAGTTTCATTCTTTTTCATTATTTATCTTTAAGGAGCATGAAGACTAGACAGCAGTTAGGCAAGAATGTTAGCCATTTCTTTCCAACAGCAGCATATTTAAGGACCCACTTGACATTTGCAACAGTCTGCAGAGTCATACTGCCCAGAGGCTATGCTCATTACTGCTGACTGTCCTTTACACAACAGACTGAAGTCTTGAGCGGTGCTTCTCCTACTCCTACTCGCACTAATGATCGAACAGGAATTTAAATTTACTTATTATATGATTCCGAGTTTAGAAATCTGTTTCTGAGGTTTTTGCTCTGAATATGAATAGTTTCTGATGGACAAGAACAGAAAGGGGAAAAACAAGTCCTTTAAGAGCTCATTAGTTTGTAAAATGGATTGATTTATAATGCATTAAGGCTTTTGGACCTGGTATGTGTAACCAGCAATGTTCAGGCAATGATTAATAGCTCTCCAATTTCCTTGAGATCTTCAGAAGTTGATTTCCTGCTGACTGGGACTCTGATGTGCACATTTCAAGTTTGTAACTCTTGAAGTTCTTACTCCCATACTTATTATTTCCTGAGGAAAAAATTGCAGAGCAATTCAGGAGAGAAGAATCATAGAAAGAGCCTTCTTGCACACCCCTTCAAAAACCAGCACACACAAAAAAATACTGTACAATCGACACAATTTCTGAGCATGACTATGAAGTTAGCTGTGTACAGTTTTAAACAATCGTACTCAGTGACAAATGTATGTTTGTCACTGAGTACGATTGTTTTCAGTGATGAAAAAATGATTGAGGTTATCGGCTGCTACTCATTTAACGGTAAGAAGCATTCTGTATTAATCCTACTACATTTTCACAACTCTTTCCATGAAATAATCCATCTAATCTAAAAAGACTCGAAAACAATTATTATATGAGGCCAGAAATTGTGAAAAAGTGCACAGAAAAAAAATGCTTGACATCACTGTTTACAGAACCTTTTCACTCTACATCTGTATTATTACAGTTATAGTTTAGGTCAGTTGTTCTTGTCATGGATGACTCTTCAGTCTTATTTTTCCTACTCTGCAGTCTATACAGGAAGCACAAACCTCATATTGGGGGGGTTCCGTGGCGTACCGGCTCAATCCCCGGCCGGTACCAGTGATGTGGGCGGGCGGAGTGCTGAACAAGTGCCTCCCCACGTCCACATCCACGGATGAGGTGCCCCTGAGCAAGGCACCTGAAACCCCCACCTGATCCCCAGGTGCTGCACCACGGCAGCCCACCGCCCTGGGTCCAGCAGGAGG
>JBAMYA010000019.1:6811008-6845772 GCA_037176975.1 Arrhamphus sclerolepis | reverse complement strand
CATGATGGGACATGATGGAACATGATGACTGTACTTAAAACTGTACAGAACTTCAGTGGCCTCTTGTAACATCCAGCAGATTTAATTAAGGAGGCTCATTTTACGCTTGTGACGGATGTTTTGAACCAATCAACTTTGACCTTTCTCTTTATGACAGGTCGATTCTACGATTTTTACAGTTTCTATAATATGAATTTAAGTCACACTGCATGATGAGAAAATCAGTAGATGATTAATTTACAGCAGGTTCCACTGCACTGAACATACACTGACTCATGATGATGACAGAAATAAATCTGAGTGTATTTCAGGTTCTGAACGCAGCATCATCGCATCATTAGCAGGTTGCCGCTAACATGCTAATGCACAGTTGACTCTAAAGTTGGCATTGCCGTAGTGGTGTCCATGTGCTTTGAAAGGAAAATAGATATTGATTTTATTTGAGTTACACATTTTTCTTGCCGTTTTCACCATTCTATCTGGTGCTGTTGTTGCTAGGCTACTGTGCTGTGCAGACATAATGAAAATGTTATTTCATGGTGTGCTCCTATTGGTTGGTCAGCTGACAGAGTTCATTGAGGCAGCGACAGGCCGTCACACTCTGAGACAATTCCTCCAAGTTTCTCACACAGTCTTTGGTTCTATCATTCATCTGTGCTCCGGTCCCATTGTGAGATCTTTGAGCTTTGGCACATGAACTGTCATCTCACTGAAGCCAAGCCCAGTAACCCAGCACAAGTGTCTGAAGTGACTCCTGTCCAGTCACAAGCAGGAATCTGGAGCGTGCTCACCGGCTGTCCACCCCACCAGCGGTGGTTCAGTTTCTCTCTGGTACGCAGGCTGAAAGTGGCGTTGAATATTGGGTCATGCATGGTGTTTCCCACAATCCCGTGGGACTCCGGGTACAGACCCTGCGGAGAGATCCCAGCGCAACATCAACCTAGTTAATGCTAAAACTCTGTCCAACTGCAGAATCACAGAAAGAACAGATCATGAGGCCATACTGAACATAGCTGCTTGCAAATATTTGTGTTTACTCAGCTGTCAAACACAAGAGTACTCATTAACAGCCTAACTTTACCATAGCGCTCCAGTGTTGCGCAATACAAACATGAACCAGTCCATCCACATTATGCAGAATCACTTACTGTGGCAAGCGTGTATAAATTTGGAAAGGTCTTCGATGGGTAGACTGGTCGCATATATGGTGATGTTGTACCACATGTTCCTGAGAGAGAAGAGGTGTGAACTTTTATGCATTTAAATCAAAATCAAAAGCCACAATGTTAACTGCATGGACAAAGTCATATCTCACTCAGTCCTGTGTCTATTATTAGATGTTGAGGAATCGATTTAAAGATCCACAATCAATCCACCTCCAATCAGAGACAGGATAAGAACAGAACGGACAGAATAAGAAGGGAAGATGGCGTACTGAGTTTATGGATGTTGGGGATGACGGATTTGCCTTTCTTCAGGTAGGAGGCTCTGAACCCGTCGAGAGACAGCATGATGAGCGGAGGACGGATGAAACTGAGAAGCAGAAAAAAAAGACACAAAATGAGAAACTCAACTTTTGGAGCTTTAATGGGAAATTTTAAATCCCAAGATTGTACAGAAAAATAACTCACTATTCCGCTAATTCTTGCACTAGTCATACATTTTTGAGACATATTTCTCACTCTCATTTTTCAATCAACCACCTCATCTGACCAGTTTTTCAGCTCAACTGCCCACAAAATACTACTTTGTGACCATGAAGAAGCTTTCAGCCCACTCTGTGAATGCATTGGATATTTTGATCTGTTCACTGCACATGAGTACTGAGCCCCAGACATGACAACTGAAAAATAAAATTAGAAATTATGGCCTCAAATTGGTATTTGAAAATGGCAGTTTGCTGTAGGCTAGTAAGGTAATTCGTGGCCATGAAATACTATTTACTTGAAAATGAAATTGTAATTTGTGGTCACAAAATACTAATGGAAAAAGAATTAGTCTAGTCCTTTTAGACAATTGAAAATGTGTAATTAACCAAACGTGCATACTTTTTGCACTATATGATGGTGTCAGAGTAGCCATCGAAAACCCCAGTGAGAACTAGAAGCACTGCTATGATAAGGTTTATCAAATAAAAATCATGGAGGCCAAGGAGAAAGGAGTATAAAAGCATGTAGTTTATTCAATCAACAAAGCTGCCCAAAGGAAGAAGTCTAAACATGAATATTCCAAAAGTGAACAGGTACAGTGGGATTATAAGAAGCATGACAAAGCAGACCAGCAGGTGAGCTAAAAACACACTTAAGGACTAAGGCCCAGGCTGCACAAAGCCATGTCGATCAAAAAAAACAGTGATCAGACATGGAGCCAACTCAAAGAGTGCAGGTATAAATATCAGTATCAGCCCTTCGATGGCGCTCAGCTGAAAAAAAAAAAAGCATACAGCTCTGGACCAGAGAAGAAGAGACAGAGCATGCACAGAATCCTACGCGCTATAAATAAGCAAAAGAAGACGAAGATCCAGCTGAAGGGGTTTAGACAGGTGGGGGTTACGGCTTCATTATCTCAATAAAGATAAAGGCTTCGCAAAACTACGCGGTTTCGAGCTGTGAAACCGCGTAGTTTCATGTGGCTGAAAGGCCAAACCGGATAGAAGCGTGCTTGAATTTACTCTGGACCACCGTGATGTGGTCTGGGCCTAAAACTAGGGAAAGTACTTTCAAAATAAAGCATGTAAACCTACATTAACAGCAGAAGTTTATAAGACTCAAACAAAAACAGGAGAACACAGTCGCACACCATGACAAGAACATTCAAACTTCAGTCTGAACCAGAAATATTTTTGTTGCGAAGAAACAGTGCTGTCCACTACCATTTGTTTTTTGCTTTTGTTTTTTTGTTTTTTTGTCTTTTTTACTGAAATACAAAAAGTGGGCTCTTACCCTGCAGGGCATTCAGCCGCCTTAATCTCCTCACAGTCTCCATGTAACCAGGATGTCTCACCTTGTAAAGAAATGATAAGCCTCACTAAGAATATATTTCACGCTTAATATTTGCACACACAGTTATTAAGGGAGCTGTATCATGTACCTTGGCAGGTGGATTTGTAGTTGGAGCAGCAGTCTCCTCTCTCCAGACAGTCCTCTGAGCAGTGGCAGGCATAGTTGTCATTCCTCTCCTCCCCACAGCGATCCTGCGTGCACTGGAAACCTCCATCTGTAGCACGGGAAGGAAGGAGGGGAATTCATTTAATATGTTTTTCATCAAAGTAACTTCACTGCTCTTTTAGTTGTGACAATGATGAAATACCATCGAGACAAATTCAAACTAATGTACGTAAAACGCAAATGATAAGAGCAGAAGACACAAGTGTCTCATTGTTCTTTCCTCCCTTTTTTAAGTAAATAAATAAATGATGTCTTTTAGATGCTTAATTTTTTCAAGATGAATCTTCTGGGTCGTGAGCTTCACCCAGCCAACGACTAAATCGGCATCAGATGAGAATAAGGATTTTGGCTCAGCAGCAGTTACATCAGAAAACATTTATTTAATTCTGGATTCTGCACCATCTGTGTACTTCATGTATTTATGAGCACTGAACACAATGGGTGCAAAAACAAAAACAAAAAAACATTATATAGTGTTATATGGAGACCCTACTAGCTAACATGGTTTGATTTGTTTTGATAGAACAAAGGTAGCTGAGAAAAGAAAAGTTGAGTTGTAACACACAACTGAAGGGCTTCATGTACATGCTCCATTCAAACACAACAGTTAATGACAACAACATTTACAAAGGCAAAAACAACATTTAAAGCAGAGGCATTTTTGGGTCACGTAATAGGTCTAATTGTGCTGCTTTACAATTCTGGGTTCACACTGTTCAAATTTACGGTCTTAAAAGATTAATTCAAGACAGATTACACAACGAGAAACTGGTAGATATTTCATTTGCAGAGTGTTGCACTTGCAATTGAACATACGTTGAATCGTGGCTACGACAGAAGTAAATCCGAGTGTATTTCAGGCTGCGTCAGTAGCAGGTTGCTGCTAGCGTGCTAATACACTAATGACCAATAACCATATGCATTTGGCATTGCTGTTGCTAGGCTACTGTAGACGCACTGTTTAGACCAGTCGTGGAGCTGTAGAGGCAGCGACAGGCCGTCACACTCTGATGATTCCTCTGATATCTTTGGTTGCCTGACAGTTCTATCTTTAATCGTTATCACGATTGTCCATCTTTTGTCTGAGTCAGCTGAAATCGTACGGTCTGAACCCGGTGTTAGATTTCCATTTATTTGGTCTCATGCTCTCATCTCCTCATCGATAATTATTTTTCTTGAGACTCCAGGGGCCTCACCTGTTATGCAAGAAAACGTTGCGTGAATCAGGGGAAATTTGCGGTCGCAACATTCCTCACAAAAGTCAGGGTCTATAAAGAATTTCTGTGCGTAAAAAAGTTCCCAATTTTCCAAAACCTTTGGACCACACGTGTAATGTGAGGAAGAATTTCAAAATGGAGCACGACTCCGCGATGATGTCACATGACCTTCATTCTTTAACAAGTCCTTGAAAATGCGTTTGACACCTTAGACATAACATCACGCAAATTGCTCAATATTGTTTCAATTTCTTTCAGTTCATCAATTGTTTCTCTCTGATTTTCCAGAACAGCATTCATCAGCATCCGTCCTCCTCCAGAGACGCATGCGAAGTACTTTGCATTGATCATTTATGGTTGAATGTGGGCGTGTAGAGGGCAGGACAGAAGGCGGAGCCTTGGACGCAACTGTTGACGTGCAGCTGTGATGTATAAAGGGACATTGCTTGCTGGTGTGCGTACGCAGGGTTTTATAAATCGGAATCCTTTTTTTGCGTACGAAAATTCTAACTTTTTGGTACTAGAAATCTTTCAGGATGGAATCTACGCAATGTTTTATAAATGAGGCCCCTGGAAGCAATTTTGATCATAGAAATTGCGTCTAAATTTAACACGTTTCAAAAGGACGTGCAAACAGTCTGTATGCGTGTATACGTGTATGTATATGAAGCAATGAGACGCAGAGAACGCATTATTCACCGTCATGTGAACATTTTTGGGATGAACGATGAAACAATCATTAAAACATATCCGTGATCCAGCTTTGCCATCTTGGAACTGTTTTTGGAACTCAGAATGGATTTGGAGCCAGCAACAAGAAGGAGTCACACAATGCCTGCAATGACAAAACTCCTTTCTAGTTTACACTTTTTTTCTTTTCTTTTCCTTCTTTCTTTTTTTTTTTTTTTTTTTTTTTTTACATTTGGGTAGCTGCAACTGGGATCTCCCGATCCCATTCTTCAGATGTGCTGTCAGAAGTCCCAAACATCATGTGGTGCAGGATGGCCAGGGTGATTAGGTTTCCACGCACTTGGCAGTCGTTGAAAGACACCAAACAAGGCTTTTCTTTCTCTTTTTCTTTCTCTTTTTCTTTTTCTTTTTCTTTTTCTTTTTGCTGCATTTTTCAGTGATAGGAGCTAGAATGCGCAGCGCATTTGTGATGACAAAGGCATCATTACCAACATTGTGGCAAAATATCCTGGGTCAGTGCATGATTCTTTTATTCTGAAAAACAGTTTTCTGTTTTCCAAGTTGCAAGATTGGAGATGGCTGGCTTGTAGGTGGGTCAATTTGTGAAATTCTTTGTGAAATAATTTATTACATTAGAAACAAGAGCATGTGTCATATTCATAAAAACATATATGACCACATATGCCAGAGAAACAACGAGACCAGCACATGGAATATTGAGGAATCCTGAAGGGCAGGTTCTGTTGTTTGGATCACATTGGTGGAGCACTCCTGTACAGGCCAGAAAAAACATGCAAAACCCTCATTTAAATAGGGCGCCTCCAATACATTTGCACCTGCCCATTTTCGTCATCGCTCTCAGTAAATGACGCATGGTTCCACCTCTCGTGCAAAATTCTGGATTGCGTGTGCAAATTACATGCAAACTGGAATGTTGAAAAATCTGTCCCAAAGACTCTTCTTCTGCAAGGCCATGCTGTTTTGATGGATGCAGTATGTGGTTTAGTATCATCTTGCGAAATATGCAAGGTCTTTCTTGAAAGAGACGGGAGCAGATGTTGCTGCAAAACCTCTACTCTTCAGAAATGAATGGAGCCTTTGCTCAGCAAAGTGTGGAGATGACACAGTGTGTGAGCTCCACACTCCATAGGCACTTACACAACCACATACCATCAGAGATGCAGGCTTATGAACTGTCCACTGATAACAAAGCAATGATGTCCAGTAAATCATGAGGGTTTTTAAATCAGTACTGCAGGAGGGTCCAAAGATCACTCACATCCAGTTTTTGACCTTCACTTTTGTCTCCTGCACACAGACACTCCTCCTGATTCTCTGAATCTTTAGATAATATTATGTACTGTAGATGGTGGAATGTTCAGAGTCTGCGATTTTTAATTGAGGATTTTTTTTTGAAATTGTATCATAATTTTCAGACAGTTTGTGGAAGACTGTTGAACCTCTGCCCATTATCACATTTGAGAGACTCCGCAGCTCTGAAGTGCATATACCCAGTCACATCACTGTCCTGTTACCAATTAACCTAATTAGTTTTCAGAGACTTTTCCATTTGTTTTTGATTGTGCACAAATTACTTTTCCAGCCTTTTGTTGAACCTATTTCATCTTTTCTGAGATGTGTTGCTGCCATCAAGTCAAAAACAGGTAACATTTCCATTTGAGGCATATTTAAAATTAGCTACATAAGCATGAAGATGTCAGGCATGAGAATATTTTAATTTCTTCTTCCTCCTCTACAATTATTCTCTAATTAATAAGGGTTTTTCATACACATCCATGTCACCCACACATTAAAATTAAGCTGCATCTCACTTTGCTCATGCACAGCTCAGAAATCCAACCGTGTTGTCTGACCTTTTCTCTCTTTTCTCCTTTCATCTTTTTCGTCTACCACGAAGAATGTAAGCAATATATGTGAGCATTCAGCTTTGATCTTTAGTGAAACTGCATTTTGACAGTTTTATTTATTTATTCATTTTCTGCACTTGATGACAGTCTCATGTCAGTATGTTTGGTATATTGGCTTCTAGGTTTATTCTAGTTTCTCGTTCTGTCACAGATTAGTCAACACCTCCTGCAGATGCCAGCTGTTGTTTTCTGTTTTCTTTGGTTGCCATTTTCAACACAGATTTTTTTTTCCTTTTTTCATTTGTGCATAGCTACTGTAAAACCAGGAGCTAACTCATATTTGCTGTCATTCTTTCCACACATCTGAAATGACTAATTGAAAGTAAAATATGTTTATTTCCAATAGATTTTTTTGCATGCCAAAAAGTCAACATAAGGGTTCACACAAGATCAAAGGCCTTTGTTTGACCCACAGAAATAATATTCTCACCTGTTTCATGTTTCATTGCTCTTTACTTGCACTTCAGAACAAACACAAACACATGTACCTTTATGACCTCTCTTTTGTAAATGAAAGTTCTTTTAGTTCGGAGTAGTGCCGTGGATCAGTGTCAGCACTTCCCTTTACACAGATTTCACCAAAATTCACTGTATTTTGTCATTTTGCCGTTTCATTTTCAGAATAACACTTCCCAGAGGTAATTGCACTGGAGAGTGGAATAAGCAAAGTGATTACAAGAAAAAAGAGGGGACCAGCGTTAAGAGCTCTTTCACACTTCCCTCTTGGCCGCTGTCCCAGATTCTCGATTCAGCTGTTGCATTTTTGCCAGTATTTCCAAAGGTGTCCTGTGCGATAACCCTGGATCAGTTAATCATCTTCTCAAAGTCATTGTCTTTGATTTATGACTGCGCCCAGTTGATTCAGTGCAGTATGTGAGTGTTAGTTTACTTTTTAAAATTTTCAAACAGTTCCGAGCAACTTGCAGCTGACAATGCAGTCCTGAGCAAGACTGGAATCACCTGACCCTGTTAGAGGGAAGGAAACGTACACACACACACACACACACACAAACAAAGACACACACAGTCGTCAGGGGCACTCAGACATGAAACATGTCAGACACGATGAATGAACGTTGAGAAAGAAGAGAAAGGGAGAACTCGCAGATAACAGGAAGTTCGAGAAACACACACGTTCACTTGATCGAAGTCTCTGTCCTGTTTCCTGTTTACGGTGTCTTGACAGCTATTTTGGTCCACAAGATGTATGAAGTGAGGCCTTCGGCTTCAACAATAGAGCGCAGTTCACAGAACATGCAAATCAGACACAAGTCATGAACATGTGCTTGTTCACTTTTTCAAAAAAGTAAATTACACTCAAATTTACCCCCTTATTCCATGAGAAGCATGAAAAGTTTCTTTTAAGTAACAGATGTTCTTAAAGATGTAGGAAAAAGTGTATTTTCTGTGCCAGTCTTGAATGCTTCTGTCTTTCCTACATCATTTCATGCACTCCTGCTTGCGTTGGACATTGTTTCTAACTGATAATAAGCACCAAGTTCAATTCCTGGAAATTTGACGTTGTCCACTTTTTGTCTTCTTCAATGAATAGTCTGATATTAATACTTTACCACAACAACTGAGGAAATCTGGCAGGGGTTCAGTGTTTTCCTCTCTCTTTTTGTGATTCTTTTTTTTTTTTGAAAACAGAAGAAAGGAAAACGTCCTCGCTCTATATTTGGAGGTCACACAGGAGAATGAAGGACGCAGGTCACTGAGCGAAGGAAAACATCTCAGTGCAGCAGTCTGCTGTGGCCCCACTGCCATCCGCCATGACGCCTGTTTATCCATCACACTTCCTGTCCGTGTAAACCCATGTGTGGAGCCTTTTGTGCTTAAGTGTCAATGTGTTTGTGAACACACTGCTCTGTCTCTGTCCCCCTCGCTCTGTTTTGTTTTTGTTTTTTTTTGTTTTGTTTTGTTTTTTGTTTTATGTCCCTGTCTTTCTCAGATGCTTGCAAACACCCAGCACTGTGCACACACACCCATTGCAACAGATAGATAAATCAGAGCTTTATTTTGGTGTCAGCTTGGACCCTGGGGGGGGACTGAGGACTAACAGAGAAGAACTGAGTGAACAAATAACCCGGGATGAAGGACACAAACGCATATATGGTTTAAAGAACACAACAACAGCAAACATCGTCTTGCTACCAGCTGTTGACGTTGAATAACAGGAAACCTGGCACACATAATTAGGTTTAGACTATAAACAAATTTATATATAAGCATAAATAATTATATATTTACACATAAAATATTGAAGCTACTGATAATTCCAAGTAGAACAATAATCATTTGATTATTGTTTGATCTTCCATATCCTTCTTCCATTGTCCAATGAATGTTGTTTTCTTTTATTGTTTCTGACAAACATACAAAAAACCACACAAACATTTCTTATTGTTCTTTGTCGCAATCTTTGCTCCATACATGCACATACTCAGTCAGTGAGATGTGTCTAAAGGCATTCATGTGAAGCATTTTTCACTGATGAAGATTTTTGTTCCGACTTGTTTGATTATTAGACATTGATATGTTATTCCCACAGGTTTATGCAAAACTCTGGTTGACTGACAGTGACTTGGCAGCAGGCACCTCTGACAGCTCTGAATTGCTTTGGGGATGTTACATTAGAAATTTCAAAAGGAGCCATGACCTGGTCATAAATCAGCTGCACGATGAAAGTGAAAGTCTTTTAACTCCATGAAATTTCCAGGTCATGCTCACCCAACCAGTTTCCTGAAGATACAAGAAAACTAAGACAGAATGTCATGATGTAGAAATTGTCTGAACTGCCTTTAGTCCATTTATGTCATTTGCATTTACATTCATTTTTGTATTTAAAGAAATTGAACAGATAAGGGAGGAGGCTGTGGCTCATGAGGTAGAGCAGTTGTCTATCAAATTTAAAGTAGGTGCTTTGAGCCCCAGTCAGAGTCACTGACCTCCCTGTAAAGTGTGTTTATGCTGCATAGGAAAACCAAGGCAAAGAGCTTTATTTGCTTGTGTGTGTTGAAGTCAGTTTTGCTTCTTTTCTTTCTTTTTTTAACACAGACTTTATGTAAAAGATTGACATAAGTCATTTAGTTTTAGAACTCTTTCATTTTCCATTAGGCCATATCCACCCAGAAAAGACTGGGGGGGTGGATCTGACCACAAAACCATTATGCCATAAGCATTTCCTTTTGGGCAGCAATGTCTGGCATTTTAGCCAGGTTAAGCAAATGCTACATTTAATGCATTGTCATGGATCAGGTGTTTTACTTTCTAACTTTAATCAGGGAGGATAAGGTACCCAATGAAAGTATAGGAAAAAGAGAGAATAAAGTACATGATAGGACTTACCACAAAGTGAAACAACACAGGAATCCAAGTTCATTATATTAATTAGTTTAAGACTCCCAGACCAGTTTACTAAAAACTGACTGGCTCGGAAAAGCACATGGCTTTTACAGCTCGAGGTGAAACTGGAAATGCTGAGATAACAGGTATCCAGAGTTTGCATATGACGATAACTTAGCTGTCTTCACATGTAAAGTCAAGCCTGCTTAACTGTGATGTAAAAGACAGACTACAGATGTCAGTGACATGTGCTACTTTTATCCTTCTTAACCATAAATTAATTATTCCTATCACCTAATGTGTTACGTATTATCTGTTTTCATGAAATCTTTTTGATTTATTCATAGTGTTACTTGGCACTTTGAACCCAGACTTCTTATGTCCACGTGTCAAATAGTGTGCTTCATTTTAAGACCTAAATTAGCCAAGACGCCTCCTCTGTTGATTGGTTTACTTTGGATCAAATCTCACATGACTGCGTTCACTTATCACAGAGGGTTTTTTAACTTCACTTTTACAGTCTCTGTCCTTTATTACTTACATGCAGCTATGTAATGTTGACAGCACTGGCCTGCAGTAATTTCAGTCAGGACATGATACATCAAAGTTCACATTCAATGGTTTTTGGCAGTGACTCTGCTCAAGTGATCGGATCTGTGCAAGCATGAAACAAACTCCTCAGTCCCAGACCCTGAGATTTTTTTTTACACTTTATTTTAAACTAAAGACAATTGAACCAAGCAGTTCACCACATTAGAATTTTAAAAAATGGCATGAATGAGACATACTACTGACTAATGCATGATAAGGTTGGTGAAGTGGGAGAGATTATTTCATGACTGAAGTGCAGAGTGCCAGCCTGGTGATAAAGTTTGCTTATTGGAAGGGATGGGGCAAAGTCAAGGATGAATGACATGTATATGCACTGAGGCTTGACTAAACCAAAACAAGGCTCATCTGTGTTACCAAGAGATCATTTCATTTTGTTTTCATTTGCTTTTTTGAGTGACAGTGAAGAAGAAGGTGAGACAAAGAGAACACCAAGGGGCTCGCCCTCACACCCACACGAGCAATGTCCTCAAAACCCCCCGCCCCGCCTTCTTTTCTCGCACAGCTGCCTCGTTATCTGGGCAGAGTCAGCTTTATGTGTTACTTTGCTCTCAGTTATGGCAACACCAGCCACGTTTCATATCCAGCCATCAAGATTCGAGCTCAACAAGGATCCATCCTGAAGTCACATGCAAGGCAGTCACATGCCTTCTCTTTCTATTCCTCTGAAAGCATTTACACACACACACGCATATATATGTATATATATATACACACACATATATATTTACTGTCTCTCACACCACATACCACACACATGTACACATGCAGGTGAATGTTGTGTGTGTGAGTGCAAGTGTGTACAAGTTTACAACTTTGCAATGTTCATACAAGACCATTTTTGTCAAACAAGCTTCTGTATTTTAAATCATTCAGGGGAAAGAACTTACTTCTTAATTTACACAATCTGAGGAATCCATTGAATCAGTATACTCTAATAAGGGTGGGAACATCACCATGAATAATAAATGAGTACATGGAAGATGACGCTGGATAAAAAGCAAAATAAATAAATACAATACATTCTTCCGCATTCACAGGCACACCAGCTCTTTGTCACTTCATTCTTCAGAGATTAAAGTGTTTATGAAGGGCGTGATGGATGACATGAGATCAGACACCACAGCAAAAAAAAAGAACAAAAAAAAACCTTGGTTCTAGGGATGAGACTTCCTCTATAACAGAGTTTAAGTCTCATCCCATCAGGTTTGGTTGTCATCTTCAGTACTGCTGCAGCATATACTGCATATGCAACATTTAATATACAATGGAGTTTCTGGCCTATTTTCACCCTCTATTGTTGATTTCATCTCTGGCTCTCACTCTTCTTCAGATAAGATGAAAGGAGGCAGGCGGAGGAAGAATGTGGGGAATTTGGCAAACGACTCAAATAGTGAATAATGATTAAAGGCGTTTCTTTGTATCTAATTAAAGTCATCTCTGTGGCGCATGGTTGCGTTGGGTCTCAAGTGCCTTGCCTTGTGAGCTTGTGAACTGATGTCTCAAGCTGATCCAGAATGTATTTAAAAGGTTATAGCAGTCTTGCACCACTTTTTATCTATAATATAAGTTCTTTTCTTTTTTGCCTGTCAAATTGTTGTGTTTCCATTGGAATGCTAGTATTATTTTTGTTTTTTGATACACTTCTCCACATATTTTGTGTTTAAATAGCCACTGTTAAACTTGCATTTCTTTCCATGTTTCTTGTTAATCACGGTTATCAGCCTCATTATTAGGCTGGAAGGAATAAGTATTGTGAGTACCTGTGAAATCCTCTTTGCTCTGCCATGCACAGTTCATATAGGCAGAGGATTATGCAGATTTGTTTGAATTAAAATCTCTCAAGCTCTATCTGTACCATTTATCTTTATCAGCAACTAAACACAGCCTTGCAATATTCCTCCAAATAGAGCTAAAGCTATATAACTTCAGTAAAAAGCATTTTTGCACCAATTCCAATCCTTTGGATGGCTGGTTAACTGACTCATAACTTAAATTTGAAGGAGCACATTTATCTGCTGCTGTTAACCCTGCTATTGAAGACAAACCAGCTGTACTATCATAATTACAGTCTCAATCTTTTCGCTTCCCTTTTAATTATTTGCATACAGACATAAAGTAGGACGGTTCAAATCCTCAGATGTTAAATACTAGGATAAGCCTTCAAATTGCTGCTGGTTTAAGTTAGACATTTTTTCTGTCAATTCTACATTTTTGTTTTGGTATATGAACTTTGTTATTGATGTTGTTGTTGTTTCTCCTCAGTTAGTTACACTTCCTGTTTTATTTTGTGGAGGCTTCTTCCTTTGTGTATTTGTGTTTAGTTGTACTTCCTGTCTGTACTCTGGTTCTGTTGGTAATGGCTGCACATCACGTTCATTTGTGAATACATCCTTAAGTAGAAAAGTCTTTCTTTTTTGTTTTGTGCTTCCAACTCTGCTCCCTTTTTTGTACAGCCTTTTAGTTTTGTTTGATTAAAAAAAAAGAAAGAAAAAAACATCATTTACTTGCCTGCCTCTTGTGTCAGTGTTTTGGTCCTCACCTGGTATTTCAAAATCTTACCAGATGGAGTTTATTGCGACCTCTGTGCTGCAATCTATTCCCTGCATCTCCAAAATTTTGGAAAAACTGGTCACTTCTCAACTCCACTCTCATCTAATCCATAATAACTTGTATGAACAATTCCATTCTGGTCCTCATGACCTTCACATGGCTGCTGATTCTGGTCTCATCTACATCCTCATCCTCCTTGTTTTGGGTGCGGCCTTCAAAATCGTCTCTCACCCCTATTCTCCTGAATAGACTCTCCTCTTTAGGCATCAGTCACACCCCTCTTCACTGGTTTCCTTTGCATCTCACTGGCCGCACTCTGTTCATTCAGCTCAAATCCTTCATCTCATAACCCTCCTCAGTCACTTCAGGTGTGCCCCAGGGATCAGTCCTGGGGCTCCTCCTCTTCATAATATACAACTACCTCTTGGAGGTAGGAGGTATATTATTTTCCATAAACATGACATCCAGTTCTACTGCTTCGCAAATGACACCCAGCTCTACATTTCCAGTGAGCCAAACTCCTCTCTCCCACCCTCCTCCCTTTCCCACTGTCTTATTGAAATAAAACCCAGATTCACCTCAAACTTTCTCAAACCTAACTGCAATAAAACTGAACTACTTCTCATTGGTAGCAAAGCCATCCTTTCCAAAACTGACAGGTTTTCTCTGATGATTGACAGTTCTACAGTTTCCCCCTCCGCCCAGCTTAACAGTCTGGGTGTCCTCGACAGCTCACTGTCTTTCAATGCTCAAATCAATAACATTACCCAGTCTGCATATTTCCATCTACGTAACATTAACACCCCCCCCCACCCCCGCTCACTCCACTATGGTGTCCTGGTCACAGCCTCGTCACCTCCCATTTAGACCACTGTAACTCACTTGGTGTCCCCCACAAATCCCTCCATGAACTTCAACTTGTCCAGAATTCAGCAGCACGTATTATCACCGGGTCCCCTCCTCCTCTCATCATATCACCCACATTCTCCATCAGCTCCACTGGCTCCCAGTGAAATTTAGGATCACATTCAAAATCCTCCTCTATACCTTCAAAGCCATCCATACCCTCCCCCCAATTTGTCTGATCTGATTCACGTTGCCATCCCCTCTCATTCCCTCAGGTCTTCCTCTTCCCTTCATCTCACTGTGCCTCCTGCCCACCTCAGCAGCATGGGGGGGCAGAGCTTTCAGTCGCTCTGTTCCTCAACTCTGGAACTCACTCCCACCTGACATCCGTGATATTGATTCTTTACCTGAGTTCAAATCCAAACTCAAAACTCATCTGTTTCAATCTGCATACGGTCCATAACTGCACTTTCATTTCTTTTGATTTTTAATGTTGTGTTCTTGTCTGCTGTTTATATTTATTTTATTGTGTTTCATCTTTGTAAAGAATCCTTGAGTGACCTAGAAAGATAAAATGTATTATTATCATTATTATTAATCTAGATGCTGAAAGGGATTTGCAATTGTGCAACCTTGTCCGGTTCTTTGACTGAATTATTTAAAAGGACCAAGAGCACAATATGTTACAGATTCCACCAACACATTTTCCTGCTGAACGTGAGTTTGCAGCAGTGCTGTAACACAGGTTTAGCATTGCCGAAGATTATTGGGATTGGTTTAAAGAAATGCGCTTCTCATTTTTTTCCTTTCATCTCGCTTTCTGTTGGAAGAATGCCAAAGTCCTCATAAAGGTCATGAGCAGCTTTGCATTCCAGATTGCATAGCTGTGTTGAGGTGGGCAGGTTAGACAAGCGTGTGGAGGCTCATGACTAAACCCAGAGAGGTCCAACCTCTGGCCTCACAACCTCCAATTCCTGTTTGGCTTTGTGTGACACTAGCCAGAGATGTGTGGAAGGAATGTGTAGAGCCACATATGCAGTACAACATGAATGTATTTTGGTGTTTGCTTCAGACTGTTTTGGCAATGTTCCCTCAATGTTATTCTTTTATTGTCTTGCCTTTGCAGATTGTTACCTTTGATGAGTTGTAAAGTATGAGAATTCTTGCGACATAGATTTCAAATGTAAGCATGAGGCACCAGTTTCAGACAATAACAAGTGCACAAAAAGTGCTGAGGTACACATAAACACAGACAATTCCATTTAATCACAAGAATCCTGACTGGGAACATTCCTGTCGCACAGAGTTAGTACCATTTGCTTATTAGAGCAAACAATGGTGTCTGTCAATTTAATTTTCATAAGCTGAATGATTACAGAGCTTATCCTCTGTAGCCAGTTCAATGTGCAGCATTTGTGCTGCTTTCCCACGTCTGATTGGCACCATGATGCATGTGACTTCAGTGAACCAACTGGCTGATGCATTTAAACTCTTTCCCATCTAGCTGAGCTGCACTTGTTGCATGAGCTGCAACATAAACGCACATTTCTAACTGAGGGAAAGCGATTGTATGTAGTCTACCTGATCGCTCTAGTTGTTGTTTGCAGGCAATGCTACAGCGCATGGTAGCTTTGCACACTATAGCACTGACATGTTAAAACAGCTTCTGGGGTATCATTGTTACAGTAAAGAAAGTGTTCAGATCTGCTCTTACTACCTGCTGCACTTGCTGTCATTCTTAACTGATTCATCGTTGTGAAATTCTGCTTCTTCACCTGAAAAATGATTCACCACAAACAAATACCCACAAATGTGCTAAACACACTCATATTATGTCAATGTATGTTTTACTCATGCATTTTTAAAAACAAGCTAAGACAGACGGAAACACGAGTACACGTCCATTATTTCAAGACTGTGCATCAGGATGTTTGCTCCTTAAATTTATCTTGCTTTGTTTTTGGTTATTCAAAACGAAGAATTCTTTCAATGCACCTGCATTGAATTTGTTTATGCTGGAAAGAATGTATGAAGCTGTTTGTGTGGCGTCTGCAATTCCTTGTGTGTGTGTGTGTTGGTGTATTTCCAGGTGGAGGAAAGGGGGGGCAGTTTGCAGCAGGAGACCGCAGAATGAAATGAAGGAAACGGGAA
Source organism: Arrhamphus sclerolepis (assembly GCA_037176975.1). Lineage (NCBI taxonomy): Eukaryota > Metazoa > Chordata > Actinopteri > Beloniformes > Hemiramphidae > Arrhamphus > Arrhamphus sclerolepis. The sequence goes on along the minus strand of JBAMYA010000019.1, from coordinate 6,829,266 downwards.
GGAAATGACGAAGGCTTGCTCTCTGAGACTGCAAAAACTGCCACTCTCCTTTTGCCATCCTGTATGGAAACTTGGACTGACACAAACACGTACACAGCCTGTTGTTGTTGACGGTGATTAAAAGAAAAAGAAGAGAGAGACGGGATGCTAAATGATCAACTCAGATAAGTTTATAAGAAAATGAGGAAAGAAAAAGGGGAAGAATACATTAGAATGTAAAAAAAAGAGAAATTGAGCAAGAGATCGACAGACAAAGAAAGACACAAAGGCCACACAGGAAAAGTTTGATAACTATCTTGTAATCACCGAAGTCTGTGCTTTTAACAAGCATTTTCACTCATTCAGCATCCCATTTTTCATGCATCTAACACTTGAAGTTTCAAGTAACCTCTTTAAGATGTGCCTGAGCATGAAGGGTTAAATCATCCACAATGATTTTTGCATATTTGAAAGCTGAGCAGAAGCCAAATACAACATTGCTGGACATTAATTTAGGAATGAGCCAGTGAAGGAAGCCAGTTATTCCACACTGATAACCCACAGTTCATCAAGCCAAAGTGGCGACATAAACATCGCCGCTGCCGCCACAATACGACTGGCCTGGATCAAACAAGGCCTGGATACACTTTCTATTGTTTGGCTAGACCAACACATAAGACCAGATCAGCAACATTTGCATTTGTAAACCGTAGAAAAAGCCTCACAGACTCAAGATTATTTCTCTTCGACCTCAATATTCAGTGAAAACATGATTCATCTCCTGAGGCTGACACAAAAACAAGAAAGGAATGTCAGGGGAAGGTGAGAGGTCGCCACAAGAATGACACTGGTATGTTTGCTTTCACATACGCGTACATGAATGTGCATAACCCGCTGTATATGAGCACAACCGCGCACTTACTTAACAATACTGTTTTGGCCGAATTTGGTCTGCGTTGGGAATGAGTTTTCATCATTCCTGTAACAGAGGAAGACTACAGGATGTTCCACTCACTTAGGCCCATGATTCACAGGGGACGTTTCAGCTAGAATTGTGTGTGTGTGTGTGTGTGCGTGTGTGTGTGTGCATGCATGTCTGTGTTTATCTATACAGTATACAATTACACAGTAAATATTGTTAATATCTCAATGTACATTAACGTGTCAACAACAATCATGTCAACTGTTTTTCCAACAGTTAATTTTGATAATATATCGTGATATATATTGTAAATAATAATTACATAGAAACACATTCACTCCGTGTCCTCCAATGGAGAGAAAAACAGTAGAAAAAGAAAACAAAAACAATAATGATGTGGCAAGAGTTCATTGGTGAATGAACCTTCTCGAGGCTTGACTCACCTGAAATACTTGTCGGTCTCATTTGCTTAGCCTTCAGGCATGTCACTCAACAAGTTAATACTTATATACATATTATTTTCAGAAGGTATACCAGCCTATTTGTCAGAGCCACTTTCAGTATTTAACGGGAGAAACTGGATCTTTCTGAATGGGAGTCTAAGGTCATGTAGAAGCCCAGCTAAATATCACTGATACTGATATTTTACTTAAAGGCTGTTGTATTAGTTTAATATAATTGCTGTCTTGTTAGTATAAGTACAAATTTCCTCAGAAATGTGTAGTTGTTTGCAGTACTTAAACTACAACTATAGGTTGTGAACCAAAGCTTAGAATAAAATACATCACCAGAAGAAGTTAGGGGATATTTGGTTTTCAGATGAAACTCCACCCTTAAATGTAGTATAACTTTTACAAGGGCATTTTATTTTACCTTTTAATTGCACATGTTCAACTATTCAATCTTTCAGTACTTTTTGAATAACACACTGTTCTCTCACAAGATGATTAACTGCAAAAATGACAAGAATATGATCCATGAATCAACAGCTATATGTTCTTGCTCAGTGATGGTTTGTATTGAAACAGTCCTCCTCATCATTTTTTTTTTTCTCCTCATCATGCTGTTCACATTTTACAACATGAGACCAAGATGGCGCCTAATAATCGATCAGCAGGATCTGGCTATTAAGAGGTTTCAACCAGGAAGTTCTCAGAGGGAAGTATCTACTGACCTGAGAGTCGCTCAGAGTTTCATCAGCACGTTGCAGCAGAGACACAGAAGACTGGAAGAGTCACAGAAAGATACAGAAGAGGACATCCTTTGATGCCACATCCTACGATGACGACCATTTCACTATGAGCAGTGTGCTGTGGGCATTTTAGTTGTGGTATAAACACAAATGTTGTCAGCTTTTGTTTCAATGAATTGTTCAAGATGAAAAAATTACAAGTGGATGCTTCTACCTAAATTCCCTACTTTTATAATATAATATCATTGTAGCATGAAGTTGAATAGCCTTCATTTTTTGAGTATGTTTGCAATGAAATTACAATTAATGTTACCACAGGAGGGCAATGGACCTACGCCAACTCCTGTGTTTGCCTTTGAATACCATTAATCAGTAAAAAGAAATTTGCTTTCTCCAGCTGGTTAATACAAGACAAAGTTCACCCTATTAGTAAAAATTTGCTGGTCTAAGTACATGATGTAAGGTAGCTCTTTCACAGTAAAAAAATCCCCTGCTGAATGAGAAGTTTGGGAATGTTTTATGCTCTTAGTAGCTGCGATGGGGCAATAAAAAACAACTTAGTAGCTGGGATAATGCTGCGTAAAACCTGACTATCTACAAATATCTCAGAGGACACATGAACACTAGAGACGGTCTGTTTCACCAACCAACCCAAATCAAAGACCACATTATGTTCTACCACTTTAAGGTTCAGCTTCATGAAAGTCAGTGAACTAAGTGGGCATAGCAACGGCCAAGGGCACCGTGTGTTTCCTCGACTCTGTGCAGCTCATGAGACCTGATGACATACTAATTCCATGGAGACAAAGTTGTGGGAGGAGAGCAGGTCGAGATTACAGGCTGGCCGTAGAAGACCAGCACGGTTGCTCTGTTGTCTGTTGCAGCTCATGGTCTGTGTCTTAAGAGGCTTTAGCAGGCTTGGAGGGGATGAGCTGCCATCTGGCTAAGTCCTGAGCAGCCAGTCTCACATGGTTGGCTGAGAATATGTTGACACCACTGATGTGGTGTGATGCTTGCCGAAGCTGTTTAATCTGTCTCAGCTTTGAAAATGACAGCTCTTTTGTTAAAATATAAGCACATGTGAGGAAGCTGCACCCACACTGCACCCTTGAAGACTTTACTACTTATTGTGCTGGAGGTTTGGCAGCAAGCTGTGACTCATTTATCAACAGTATATTTTCATGCAGGTGTTTTAATTTTTTTCTGTCATGCTGAGAAATGGTTTTTCAAACAAAGCTGCAACCAAAACACATTGCTGGGATTTATTTGAACAAAAGTTTGGGTTTTGTTTACATTCCACTTGCAGGGAGACACATGGTTTAGATTGTCTGCCTGAGTACTTGGAACAGGGTGAACTGGTCAGTGGATAACGACAACTTCAGCGTAATGAGCGTGACAGTCAACTGAAAGGGCAGTCGTTTGGAAAGTGCAAATGAGCAAGACATTTGCTGCCAACAGAAGGGATGTTCTGCATTCAACATATGCATGTACGTATACGCTGGACACCTGCCTTGCTGGGAAACAGGCACTTCATACTTGTTGGGATATAGTCAAAAAATATATATCTATATTATTATTCTGACAAATAAATTAAAAACACCTGATTCCCTGCACCTTCAAAATCTTTATGTAAAATGCATTTTAGAGCATTAGCAGTATGATGATTAAGATGATTTCTGATACTGATTAAACAATCATTGATTTGAAAAATCTATGTTAATTTGTTATAATATAGATTGGGTCAAATCTATGTTATGGTAGTAAAATTCTGATAAAGACAATTTGCCATGTTAAAAATGAATTAAGTTGTAATTTGATTTAAAAGAAAAGGCAAAAGTATTTCAAACTGAAAGTTTCATTAGAATTTATTGGTATAATGTAGCATTTACTTATTTAATTATTTTTTTCTTCTCCGCTGTCATTGTATGTTTCCTCAGAATTATTATTATTATGATTATCCCAAAGTCAGTTGTTTATTATTATTTTTAATATTATTATTTGTAGTAGTAGTCATAGTAGTAGTAGTAGTAGTATTAATTATCTGGAATTACAACATATTTGGATTTTGCACCTGCACTCTATTGGATTATCTTGTGGAATGCATATTTTACACACTACTAACTAACACGTCATCAAATTGTCATGAACGGTCACCAAGCTAATGTAGTGATCTATTTTAGTCTGTTTAAGCCTGGAGGCAGTGTGACTGTGCACAATTCCCTGCACAGAAATGATCAATATTGCCGGGTCAGGATGTTCCTATTAGTGACATCTGTCTGCTGCAGGTCATGGACAAAATGGAAAATTCAGACTGGATTATTGTATTGCAATCAACGACGCTGTGCAAGTCTCATGGAAAATATGCCACTGTGTACATCACCAAAGGTGATGGGCTGCTATATATGTACGTATGCAGCATTCGCTTACGTATATGGTTTAACCACCATGTGTTCAGGGGGAGTAAAAGATTATGCGATTTTTACACAGGCAAAATACATACAGAACTGGAAGTGCTGATTCATTTCTTCGAGTTAGTTTCAGGAATAACAGTAAATAGAAACCCTTTTTTTCCTTCCCTTTTATGTCGCGACTGTCAAGAAAAGGACACGCTTGCATTTTGGTTTGTGAAACCATTACAAGCATTTTAAGTACTCTATTTTTGAAGATACCAATTTAAGTTAAAGTTACAAAAAAGATGGTTGTGCCATTATATGTTTTATTTTGTTCCATTTTGTTTTGTGTTTCAAATCTGAAATCATCAGCTTGCTCGCGGCTTTTAGGTTGGCACGTGTAACAACGCATTCTCTGTGAATCATTCTTGAAAACAAGAACTTCCAACATCCAGTTAAGAGGAAAAGTAACTTCCTCCAGAATCTTCTTTTGTCTGCGTTGTTGTCAGCTTCACTTTAATCAGAGCTTCTAGATTCTGGCTCTTCACGGCACAGACATTACCTTAAAGTCTCGCTCTTGTCTGGCTACCTATGTAACTGTCTTATGTGTGTCATGTGCCAGTGAAAGAACCAAAGAATAATGATTTTTAAGCGTCCTAGCCTTTTGCTAAAATTGTAAGTGAAGGTGTATAGAAAATAGTAAATCGCTCCCATTGAATACATGAAATTTAAGTAAATAGTCTTTGAAGATGTAAGGAATAGAAATTACAGATATTTCTGTGAAAATGAAGTTGGTTGAGAAAAAAAAAGATTGTTGCACTGTGTGAACAATAAGTACACAATAAAGTTAAGCATTATTTCCAACTTCTACTGGAGTCTACTCTCTGCTTGGACAGCCGGTCTGAGGGTCATTCCATGATTTTCTCTCGCTCCTCTGTTATTACTCCATTTCCTCCTCGTGAACGGAAAGACCAAAATAACCTTGCTGAAATGTATGGCTCTCTGGGGGCAAAGCTTTTGTGTCAGAGCAAGTGAAAAACAAGAGCAGCGGTGGCTGAATGGGACACCGCGAGATCTAGAGTTTCAAGGCCTCGTGGCTCAGCCCATGGATACAGACAAGGCTCATTAAATGATCAGACTAACTGAGAAGTGTCATGTGAGACTCTGAGCATGCATGATTCACAGAGGAAATTGCAAGGTGCAATCTAATCTGAGCTTGAATGATCGATGAATTTATGAAATATTCGGCAAAGTGCATGTGACTGGAGGAGAGAAAATCTCGACTTGTGCAACTGATAATTATCATCAACCTTCTGTATCCTGTTGATAAAGAAATACAACATGATCATGATCTATAATGTTTTGTCATTTATTGCTCCTGTAAATAAATGTTCTATCAGAAAAGCCTGTCTTGTCATGTCCTGACATTTTATAAAATGTAACTTACTTTTACACTTTTTTAGTTAAGTCATAGCACCAAAGTGACACACAGGTCTAGCACCTGTCTGGCTCAGCTCGATTCTAGTCTGTTTCAAGGATTTTCCACTCGGAGCAACCACTCAGCTATGGTTCCAACCAGTGATGGACAAACCCTGCCCAATGGTTTTTATAAGCTTTTGAAGCCCAGTTTTCCTTGAACTGTGCAACGCCATACCTCGATGTCTTCCATGGTTCTGTGTCACATACAAAGACATGACTGGAGCTTCGGGTCACCTTGCTACGAAGACCCCACCCACATTGAGGTGGTTCTCAATCGTAATGGAGACCAAGGCGAGTACACTCGAGTACAGACAAGTAGAGTAAAACTGCGTCATGGAAAAGCCCCCAACCCTAACCCTAACCGTCTTTGTGTGCACAGAGACTTCTGCAGATAATGTTCTTATTATCAATAACAACTTTTGACAACTGTGTTTCAAGCACTCATTCATTTATTCCTCCATCTCTGCATTTTTCACTCCTGCTTCAGTTCTTTTCAGGGTCACAGGGGGTCTGGGTGACAGACTGACCCTGGACAGATCCGTTTTCATACAGGCCCAGTAGCTTTGCATCTGTTTATAAAATTATAGCACAAGGTTTTAAATACAAACTCCACTGGACCACCCAAAATAACTGTGATTACAAAAATGACAAAAATAATCACTTAACTCCGCAGAGTAGAACACATGGGCTATGCTTGGTTCCATGGTTACCTAATATTTACAGGTCAAAAATAGACATCTTATCTGGAGTCTGCTTGGGTCAACCATGTGGGCTCCCCATGTGCTTCATAGATGGACCGCTAATGAGAAATGTGTGCATGGGCTCAAAAAGGGCAATGCAAATAGGTCTAGTAAATAAATAAGGGATGGAAAAATGTGTGGCCCACCAAGCATCATGTTTAATCTTGCATCAAATCCACATGGGCACTTAACACTGGGCCAAAATGGAACCTGTGCAAATCCCATATGAGTTTGTTTTTCATCACATTTACTCACACAACACTGAGTAAGAATGTCTCTGCAGCAATGTAAGATACTGATAAGATTATGAGGAAGACAGTTACTTAAAGTTGTTGTTGTATACCACAACAGTTCTGCATTATGTCGCGGTTTTTCCTTAATAAACAATGACACATTGCAACATGTTAAGGGTCGTTCCTCTGAGTTGTGGAAGCAACCAGATCATTTTTATGTCTTGACACATGATAAAGAGGTTGTATCTTATTTTTCACATAACTGAATATTAGTGCATTCAAATGGGGCAATGTTTACTGTGTTAATAAGCATTGTGGTAGTCACCTAACTGGAAATTTTCTGAATGCTCAGTATTCATATGTTGTGGATTTCCCAGGTCAAAGTTATGAGTTCATCATTTAAATCACAGACTTCCATTTATTTCACATTGTTTCTGAATGTCTTTATACAAAGTCTTTATTTTTTTATTTTTTTTTTATGTTTGGACTTTTTCTGAACCTTCCTCATTTCCTGTATGCTTATAAAAGCCATTTCAGCACCCTTTGTTGGCGGTCAGCACGTGTAGGACACATTGGAATAAAGATTTGGTTTTAGAATTTTAACTGGCTCCATGAGTCTTCTTTTGCTGAATGGTAACACACTGATGCTGCCTGCTAAATTAATTATAATGACTCTTGTGATCCTGGGAAACCTCCTCTAGCAATCATGAAAACTTTGCAATACTATATATTGTCAGATAGGCAGACTAGGCAGATTAGGTTTGTGTTCTGACATTTAGATCCTCATATTGTCTCGTAGCAGCATCATTGTGCAAGTATTGACCTTGATTTGTGTGAAATAAGAAGATAGACTCTTAACTTTTGTCAGCCTACTTAATAGCCTTTGTAAAAAAAATAAATAAAAACTTCTTGGAGGAGTTTAGCATGATATTGTTAGCAGCTAAGTTAGGCCACCTGCAATGTCTTAGTGAAACAATTCAAAAATCTTAGCTCCACTGTGTATGGCCTAACGCGTGTTCTGATATGTCAAACAAACTCAATCATATTTAAAACTCTATGCTACAATTTTTATTATGCCAAACTATGGTGTGAGCAAAATGAACCAATAGCCTAAATGCTAAATATCAGCATTTGCATTTCCACTGTTCTCACCCACATGCTCACAGGGACCTTAGTCTTCCCACATATTTATTTCATTGTGTACTTACAAGTAGTTTCTCTTTGGTTACATAATAAAACTTGCCAGCTAGAGGGCATAAAATTCACTGACGAATATCTGGCAACCTGTCTAGGGAGTGCCGTGTGTGTGTCATCCAAAGTCATCTGGGATAGACTCCAGTAGGCCTCAGTGATCCTAAATGGGAGTAAACTGGTATAGATAATGGATGGATAGGTGGCTGAATGGATAGGTGGCTTTATAGTTAATAAATTAATACATGTTTGTCATTGCCCATCTTCATCTTAGCTAATTGGCATGCATCAAAAGAAAAATCACACCTTAACAACTTGTGAAAGGGTTCAAATTTACACTGAATAACTATTTCTGTCTTTGTCCGTCTGTCTTTTTATATGCTCAGCTGTCATCCATTGTAATGTGTCATATGGACTCAGACACCATCACAATGTGACACCGTCTACTTGTGAAGACCACAGTCAGAGCATATCATTTTGACCACGAACAGACCAACAAAGCTCACCACAACTTTGCCTTTAAGGTCTGCTGCACTAATTCTATGTTTTGTATGAAGTTACCTTACACAGTAATTGTGTTAATTACACACGTTTGAACCACAAATAGCAGTGTCCTGCATCCTCACTGCCTTCAGTTCTGAGGTAAAGTCTACCAACAGTATCTAACTGTGAACTAAGGGCATGTTGGGACATGCTGGCCGCTGCTACTATTACATGAGATTAATTTATGTCTTTCCATCACTGAGAGAAGGTCACCATACCTCTGTGCTCTGACTCAACCTCTCTGACGTCTCTCACACTGGTGGTGTAATCAGACCCGGGAACACTCAGTGGCTTGTGCTTTCCCAGGTCTTCTTATGCATTATAGACAAAGAGATTTAATGGTTCAAAATTAAACTGTGAGGCTGCCTGGCACTACTGTGATCTGGAACAGGGATGGCCTGCAGCACCGTTCAACAGGCAGATAATTAGGATGCTCTGTTGCTGTGTCAGGCCAGACTCTGGCTGTCATACCCAGTTATTGTTTGAGGATTGCTGTGTGTACCTAAAGCTGTATTTGGAACTCCTTGCTCAGTGAATTATAGTGTTGAATTTGATGACGGGCTTTATTATGATGGCATTACAGCACTGCAGACAGCAATTGTTCAAAAGAGACATGCATTAAGCACATCACAGTACTTCTATAAACTGTAAAAATGAAACATAAAAACGTAAATCAGATAAACTTCACTCTTTTTTGTGTGTTTTAATTTTATGCTACAATCCACCTCAGCTTTAACAATTATATTGTTCTTTATACTCGGTTAATTACATTGCATTCACTTGCTGACAACAGAAAAGGAGTTAAATATAAAGCTTTGATAGTACTGCCTCTACACTGACACAGCAATAATAAATCAGAGTTACAGTTTTTAATGGTGATTAGGAACTTTGAAACTCTTAAAGGAACATTTAATCTTCATAGTGTAACATCACATCAATTTAATTTCATTCATATTCTGATTATCAAATGATTATTTTGTTTCCATTGCATACATAGCATTTTGCTTTCTGTACATCAATAATATTTTTTTTTACTAATTTTTTAATGTGTGATTTAATTGTTCCCCTAATATTTTTGAGTAGTATATTCTGCGGAGACAGAATTTTTCAATGACATCTATGTTTTGTTATGAAAGAGTTAGGATGCATTGTAAAGTGTAATTAAAAATCAAAATGTGTTTTTTGGAAAAACTACTTAGGCTACTTTTTTTTTTTTTAGGCAAAGTGTGTCAAAAAGCAAGGATAGGTTCAACCAAAATTTGAAAAGTTAAATAACCATCAAAAAACAGAATAAAGGTCACAAATTTAGTTACATTCATTAGATTGAAAGGCAACATATCATAACATAGCATGTATCCTAGCATAAAATGTATCCTAGAGAGGCTGATTCTTAGAAAAACAAAGAGTTTTCCCTCATTTTCTGTCCAACACTGTTTTGTTTTTGTTTTGTTTTTTCATGTTGTGTGTGTGTGTATGATTTTATTATACATTTTAACTGCTGTTTTTATTTACTTTTTCATTCTGTTTAATTTTTCTTTCACCTTAATAGCTTTGTAAAGCAATTGCAGTTCCCTTTGTGTATGAAAAACGCTGTCCTAATAAACCTTCCCTGCCTTTAATTAGCTACTGTTGATTTTCTTCAGACTTCAGACTTTGGGATGGCACTGCATTAATAAAGCAGACATGCCTCTGCACTGGAACCCGACCAACATTATGGATATTGTTGGCTGGGCGCATGAGCTACTCGAGGCTAATCTGTACTAAACCCCTTGAGTACAGAGCGGACTCGTGCTTGTATTGGGCAAATAACTTGTGTCCCTCACAATGTCAGTATAATGGGCCCTAAATGGAAAGCATATGTGGGCCAAATATATGGGTCTTACGAAGGATACAACTGTACTAAATGGGCAAAGGCTTATCTGGGTCTCATATAGATTCAATGACATATGTCCCAAATTAGAAAATTAACCCATTGTGTCCCACTTAAAATCCATGTTGGTCCAGAGTATGGGAAAACACGGGTAAGCCATCACGGAACCTGTGGACAAACCCACATAGGATCCTTTTTGCAGCCCACTTTTAGCTCAGATAGGGGTCACATATAAATGCTGGCTGGGACATTCCTGTGCCATCTGTGGATCACTTCTGAAAACCATTGTTAGTGAACACAGAACTCATCAAGAGAGAAAAGAACAACATAGTTGGTCAATCCACTGAAATGTTGCAGATTTCCCTGACTCAAAATTAATTTAGAAAGTAGAATTTCAGTTGGAAAATTCTAAACAAAATCATAAAGTGAGTGTCCAGACCTGTCAAAAAACTTTGGATAAAAAGAACAAAAGCCAGCTACAGCTATAGCTACAGCATCTTGTGTCTTTTATTTCTGAGACTTGAGTTAGCCTTTTTGGCAAAAAATTTAAAATGAGTATGCATTTAGAATAAAATAAGACAATAAAATAAATTCAGTTGCATAATTTGACTGATCCTTATAATTCTGATCTTACAGATGTCTTTTCTATTACCTGTTCTTCTTGACAGTATTACAAGCTATCACAGAGGAGGAAAAGGCTAAAATAATGGTTAATGCTTAGTAGCCGCATAGTTTTATTTTAAGAATGAACACTTTCCTTCTCAAAAATGTGATCTCCTACTTACTCAAAACTCTCTTTAATGACAGTAGATTAAGAAAACACATGCTTGTTTGTACAAGACAAAAGTGAATGTAGTGAATTAATATCTCAAGGCCTTTTTTTTATTTTATTTAATTTTTTGTAAATCCACTCTTATCAGTCAGTGACTTTGCTTTGTTCCTTGGTTGCTTGAAGCATTCTCTGCAAACACTTCCAAACCTTCAGCTGTCTGAGTGGCTGATGGCCTGTTAACCCTAAGAGACTAGGATACCTCAGCTGTTGCTGCTCGACACAAGAAAAAACATTTATGTGTGTGTTTGTGTGAATGTAGGTCAGATACAAACGTCCACCTGTGAGAGCACCGACTGGCTGTAAAAGACAGAATCAAGACAAAATGGCTGGACTGCCTGGGCAGATGATATCATGCCCTCTTTGTGGTGTGATGAGTGGCTTCCTGGAGCAGTAGCTGCTGTAGACAGAGTGTCACATCAAAAGAGGAAGAGACATGAGCTCCGCATAATTTTGTGTTCTATTATTACTTATGCTCACCACCTCCGTTTGCAGTCTTCATTCACAGACCGCACATTTGTTTTCCTGAAGCTGCATCAATTCATAACAGCTCGCTCTGTAGCTTTTTATAGGACTTACTGCCTGAAATAAATTAACCCCCATCTAATACTGAAATCCACAGTGGGAGTCTTTTGGATTTTAATGAATAGCTCACCATCTTCAATGGAACTGTGTCAGCAAGTAAAACAAGCAGTTTCCCCCCCCCCCCTTCGTATGTGGTTGTCCTGTCAGAGTGCAGAAACAGCGCTCATGGGGTTAGAAAGAATACAGGGATGTTCCAGCTCCAGAGTCAGCGCTGCTGCTGTCGCTAACAAACCAGCAACACTAATGGCATTTTGTGTACAGGTTTATAAAGTCTTAACCCTGTTTCATCCAGCTACGGTAAGAGCTGTGCGGAATGTTTGTGGCTCTGTGCTTCCCGTAAAAGAAGAAGCGGTGTCAGCGCCATCCATCATCGACCACGAGTCACATGAGATGGCATGAGATGTGACTGTCTCTTTCTCTCTGTGGTCATATCACACATTAAGCTATTTGTGGAGACATTTCATAGAGGGAATTGATCTTATCTTAATTTTTATCATTAGTTCTTGTGGTGTTTGTTGAAGTCAAATGACAAACAGTGAATAAGAGTAGAATCTACTTCCTGTCCAAGTGCAAATTTCCATGTATTACGCACCGCAGCATGTGTGTTACAGTAATTCACTGAATCTCATTGAATTATCTGCAGTCTCACTGAGGGAGGACAAACATAAAAGCGCCTAACAACAGCATTGTTGAGGGATGCCTGGTGCTGCTCCTTGTCGTTAAAGACCCATGTGATGCAGCAGCCTGTTCTTTTGTGGACCTCCTCATGTGTGGCCTGCTTTCCCTGAGGCCAGTCTGAATGAATGGGCCTTCTAAAGATCTTACATTGTGTTCTCTGAAAGCCGTTTGGCTGAAACAGAAAAAAAAAAGGATAAAGATCTATGGAAGCTTATACTGAATTAAATAGTAATTCTAAAAACAAAATAATAAAAATACCTACATGACATTACAGCCATGTTTTGCTTTTTCTAACTTCAGTGCAGAGGCTGACCTCACTTGCAGTATCTCCAGGTAAATTCCCGCTCATATTGAAAGAATTAAAAATTATCTTTTAACACAAATCTACTCATATCATTCAACACATTTATAACATTTTCTTTTCTTCTTTTATTGATAATTCTACCAGGTTCACATATCAAACCACATTTTATATTTTTAAAAAATAACATTTACAAGTAAAACATCTTGCTTTACATCTCAGTACATAGAGGGTTTTTTTTCTTTTGCACAGCAAAGATATGACATTTATGTTTCAGACAACATACCTACAAACATTATGTACACGGCAGTCAACACAACAGTGCAAAAATAAAATAAATGAACAGGCTGTCACAGAAGCGCCCTGACAGGGGAAACTGAGAGTGCTCATTTAGACTTGCTGAACCATTTAAGAATAAAATGCGCTTTTTAAAAAACGGAATGCAGGTTTTGGATCAAAATGAGCATGTTTCAACAGAAAGATGCCATTTCAAGTGAGAAAAAAAAGTTAGGTAAACAAGCTTCATGCTACCACAAATCCTCTTAAATAAAGGAGATGGAATTACTGCCATGTGTCCTGGGGTGCACTGGGATTTTATTGGTTCATTCTGACACCTTTCCAATGAGCATGTATTTCTTGTGCTGTACTGGTCTAAAAATATAATTTGCAGTAGCCTGATTATGTGTAACTATCCCAGGACATCCATTTTTTTTCTTTCTAGATTTCTAGATCAGTTAGTGGCAGAGGCACATACGTATCAGACACACTCTTCAACACAGTTGACAAAATGTTGCTGTGGCTTAACAAAACGGTGCCAAAGAGGCTCTAAGAAATGTCTAAAGTCATTCAGGCAATTTCCAGCACCTTTACCTCCTCCAGCCCATTACTCAGTGGAGGAGGCTCTTGATTGCTTTCTATGGAGGATTCACTCCCCGTGCTCTCCCCAGACAAAAGTCTGGTGACTCTGAGATCAGCTTTCAGAGTCTGCACGTCGTTTCCGATACTCATCTCTCCCAAGTCATTAATAATCTGACTTAACTCGTGTTTACCGTTGGCAACACATTCTCGCTCCGTGTCCAGAATGTCCTCACATTCAAAGTGCATGGCTTTCTCCTCCTCTTCCTCCCCGACCAAGTCCTCTGTGATGGAGCCAAGCTTGGGCGCGCTCCGGCTGCGCTCCACCGGAGGTTTGTAGTAACACTGTCCGTTCAGCAGCTTCCTGAGCGGAACCAGCGGGATGGTCTGCTCCCCTATGAGCTGCTGCTGCTGGTGCCTGGCATCGTCCCTGCGTTTTAGTCTTTTGAACTCCGCCAGAGCTGTGGCAGAGGTCTGGTACAGCAGCAGCGCCATGGCTTTCGCCTTCTCCGGTTTGGACACCAGCACTGCGTGGCAGCGCAGCATCACGGCTTTGTGCTTCATCTCGTGCCTGTAAATCCAAGCGAATATTTTAGGTAGCCGGGGGTCCGCCACGCAGTAGGTTATCCGGTGCAGCAAGTACAAGTGTCCCGGCCTCCTGGCCTTGTCGTCCACATGCACCATCCGGATGCCCTGCGCGCTGATGGTCAGCCTCATCTTGGTGCCGTTCTTCCCCATGTCGCTCTTGCCCCAGATCTTGCTGACCGCCACGTCCGTGCATCCCTCTCCTTTAGATTGGATGGTGGTGGCATTCCCCAGGTACAGCACGGTGTATGTGGGGTCTTCGCTGGTGATCTTCACCTTTTTCCTCTTTGACTTGAACATGCTGCCCACCCTGTTGAGTGCGCTCTCGGGGCAGGACTTGGCGAAAGAGGTGAGCGCTGAGTAGTTGAGACTCACCGCATAGCCCTTCTGCTTGGACTGCTTGTCTTCCTCAATCAGGTCGAACTTATTCTTCTTCCAAGGCAGCATTTTATCGTTGTTTGCACTCAACAGCAACACTGGGAGAGAAAGGGAAAAAAAAACTTTTTATTAGGCTACTACTAAGTCCTAGAGACGTTTGCGAGTCGTCAGGTCATTTATGAGCTACTGTGAGACATGAACGCAAAGTCACCGTACTTTATCTGTCCATCCTCTAAAATACTCTGGTCCATTGCTCGATATCTAATTCTACTTCCCAGCGCACAACGCAATCTGCTGAGCAGAAGTGAGTTTCACAGTTTATATACAGGAACAAACCATTCCTTTGTGTCGTAGGGGTAGACTGAACCAACGCTTGACCTAACCTAAACAATAATATAGTCTTCTTCTATTTCAGATTCACCTCTTTTAAGTGACTGAAAACATCTGAACAAACATTCTATTTAAAAACAAAAACAAAAACTTGTTTTAAAAACTATTTTATGGAGGGGTTGTACCAAAAGTGAAAAATTTGTGTAACCTGTTGGGTTCCCTGGGTAGACTATTTATTATTAAAAAAAAAGAAGAAAAGGAAGAAAAAGGAGAAGATTTTTTTTTTAAACTCAATTTTATTGAACTGAATTATTAATTGGATTTAAGCGGATCGTGATATGGATTACAAATCGGATCAGATTAAAATGAAATGGATTATGCATGAATTAAAGCCAATCTTGCTGAACTGGAATATATATTTGGCTTTAATTGGATTATATTTAACCTTTTAAACTTGGAAAGCTTCCGTTTAAAGTGACTTGAGGTTTCTTTGTTGTGCATTTGCACAATATAACAGTGAAAGTAAAGCGAATTGGATAGAAATTTTTAAATATAAACTGGAAGTAACTGCAGCTTCATGAATGAGGCTCACCAAATAAATCATCTAAAAAAAAAACACAGTTATTAAAAGGCCAAATTGAGCTGCACAGGGGGGTAATACATACACTGATCAGTTTTCTCATTTATTTTATTATTATTTTTTGTTTATTTACATTTTAACTGTTGTAAGAACAATGTACAATAACAGCAGCATTCAGTCAAAAGATTATTCATGGAAAGAGGATGTATCTTATGCACACCTTTTATTTGTTGTAAATTATGCAGTTTAATGTCTCATTGTACACTGAAATGAAAGCATAGAACAAATAACTGAAGTAAGAAAAAATAATAAATCATGGAATCAATTTATCAAAAAATTTTTGACTCAAAATAGCCATCTTTGGTAGCTATAACAGCTGAACACACTCATGAGATTCTTTCTCCAATTACAAATCTAATATTCTTGAGGACGGTCTTTTCAACTCTGTTGCAGAAGTCTCCATAAAATGTGTGGCACTTGTAAGTCGCTTTTCTTTGTTCCCTAAAAAAATGCATTTTTGCATACTAAAATGTACATTATTTTTCAGTTTTGCATAACCCTAACTTTTTTGTTAACCTCTGGAAGTTCACTACTTTACATTTATACCATTTTGAGCTTTTCTTTGGACTTGAACTGTTTTAAAATTAATTCAAAATACACACACACAAAACACCAACAAACAAAAAAACCCCAGAAGAACTGAAGAATTGTGATATCTTTATCTTCAAGGTGACTGCCTTGTGTAGTTTTCCTTCTATCATAAAGCTGGACATCCACCCAAAAGACCTTAGTAATATGTTACATGTCAGGAAACAAGTGTCAAATTGAAAACTCCACAAAATGCAACCAACAAGAATATTCAATGCCCGAAACAATAAATAAATAAATAAATTGGGTATACTGGTGTAAAATTCTAAAAGAAAGTTGTTATTTTTTTCATTATACAGAGAAATTGGCCTTGCTACCGAAACGCTCATGTTATATGCTGCCATCTTCCGGTTGTTGTTTGAATTGTATTTGTGAGTGTGTTTAGTAGAAGAGGAACGTCAACAGACATAAACATATTTGATCTAAAATATCGCAGTTTTCGTCGAGAGGATCACATGTCAGTTTTTGTTTTTTTTTAGCACAACAGCTTAAGCGACATTCACCGAGGCCCATTTTGTCTATTTGAATATAACAGAAGATTAACAGGATAATAGATCACCACTGTCCACGTTTCTTCAGAGCACATTTGATAGCAGGACAGTATACTGGAATGTACCACTTTAGGAACATACTGCAGTTAAAATAGTCACAAAACTACTGAGAAGATGTGATATATATTTATTCACTATGAATAATTGATCGGAATATTTATGAAAAAAGTGAATTTAAAAAAGAAAAAAATATATATACATTTAATGTAAGTACCCGGATATAGAACTTGAGTGGTTTGTTCCACTTCCGCACCTTACGACAACAACGGAGTGCACATGGAAAACGGTTCTGAGTGACAACGATTTTATTTTTGCTTTTTCATACCTTTTCATTTCTTTTCGGTGGAGTGTTTTTCTGTTTTGTTTTTGGCCCGACAGCTTCTGAAGTTGTAATGGGGAAGAAGAAGGCAGGTGGAGGAGGAGGACTGGGCAGAACTCTGATAAAAGAGAGACTCCACGCAGGCCGAGGAAATAAGAGGAGTGACTCGTGGGTATGATATAACCACAGTTTCTTTCAAATAAAGTTAGTTATTTTAGGCATTTATGTATCTAACCCACAATTACCAATTTTGAACTGATATTCAACTCATTCGCGAGAGACATTATCCAGTTGTAATGGTTGCCAAAGATTCTTAGGCTGGATTCAGCAGGAATCAAAACACAGAGTGATGCTCCTTTCCTTTGAAAGCAGTTAAACTGGTTTTCAGTAGTTCTCACTGTAATAATGTGTCATCATTTACTGGTGTTCTCTTTAATCTCATTTGTTTGTGTCCAGCGTCACACCAGTGAATTGAATGATGGCTACGACTGGGGGCGGCTGAACCTGCAGTCAGTGACGGAACAAAATTCAATGGATGATTTCTTAGCAACTGCTGAACTGGCGGGAACAGAGTTTGTTGCAGGTACACACACACACACACACACACACACACACATATATATATACATATATATGTATAATATAACGTGATCATCTGTAATCAGCCCAAGTGCACCATTCTGTAGCCTTCCCTGCAATACTTTTCACACTTGTGTGCTAAGTTCTTGAATGTAAATTAACCTTGACCATTTATTTTACTGATGTCTTTTCCTCGTCACTCTGATGGAAGTTGGAATTTGGGATGAAAAGGACCTCAATTGCCCCATTGATATCCACTACACAGCTGACCTTTGATTTTACAAATACAAAATACTATTATTAATCTGTGAAGGGAAATTCCGTCATCATGATTTGAGTCTCTTCAAAAATAATTGTAGATTGTTGCTGTGAGCAGGAAGGCTCTCCTGTAGGGGTCTGTGTTGCAGCAAATCTCAAGATGTATGTTTTAGATGTTTCCCTGCTCAGTCACATTTCATTGGATGGCCATCAGCTTGTCTTCAAGGTCTACACAAGTCTGTC
>JBAMYA010000019.1:6777139-6802501 GCA_037176975.1 Arrhamphus sclerolepis | reverse complement strand
ATAGAGAGGTGCTGGTAGCAATCAATTTGATTGAACCAAGAGACATATTAATTTAATAGTTTATTCAGTGATATTTTGTTTATTTTTTTTTTTTTTTTTACACATCCTCTTCAGGTGTTCTATAATCCAGATAATGTACAGCCATGTGAAAATGAAAGCAAATGCTTTCAAATCTAATATTTTACAACTCAAGAAGTAATGAAAAAAAATGCTGGTCCTGCTCTTGGCCTCTTAGTACGTGATGACTGTGCTCAAGTTTGCAGTGTTGTATCTGAACAAACAACAGGCCATCTGTCTTCTGGTCTTTTTAATAAACAAGATCAAAGTGGTGATGTTTAACCATAATGCACAGCTTCATATCAGCACAAACATGACACACCATCTGTCAAACATGTTTGTGGACATGTCATGATTTGGGATTGTTTGGCAACTACACGACCTGGGGACTTGACAGTCTTTAATGGTGCTTTCCACCAAAGCGACTCCCATGCTAGTACAGCGGTAGCGCCAAACTTGGAACCAGATTTCTGCTTTTTGACCACTACCATTTCAGAGCTGCACTGGCCCCAAAACCTAGATTCCACAACTGGTTATGTGAAGGGCGAGGGGCATGATCGCCTTACCAACCAAATCATTGTGACTGCCATTGTTGTCTGCGTGTTATTGTGAACCATGGTCATTTACATAAATTCAGTCGCTCTGTGTGTGTAAAAGCAAAACAGTTTCCAAAGTAGAACCAGCTCTGAACTGGCTTTTAGCAAGTTGGTGGAAAAGGAGTACAAGTCAACTTTGAGAGTCAATTTTTAATCCATCAGCCCCACAGCTAAAACATAGTTACAGTTACATAAATGCAGAACAGTGGTCCTCAGCATACCTGAAAAGTCTACAACAGAATGGCTAACTTGGACATTGCAAAATCTTGATTCTTGGGTTGCAAAACCTTGAACCTTAAGGGTGTTGTACATAAATGAAGCACACAAATGGCAAGGAACTGAAGCATTGTTGTAATGAAGAGTGGCTCAAGATTCTTTCACGATGATGTAAGAGACTGAGAATGTCACACAAAACAATTAACCTAACATTACTGTTGAATAATGTTAAATCATGGTGTGTTCTTTGTCTTTCACACACGGCTTCTGTTGAAGGTGTACTTTTACCTAACTTTATAGGGCCCTTTTTATAAAATTTTCTGACTTTTAATTTCTTTTCATCATTGACTTAATAGAGCAATTCTCTAAACGACTTGCCTTGCACGTGGAAAAGGTGGAAATCTCTGTCTCCTTTTGTTTTGCCTCCCTCCGTGCAGGGTTCCAGGTTGGTGTTGTGAGAGAGCAAGCTACCTGTGGGGAGGTGGACCGCCTGGGGCGTTGTGTCCCCGGCTCTCAAGGTAGAACTCTAATACACTCTGATATCATACGCTCTATGCCTGATATGCCAATTAATTGGTCTGATTTAAAGAATCGTTATAGAAGGTTTTAACTGTTGGCTGGAAGGATTTGTTGTAGCATTCTCTAACTGAAGACACTCTTGTAATATGTGGTCTTGTAAATAATCTGCTCCAGTTTATGAAGCATCCCTCCTTACACAATCAATTGTAGAAGCTCCTCAGTCAACAGTACAGAGCCAGACTTCTTTATTATTTTTTTGTTTAGAAGATATGCAATATCTTGCTGCATATACTGAAGGACCTAAACTTCCTAATGAATCATTTAGTGCATATATATGCACACCTGAGCTAAACCTATAACTTGGTTAGGCTGTTTGGCAGGGCTCCTTTCTTTGTCCTAATATACTGTACATTCATGTGAAAGGAATTATAGCGCTTAATCTTCATTGATAACATGAAGTCAGTTAATTTTTTACGACACTAGTCTGAAGATGATTATTGTGGCTTCTACTCACCGCAGATATTGGATTTTGTTTTCAAGTAATTATAAATGTTACATCCAAGGTTCAGTGTTTGCTTAACTATTTTGAACACTATATATTAGCACTGAAGCTATAAACATGGTACATGTGGCTTGTTTGTGACTGTCTTGTCAGGCCCAAAACTCCTAACTTTTGTCTGCTGTGCTTAAAGTTTGTAATTAACATTTACATAGTAATAACCATCTCCACTGTTATCTGTCATCAGTAGCCACATAGGCTTGTTCCTTTTGAATTCCTTTTTTGGACTGTGTTTTTGTTCCTGTGTTATCTCTGAGTCACAATTCCAAGATAGAAATTTTGCAAATGAGTCTGCCAGCTATGCGTTGGTGTCGACATTTCCAGTCATAGCAGTAGTTTGGGAGGGAATGTTCTGGTTGCGCTGCGTCTACTGCCTAGCGCCGACCAGGGGGGCTGCCATTGTAAAATACAAGGAAGGGCTTGGTCCTAAGCAAAATATCCCACAGTATGCCAGAGAAAAATTTCTCCCGGGTGCAGCTGGCTGATAAGATCGGAGTGTGAGGCAGAGACACAGGATCACTGGGTGTCAAAGGGGCTGGGGGCGGGGGGGCAGTAGAGGGGCGGTCCTGTGGGAATTGTGTCCTGACACGACATGCCATCCGTCCTTAGCTAAAACTGGGGTTCCGGGTACCTTAACCATCCCTGTTTGTGTCACGATATGTGGTCTTTGTATTTTTTTCTCTGCTTTTGTGTGTTTTTTAATAAATAAATAAACTGTTCTTTTGTATTGTTTGGTTTGTGCCCCAATTTTAATTGCTGGAATGGAAGTATAAGTTTAGAGGTCAGAAAAAGCAGGAATCAAAAGTGAAATCAGAATGGAAGATAGAATTGTTTCAGAGCCTGCTTTGACATTAGTTACACTAAAACTCTTTTGTTTACAACAGTCAGGCCGTGTCAGAACATGCTGATGTGACACGAGTAGAGGCTGGTTTTGTTCAGCCCTCGGCTCAACTAAAGTAAACTTATTCTGTAATCAAAGAAGCAAGACAGGGCCAATGTATTCTTTCCTGACTGACTTTTGTAGCAATGTAAAAATTTACAGGATGAAGAACTCAGAGTTACAGAGTAACTTATAGTATAAGTTACTCTGTTTCTGACCATGTAACATTCAGCTTCAGTTACCGTTCAGTTAAAATAAGCTAAACTCAAGCTCGTACTCATGTTCTTTTTCCGCACTCAGCTACAATACCTAACTATGAAGTCAGTTAATTTACTTAAAAATAACTGAATATGAAAATTATGACTAGACAAACACCTGTGTTGACAAGTTTATGTGGATGCTCATTTGGCCTGAAATATTCACATTTTGGCACATTTTTGGTTCTCTCTCTCTCTTCATAAAAGTTCCAAGTGTTGTCCAAGATGACTTTTTTTTTTGTTTTGTTTTCTCAAATTGTGAATTTTTTTGCTTTTTGGAAGGGGGGTGGTTTGTTTTTAACATGTCATTTTTTTGTTTCCAGTGATTAAGGAAGGGGTTTGGCAAACTGTTCTGTAACATGGAGAAGGGGGACCTGAAAATAGTCAACAAGGGACAGGAGGAGGAGATGGTAGGCCTCTTTGTAATTTGACTTCAGTGCCAGTGGGTTAATAGACTGCTGTCTTAATCATTGCATCATGATCCTCGATCTTGTCCAATCATTTAGGAGCTGCAAGGCTACCGTCTGTGTCGTTGGCGGCTGGCCCTTGTGGGCTTCGGGGTAGTGTGTACAGGGGGCTTCCTCCTCCTGCTGCTTTATTGGATGCCAGAATGGTGCGTCAAGTCCACCTGCACCCGTACCACAGCCCGGGATGCCGAAGTGGTGTTGCTGCGCTCCACGGTAGGTAGCTAGTACAGCCTGACTGAAATTGTTTGGCTGCCATCTGGCTGTTCAGCTTCTAGCTCTTTCATCTTTCCTTATTGTTAAATATGAGACACAACTGTTTGCTCAGCTGTTGTGCGTATTCTGCAGCATGTGTGATTAGTATTACAAGCAGGGATTTTGTTGGAAACTATACGTTAACAGAATTCATGAGTTACTTCATTAATATTTTTTCTGAATGCGAATAGAATAAAATTGCAACTCCACTGGGTAATTCTTCTAAACTGTTAATAATGATAGACATTTATTTTCTCCCTTTGGCATGTAATAATGTTTGTATTATTTATTTATTTACATTCTCAGTAAAGTTAAATTATTTTGTTTTTCTTAATGAGACAAATCCTGGTACTTTTTAATTATTAAAAGTCAAGTCCAGCTGTTTGTGTGCATCTGTAACTCTGAGTATGCATCTTATCTGTTGATTCATCACAAGTATTACCCGTCCTATCCTCTTTAGACCCTCCATCACACCCAATCCTTTTGTTGTTTTATTATTATTCTATTTATTTGATTTTATTATCTTTATTTTTATTCATTTATTTAGAGTTTGTGGCTCTAGTGGCCTTTATTATTGAAAGTCAAGAGACAGGAAACTGGGGCAGAGAGAAGGGGAAGACATGCAGAAAAGGGTCACAGGCCAGGAGTGGAAGCTGCGACCACTGCAGGAGGACGATGGCTTCTGCATATGGTCTGCTGCTATTTTTTAGCTGCTCATTTATTTGCTAAAACAACTTTTAGTCACAATGACACGAATGCTCAACATAACCTATTAGACAAGGATTGCGTTGCCATGGTGAATCATGACGACAGAGCTCCATTTATAATGTCTTTACAGTGTCATTGTAACTCAAAACTGACTGAAACTAATCTCAACTTCCGATTTGAAACTGAAAATCCAAGAGTTTTCCTTGTCAGGCATTTGCTGTACTACAATACATGCATTGAAAGGGGCTGATTTATACAGTCACACTGTCAGGAATGCACAAATAATTTGCAATTCATCCAGCAGTTTTTTTCTTTAGTGTGTGTACGTATGTGAGTTTATCCATGTGTAGCAACATTCCTTTCTGACTGTGGGTCAGCTCCACACATAATCATTTAGTATATCACAATGATTTCTAATGTTTGTAACTTCACTGCATTGCCTCCCAAGTGTCACCAACGGACAAAACACACAGAAATGTGCATCTGTCAGATATGAAATGTGTGTAGAGGACTGCACGTACTCGCATGCGTATCACTTTAGTACATCTGAACGTGGGCATGAAAAATGGCGTACTTGACATTTTTTTTGCAAGTATTACCCAGGATGTAGTGGGGTTGGCATTATTTTTGTTTTTGTTTTTTTTGGTTGAAAACAAAAATAGCATTTTCTTTGTAAAATAAATGAGAACTTCTCCTCTAGCTGTAGTAAACTACTTTGGACCAGAATACTGATGATTACATGTAAAAACATCTAACCACAGCTTAAAAACCACAATCCGCCTCTACAGAATTTCACTGTGCAAGTATCTTTATCAATGTGCCCAAGTCAAGAAAGCACCTCAGATCTTAATGGGTTAAAAACCTTGGACAGTGTCTTTGTTGTTGTTATTTTGTTTTGTTTTGTTTCCCCAGTTATAAAAGAGATTTTAAAATTCAGAAATCTCCAAAAATGTTTTTGATATAATGGAGATGCTTTATGGTCTTTTACTGAAAGCTCTCAAAAGTTCAGTACATCAACTGTTTTTGTGTGTGTTGTTGACCAGGATGAGTTCCGGCGCTGGTTCTTGGCCAGGGTGCGAAAGATGCTTGCTCCGGGGAGCAACCCCTTCCACAGCCTGGAGACCCAGACCACCTCCCCCCCTTCATCTCACTCCTGCCCCTTCTCCACCCCTGCCTCCCCACGTCTGGCCAATGGACACACTTCTCACCCCTCTGATCGCAGCCCCTCTCAGGGGCTCATGAGAAGATTTTCCGATTACCAGCCCACACGGGTTGGTAGAACACTTGTCTCCGCAAATACGTTGTTAAACACTTCATGTAAATAGACAAAGACGATGACGACCACCCATCTGCGTTTGGTTTCCATAGTTTATAAAGGGATTGTGACGTTATAATCATGTGCACAGTGAGGAGCATCTACATGAACAGCGAGGCATATGAGTGCATATGACTGAAACAAGGCCCAGGGCCAAGACGAAGTTTCCCTACAAATACAATTCAATAATTCAGACATTTCTCAAAGAAACTTAACACAAGTTTATCTGTTTTTATTCCTCCCCCCCTTGTCTTTTTCAGATTCGCTATTTTACTTTCCATAGCACAAAGTATTATTGGAACGACGAGATGCAGAACTTTGAGGTTTTAAAGTAAGCACTCTTTAACGACCCACAAAACTTTAACTGCACAAGCTTAAGGCCAGTAAATGTTTGCAACTAAAAGTGTAATGAAATGGCCAAAATGAGCTTAAATGAACACTTTATTTGCAACTATAGTAACTGGTTCTGCGATGCCTATCAAATGCATTAACTTTTGTTTGTTTGTTTTTTTTTCCCTTCTTTCAAACAGCGGCCTTGAAGATCTGCAGGCCAGCTGCTCCACACTCCACATGGAGCACAGTGCAGGCCTGACAAAGGACCAGCAGGAGTACAGGTAAAATCAGTCTGGTCAATCAAGCTTTTAAAACTGTGAGGAAAAAAAAGTAGCGACTTATTGGAAAATATAGAAAAATAATAGTTGTGACACTCTGTTAAGGTTAGAGTGCTATCATAATGTAACTTAACCCTAACTCTAACCTTAACCCTTAAAGGTCAATAGAAATTACTCTCTTCTATCCAGACTCGACACTGAAAAGAATTTGAATTTACTTTACTGTAGCAATTTTAACAACTTGTGTTTGCAGGAGACTCAGAGATAGTACATAGTCAAAGAAGCCTGAAGAAACGGACACATTGTACAGGATTAATAAAAAATCTCCGTCTGATCCTCTTCCTATTTAAAATTATCCAATTAGATTTTTCCATTTGATAGACTGTCTAGACTTAAAAACATTATCCCGACAGTTATTTGGGTTGCAGGCTGAACTGCTGCAGGTTTTGCACGGAACCTGTCCTGTTTCAAGCAGCTCAGCAGACCAGCTGAGCAGTCATTGAGGATTATTTTCAAATGACAGTTTAAACTAATGGATGCCCTTCAAAAAACAATGAGAGGAATTTGTAAATGCCCTCATCTGGTAGTATTATGTTTCTCTGCTTTTTACTGTATGTGTTTAAATGCGAAGTGTGGTTCTTGCAACTAAATGTTAAATGTTTCTCTTCTTTTCAGGAGACTGTTTTTTGGAGTGAATGAAATTGCAGTGAAAGTGCCTTCTCTTTTCAAGCTGCTTATCAAAGAGGTAGCGTTTCTCCTAACTTAGCCTCTGTTTTCTTAAACTTAGTTGAAAAATTTCTTCTAATAAAGACTCAGTAAATAAGGAAATATGTGCAAAATAGTGGTGGTGTCTTGTAGTGTCACATGAAGATGTTTGAGTTTGTGAAATACACCCATTCAGAGCAATACGTCCTTCATCATTTTCTCTTTTAAATGCAACTCTTACAGACTGTATCCATGTGAGGAAGTAATGGAAGATCATATGTTCATATTAGGATTCTCTTGTACCCAGAAATCTTTTTCTAATTAGTTACTCCTCTTCTTAAAGTTTGCTGGCAGGCACTTTATTAGTGGTACATCAAATTCTTTTTTGAAGAAAATGAATTAAACCAATAATAAAGAATTTATGAATAATGCTAATTGTGCAGGATATTTGATGTCTGAGACTCAGATGTTATTATTTAGAAAGTTTCGCTCTGTCTCAGTTTATAAACACAGACTTTTCCAGTTATTTGAATAGAACACAAAATCAGAAAGAAATTTGGGGTGATTATCTAAATGGTCATAAAAAAATGTGGGGCACATTTAATGTGTGCAGCCTATTTTGTATTAAAGATGTCCCACAAATTCCATATCTTCTTACATTCCTTCACACCAAAATCTTTCTGAAAAGTTTAATCATTGCTTTGTTTCTCCCTATAACCAAACCAAACTGTGAAAAATTATTATCTTGGTAACCAGGAATGTAGAAATCAAACTTTAATTACTGTATGTGTATATAAAGTTGTACAATATGATAGTCATATAGAAAGAAATAATCCCAATCACGGAAAGAAATGTGTATCTATATATCTGGATGCTAAATATGCTGGTGATTAAATAGAAAAAAGATTATGGTGCCAAAGCTGAAACATTCCTTTAAAATGAAAATGGTTTACTGTCTGTCCTGTAGGTAACAGCAGAATATACACAGACCACATGATTAGCCGTGTTTCATGCATTTGGTCAAGAAAACTGCTTGACATTAGGTCTTCTTTAAGTTTTTCTTTTTTTTTTATGTAGAATTGACTAGCAACTAGGCTCTTTTTAATGGTGTCTGGTGCATAATATAATAATATTCAACATAATTTTCTCTGACTGATTCACCAAGGGCCTCCTTGGTCTACACCACTCAGATGGAGCTCTGACAAGCTCAGCCATTCAAAATTTGAGGGCAAGCATCCTCCATTTGCTGCTCATAGTTGGCAAAAAAAACCAAACTGAAATACAAGTCAAATGGATTCACGGCATCTCAGTTTTGCCTTCTTGCACTAATATGTTGTTGAAT
The DNA here is from genome assembly GCA_037176975.1 of Arrhamphus sclerolepis. Taxonomy (NCBI): domain Eukaryota; kingdom Metazoa; phylum Chordata; class Actinopteri; order Beloniformes; family Hemiramphidae; genus Arrhamphus; species Arrhamphus sclerolepis. Next base: position 6,794,017 of record JBAMYA010000019.1, on the reverse strand, counting down.
TCCTCCCGTGTATCTGCAGAAGTAAGCCCTCTTTGTCTCCTCCTGCAGGTCCTCAACCCTTTCTACATCTTCCAGCTCTTCAGTGTGATCCTGTGGAGTGCCGATGAGTATTACTACTATGCTGTGGCCATTGTTTTTATGTCGGTCGTATCCATAGCTACCTCTCTGTACACCATCAAAAAGGTGATTTTACAAACTGAGATTCCTTTATAGATACTGAAACAATGTTATTTATTGTCAGCTGCAACAAAGTTAACTGGAAAACAAATGAGGTTTTTTTCCTTTTTTTTTCTTTTTTGTCCAGAAGAGCAGCTTATGAAAAAATGAAAAAAATTATAGATAGTTGAGATGTCATGTTCTGTTATGATACTGTAGGTACATGTGCTGCCTCAGTCACACAAGTTTTAAACACACAAGCGCATCTTTACATGGTCTGTTGCTCCGGGTCTCAGAGTCCACATACGAAAACACTCTCACAGTCACACAGGTTTTTGGAGGAGTTAAGAAGCTCCTTCATCACTGTCTTTCCTTCTTCTCTTTTTTTTTTTTTTCTTCTAGCAATATGTCATGCTTCACAATATGGTGGCAGCTCACAGTATTGTCCGTGTGTCTGTATGCCGAGCCAATAATGGTATGCAATTTTTTAATTTATTATTATTATTTTCCCTAAAATTCAGTTTGCATGTGTAGATGTACATTGTAATTTTCATAGTAATACACACAGTGTGTATAGCTCCTCTTGTTTTCCTGCTCAGCTGAAGAGTACTTTTAGAGCAAACCTAAGAGATGGACATCAGCTTCTGTAATGGACCAGAGAAAGTTACAGTCACCCTGCTCTCTCCTTCCTGCAGATGGCTGCTAGAGGAAAAGCAGTTAGGGAGAGATTTGATTGAGCATATTACTTCATTTAAAAAAAAAAAAAAAAAAAGTTTCTTTAATGACTGCACATCTTTTGTGTTTTCGCATCTTTTGGTGGTGTTAATACCAGGTTTACAATACCACTGTGTGTAGTGAATGAAGTACATTACATGCGTTTTAAATAATCAAATAAATTGACTGATTCAATGAATCATGGCTGGAGAAGATCCTGCACATTTAATTTAGTCCTCTGCTCTTGGCCTGATCTACCAGCTGTAACAAGCAGTTTTCACATTGTGCTGAAAGCACTTTTAACTTTCTTACTGCTACCCTTTGTCGCAGATATTGAAGAAATTTTGTCGACTGATCTGGTGCCCGGTGATGTGATGGTCATCCCCAGCAATGGGACCATCATGCCATGCGATGCCGTACTGGTTAGTGGTACCTGCATCGTAAATGAAAGCATGCTCACAGGTTAGAGAAGAAATCTGTATACTAAGACTTTTTTTTTTTTTTTTTTGTTGGAATCTTGGAGAACTTCCAAACAGTTGCTGTATCTCAACCATAACCCATCCAGATAATGATGTGTCCTCCAACAGGTGAGAGTGTCCCTGTGACAAAGACCAACCTCCCAAACCCACCTCCAGGGGAGCAGGAGGAGGCTGATTGTGCCTACAGCACAGAGGAACATAAGAGACACACACTCTTCTGTGGCACCGATGTCATCCAGACTCGCTTCTACACAGGCGAACTGGTCAAGGCTGTGGTGGTCCGTACAGGTCAGAACCTGAATGTTGGGATACAACATAATTGTGTCCTTTGTCTTTTCTTTTGTAAATGTATCCATCTAATAAATCTATCTACATTTACTATACAAATGTACAATACAAGCATTTTATGTGATCTACTACATACCTTAGTAGTTTTAAAACTTACTCATTTTAGAGTTGATTATTTTTATTATGTACGAAGCCTTGGAGTTCTTTTATGTGTCCTGTCTCACTCACATCCACATCCTGGCACCTACTTAAAAACATGCCGTTAAATCTGATGCAGTATCTCAATTCAATGATAATGTAATTCGTAAAATTAACTGCCCCTAAATTTGCTGCACACCTCTATTTTCACTATGTATTAAATCAAAATGTCTGTGCATTTAGAAGGGATGGGTGGGTTTGATAGAGACAGGCTGGGATAATTCTGCTCTACAGTGAAAAATTTGACTTATTTATATTTATTTATTTACTTTGAAACCTGCAAAGTGAATGTGTAAATTGGTACTTGCTAAACATACATGGATGGATGTTGATGCACTTTGGCAGCATTGTGTAGAGAGCACTGGATAGTTTGAATGGGATTTAAAACCTGACATGTAAACATTTCTAAAATTAATTTATTCTTTTATCCAGGTTTCAGCACAGCCAAAGGCCAGCTAGTACGCTCCATCCTTTATCCCAAACCCACTGACTTCAAACTGTATCGTGACGCCTACCTCTTCTTGTTGTGTCTGGTTGCTGTGGCTGGAATTGGCTTTTTATATTCCATTGTCATCAGTGTCATGAACGAGGTAATTAAAACACAAGATCAGACTGAAAGTTGAAGGTTGACATGTTCCAATTTGGAGTTACTTTAATATAATATTTCTTCTGTAAAGTGGAATGAGAGTCATCAGTTAAGGAAGCTATACTGTCATTAAAAAAACAATACTTTTTACAATATAGTATATCACAGAAGACGAGCTAGGTTTTTATCATTATTATTATTCAACTGATCCTTGTTAAAAATCAAATGTTATTGTGTGTTTTAGTGGCTGTTTCACATTCAACATTCAAACAATGAGAACTAGAACAGGAATGTAGTCATAACAGTTTAATCTGCTGACCATTGACTAGCTCGCTGAGGCTTAGCACTGAATTAAAAGATTTATTTTTTTCTTGTCCCTTCATTACAAGGTAAGGTTACTTGAAAACAAGATAATATTTGCAGCATCTTAATTGGACCTTTTTTTTAATTTTAAAAAGGAACATCTCATCACTTTAGTGGGACAGACAGATGCTGAGTGTCTTATGTTTTGGTCATGTTTCTGTCACCTCCTCAGAACACTATCAGAGGGGCTGGCCTTTCCTTTAAGCATCATCGAGCGTCACTTAACTGAATTATCTGTTCCATGCATTGTGGTGGCAGTGTAGCTACTGTCAAAAGTTGGTGAATTTTCAACTTGTCACTCTTCAGTGCAAGCATCAGCCAATCAAACTGCATCCACACAGCTGGACCTGTGATGAGCTCAGATGACCGAGGATGGAGTGACTGTCAGATTTACTGAATTGTGAAATGTTTTGCCTTTCTGCCTTCCAGGTGTCAGCAAAGACCATCATCATTGAGTCGCTGGACATCATAACCATCACTGTGCCACCAGCGCTGCCAGCAGCCATGACAGCTGGGATTGTGTATGCCCAGCGACGTCTGAAACGTATAGGCATTTTCTGTATCAGCCCGCAGAGGATCAATATTTGTGGGCAGATCAATCTTGTCTGTTTTGACAAAGTGAGTCTCTCTCTTTTAAGGGTTATAAAGAATTACCACAGGTACATGAACAGTAGTTGATGTACAGTAAGACTGAGCAGTTAAACAGTAGAATTTTGAGTGACCAGGGAACTAGAGTCATTATTGTTTGTGTTTGTTTCTTATTTCTTCTTCAAGACTGGAACTCTGACAGAAGATGGATTGGACCTTTGGGGAGTTCAGAGAGTTGAGAATGGCTGGTATGTGTATGTGCAATGCTGGTATGGGGCAATATCAAGCCTTTCTATTGTCCATTGCTTAAGGTGTCGCTTTTGATTACGGGTATTTATGTGTGGAAAGTGGAGTCATTTTTCTTATTCACCACCTACCTCTTCATCCCCAGTTTTCAGCAGTCAGAGGGAAATGCCTCCAAGGAGAATCTTGTTAAAACCCATTTCGTAGCTTGCATGGCCACCTGCCACTCCCTTACCAAAATAGAAGGCCAGCTGTCTGGAGATCCACTGGACCTCAAAATGTTTGAGGCTACAAGCTGGGTGAGTGTTCTTTTTATGTTTCTTTTTGTTTCTTTTCTCTATCTAAAGCATGATGTTGTTGAAGGCAGTGCTTGATTTTTAAGATCAGTTCAAAAAGTGGGGCAAAATTTTATGTAATGGAATATAGGGAATATAAATGATTCAGATCATTTAGGCACACATATACACATTCCCTGATTCAGTACCATCATGGTACTTGATTTTCAATTAATTTTTTTATTGCAGTACTTCAAATATTGCAATTGAATTCATGTCAGTTTTGGTTTGTTCTCTTTTTCTCTTTTAACCTGTGGTGTAATCTACAAGACAGGTTCTTTCAGAAAATCTCCTCCTTTGCTCATTGTTTCTATCCATTCATCTGTTGCAGATCCTGGAGGAAGCCACTGAGGAAGAAACAGCTCTCCACAATCGTATCATGCCCACTGTAGTTCGACCCCCAAAGCAGCTGTTACCCGAAGAACCTGCTGAGTTACCACAACAGGACATGGTATGGACAGAAATTCAGTCTCACTGTCCTCAAAGACTGGAAGAAAGTGTGAAAAATTAGCCAGCACTTTTATTAAACATTATCAGAATGACATGACAGCAACATTTTTTTTATTATTTTCTTTTACCAATTTATATGTTTTGATTGATTTTTCTTTTTATTACAGGAGCTCTACAAGCCTTCGGTGAGTAGTGTCTCACTTCTTAACAGTTACAGTTCATCAATTCCATTATTCTCCCCTCTAGATTTACTGCTGAGGTGATCTTTAAAGAGCTAAACCAAATCTAAACAAAGAATAAATACTGGTCTTTAATTGATATTGTTACTGTTGTCTGTTGAGATTTAGATTTTACAATTTGGATATTTAAAAAAAGAGAGAAAAAAGACAAAGTCTCAATTGTCAAGTTGAACAGAAATTTGATATTTATACAAGTATGTTCTTTAATCATAAGTTAAATTAAAAGATTCTTATTCATATAAGGTTCACTTTTTTCAATCCCACAAAGTACTCAATTAAAAAGAAAACATGTTTGTCCTTTAATACACATTATTTATTAATACTGTGTAAAACTTTAACAATCTTTTCTGTGTGTGTGTTTATTCAAATGTGCAGTATGAGATAGGTATTGTGCGTCAGTTTCCCTTTTCCTCAGCCCTTCAGAGGATGAGTGTTGTAGCTCGTCTTCTAGGGGAGAAACGGATGGACGCCTACATGAAGGGAGCACCAGAGGTTGTTGCCAGTCTCTGCAAAAGAGACACAGGTGAGGTCTCCTGAAACTATGTTGTAGGTGCTGGAGTGTAAAAACCACCGTTCTCGTTTCACTGTGCTGGCCTTCAAGATCAGCATAGTTTGCTGTGTCAAAGTATAAGAAGAAGAGCCCATTCAATTTGGAATAGAATAATGGGAAAATAATTAAGCCAATATGCAGTTCAGTTTTGATTTTGTTCTGCTTTTTTTGTTTTTTTGTTTGTTTGTTTTTTTTGATTCCCTTGCCAGACAAGAAAAATGCTCATCTGAATCTTTAACATAAAATTAATGGGTAAAAATGCACCATTTGAGTCAAAGTCTAACCCATATGATCCTCTTTTTGGTTGGTTAAGATATTTCAATTCAGTTAACTTCTCTAATGGTTCATATTTACTTTCCAGTGCCGGAGAAATTTGCAGAGGTTTTGGAGGGCTACACTAAGCAGGGTTTCAGAGTTATTGCTCTGGCGCATCGTCGGCTTGAATCAAAACTCAACTGGCACAAAGTCCAGAATGTCAACAGGTAGCTTATTTTTTTTTAAAGTTCAACCCTGTTTCCATGAAGCTTGATCATTATGTAAAAAGTTAAACAGAAAGGGGGAAAACTTGTAAATGATTCCCCATACATGTACTTCAAAGGAGTACATAACACATTCAGTGATTAATTCTCTATTACAGCAATGACAGTAAAAGTTTACATTTGCATTTTATTCATATATGTGACATCTTTACATATTATATCAGTATAAGAAAATAAGGTTAAGAAGATAAGAACATAAAAAAGTAAGTTGTCACAAAACTTTTGAGTAAACAATGGCTCTGTGTCTAACTTAGAACTCTTATCTACTCAAAATTCTGTTACATTTAATTCAGTTGAAACAGTTCTGTATGTTTGTTGACGCTTTGCTACATATGAGCTAATGTGTGTGTATATTTTTCTTTGAACTAGGGATCACATAGAAATGAACATGGAGTTCCTGGGTCTCATAATAATGCAGAACAAGCTGAAGGCAGAAACACCAGGGGTTCTACAGGTCCTTCATCGAGCCAACATCCGCACTGTCATGGTCACTGGTGAGAACAAGCTACTAGTTCTAAACGTTACATCAACTACCAAGAAAAAAAAACACGATTTATGTTTTTGTTTTTCCTTTTTTGTAAATGCACAACTTTAGATTTTACTCAGCAGTATATGCTACTGAATGAGTCAATAACATTCCATGCTGCCTAAATGGTACAGAGTTAACTCCATGTGTATGAGGTGAGAATGCTGCCATAACCTGAAACTGAAAGAAAAAGTTTTGAAAGCTTGAAAATCAGTGTTTGAAAATTTAAAACATGAAATAAAAGCTTTGAAAGTCTGAAAAAAAGTTTTGAATCTCTGCAAGCATAATTTTGTGCTTGTATTTTTATGTTTCATAATTGCAACATGCATATTACAGAGTTTCAGCCTCACAGTTTGAGATTCAAACTTCTTTCTTTTTTTTTTATATATATTTTTTTTTTCCTCCATTTTTTAAACCTTTTTTTTTCTACCCAGTGCACAGTACCTAAGTTGTAGACCTGTGCATTGCTCTCCCACTGCTGACCCTGGGAGGGCCCCGCACTGAGCTCAAGTCTCCTTCTCTACTTGAGGAGTGAGCAGGCCCTTCTTTACACCTGGAGATGGGGGATTCCCCAGCTGGACGTAGCGCGTGGAAGGATCACGTTATTCCAGCTGGATCCTCCCTGCTCCTTCAGGTGCCCCGGCCAGCCAGGGGAGGCAATATGAAGGCCCAGGACTACTGCATGTTTTTGTGAGGGTAGCATCAGCTACCTACCCGTGTTCCCTAGCTGATGCTACCCAAGGGGAGAACATGCAAACTCCACACAGAAAGGCCCTTTTGCCAACCCCACCCAGAGTATGGGTGCTGATGATGTAGAGACACACACACACACCCCCAGCGTCCCCTTGTGGGAGTTGAACCCAGGACCTCCTAGCTGTGAGGCGATCGCGCTACCCACTGCGCCACCGTGCCCCCGAGATTCAAACTTCTTGTTGCACCTTTGCTATTTTTCAAGTTTACATTTTCAGAGGTTCAAATATGGCAGTGTTCTCCCATCACATACTCTGAAACCGAAAAAAAAAAAGTTTTGAAAGCTTGAAAATCAGTGTTTGAAAATTTAAAACCTGAATTTTTTTTTTTGAAAGGCTGAAAAAAAGTTTTGAATCTCTGCAAGTAAAATTTTGTACTTGCATTTTTATTTTTCACAAGTGCAACATAATGTGATGGGAGAACAATGCCATATTTGAACCTCTGAAAATGTAAACTTGAAAAACAGCAAAGGTGCAACAAGAAGTTTGAATCTCAAACTGTGAGGCTGAAACTCTGTAATTGCATGTTGCAATTATGAAACATAAAAATACAAGCACAAAATTATGCTTGCAGAGATTCAAAACTTTTTTTTCAGACTTTCAAAACTTTATTTCATGTTTTAAAATTTCAAACACTGATTTTCAAGCTTTCAAAACTTTTTCTTTCAGTTTCAGGTTATGGCAGCATCCTTCATATTTGTGCTGCATCTGTCTTTGTAAGATTGTCTCTCAGAAAATATCTTGAACTGAAGTTCACCTCCTCTTCAGTCCTCAAACCAATTAAACGGTGTTGCTTTGTAGAATTGGGTCTCAGTTTTATTGCATCATCTTTGATTAGTCACAGCAGCCCAAGCCTCCTGAAATTAAATAGAACTGAATTCTTATTAATCCCAAACAGAAATCAGGTTGTTGCCATATTTATTCATTGTACTGGGAAGTCATGACTTCTTATTATGTTACATGTTTACATTTTTATTTATTATTTGTTTGTAGACCTCCATAGATTGACATGAAGATACAGATTATAGATTTTTGCCAAATTGTTGACGAATGTTACACCACAATCAGGATGTTTGCGGTTTTTCTGGATAACCACTGCGTTCATTCTCTAGGTGACAACATGTTGACGGCAATCTCTGTTGCCCGTGACTGTGGCATGATAGCTCCTGAGGATACGGTCATAATTGCTGATGCTATCTCACCCCATGATGGACAAGCTGCTAAGATCACTTGGAGATATGCTGACAAACCCAGCAAGACAACTCAGTTGGAGGTGAAGCTACTGGGCTTCTGTTGAACAGAAAAAAATGCTTGTGCAAACAAAACATGCAGAGTAGAAACTTACATGTTCACATTTGTGACATCTATTCCATTCTTATCTTGTTTTTGCAGTATTTTCTTGAGCAGTCTTAAAAGTGCACATTTGTCTTGAGTTACTGTCTACATTCAAATTAGCTTGTGCATTTAAAAAGAGCAGCTTTTACGGAATATCATGCGATACTACATAACTGTTAACTGTTTTATAAAATATATTTTTATATACTGTACATGTTAAATCATAAGTATATTTTATACTGTTATAAAATGTATACTTTATAATATTCTATGTATACTTTATACATATATTTTGTAATGGATTGAATTTAATCCTTGCTTCGTTACTTTTACAGGAAGTTAACATAACCCTGGAGGATGTGTGTCACATAGATGAGCCCAAAACAAAAGAGCTGTTCCACTTTGCGATGAATGGAAAATCATTTGCTATAATAGCTGAACATTTCCCCGATATGCTTCAAAAGGTATGATGGGACTTGCATGAAATCACTCCAACATTTTCCAAATTTGGAGTAGAAATGGTAACCCCTTAAACTGCATCCAGTGTCCTAAGGGATGTTGTCATTGCCTGCTCTGACTTGTAGCTCGTGCTGCACGGGACAGTGTTTGCCAGAATGGCACCCGACCAGAAAACCCAGCTGATTGAGACTCTGCAGGGAGTAGAGTGAGTGTTAAAGTCAAACACATGATGTAACTTTCAAAACTTATATTTGCAACTAGTTCAAATGTTCTTATGATATCTCTTACATAAGCTGCATTTATATGGACAATACTGTGACATTAGAGCTTAAGGCAGTTCTCTGAATAACAAACTGTCTTATAACAGCGACAATATTCTGAATAAGGCCATAATCAAAGTAGGTACTAAGTGCATGAAGTGGAATATGCTGATAATAGTTGCATTATTATAGACATGTGAATGATTTAATTGAAATATAACGTGGTTGGAGTTATTGTGGCATTTTGTGGTACAAAACGACAAGTGCACAACAAAAATAAAGAGGCTGTTCTTAGGATTTAACTAAATTAAAGTATCAAAAGGTGAACAAACGTGTACTTGGTGTTGCAGACTTTTGCATGCCCTCCTGGGAACGTATACATCTAAAACAAAGCTGGTGGACATTCAAACTGTAGTTTAGAAGCTGTTTGAATGTCTGCTAGTTTTCATTTCAGCTGTGTGCATTCCCACAAGGCGAAACACAAAGCATCCTGTTACATCTTAAAACAACACATGTAAACGTCTTAATCAGACTATTGTCTTCTTTGGATTAAGGTTACTAATCAGCTTACTGATGTCCATGTAAACGCTGTCTCTGTGAGTTCTATAATCATGAGTTGTAGAATTAGTAGAGACTGGAAGAGAGTGAGAACAGCCTCTTTTTTTTCTTTTGGTCTTGAGGTGTGAAAATGTGTGAAATGTATTAAATTCAAATGACTGAATAACTGCTGCTCTTTATTTGTTCACAGCTACTTTGTGGGGATGTGTGGAGATGGAGCTAATGACTGTGGGGTATGCATAGCTGAGATACATTTATATATAAACAACAAAAAAACGTATATCTGTGTGATAACACCTTTTGAGGAGCACAAGGTAGTAAGCTGTGTTTTCTTTGTTTCCCTCTTTATTCTCACACAGGCTTTAAAAAGGGCACATGGTGGGATCTCTCTGTCAGAGCTTGAAGCCTCAGTAGCATCTCCCTTCACCTCAAGGACTGCCAACATCTCCTGCGTCCCTAGCTTAATCAGGTCTTTACATCTTCTTTGAATTCTGCATTGTAAATAAGCATATTTATGAAAAGGGATGAACTTTTAATGATTTATCTTGAGCTATTTTAGTTGCACTGTCATCAGAAGTAGAAGCAGATGAACTGTAGTATACCATGCACATTTTTCTTTTTTTCTTTTTTTTTGGTTGTAACCTGCTGATCCAGATGTTCTTAGTTATTTATGATAGCTCAATTTAAAGACAGTTTTAAAGAAAAAAGAATTGTCAGCCATATACATCAACAAATTTTCCAAACTTGCAGCATGTTAAAAAACCACTCATCTTTATGTCACTGAAAATACTGGATATATGTATTGAAATTCCCACAGAAAAAGATTTATAGTATAGCCCCCTTTATCCACCAGATTACTGGTGCAAAATTCTATCTCCTAATATTGCTGCTGATGGGATACGGTGAACAGTAGTGCAGATAGATAAGCAGTCTTGTATTTGTATTTACCTCTTTGGGTCAACATGTAGGGGAAGAAACATCATTTAATTCTTTATTTACTCATGTATTTTTGTTCGAGGGATAACAAAGTGATGCTCGCTTTTGCAGGGAGGGGCGTGCTGCTCTTATCACTTCCTTTTGTGTGTTCAAGTTCATGGCTCTGTACAGCATAATCCAGTACATCAGCGTCACCCTCCTCTACTCTGTACGTAAAATGTCATCAGTCATTAGCAGCTGTTGAATCAAAGTGGAATCTAGTACATTTGCACATCTGAGTGTTGTTTTAATGTCTTAGATCTTCAGTAATCTTGGAGACTTCCAGTTCCTCTTCATCGATATCGCTATCATACTCCTTATTGTATTTACAAGTAAGTGCAGAAAACCTAACAAATATAAGATGATGAATTCTGTCTTGTATTTTGTTTTGTTTTTTGTTTTTTTTACATTGTGCTTTCTCTCATCACTCTAAATGTCTGTTTTCTGCCCATTCTCCTCATTTTACCTGCTTCTCTTCAGTGAGTCTAAATTCAGCATGGAAAGAGTTGGTGTCACGTCGTCCCCCATCTGGTCTGATCTCAGGGCCTCTGCTGTTTTCTGTGCTGACTCAGATCCTTATCTGCTTGGGCTTCCAAACCCTTACATTCCTTTGGGTCAAACAGCAGTCCTGGTACACCGACTGGACACCGACTACTGAGTGAGAACCTAAGACTCTACAACAAACCCTAACACTGTACAACAAAAGAAGAGAAAAAGAAAAGAACTTTGTTGTTGAGAAATGTTTTATCATAGCGTCATGGTGCAGTTTAGATTTCTGCATATTAAACAGAATGTAAATGACCCAGGAATTAAATGAAAGTCTCCTCCCATCCAGTGTCTGCAACAAAACCACACACCTAAATGTGTCCGACCACAACGAGACAGAGGAGGATGACCACAACATCCAAAATTTTCAGAACACCAGCCTCTTCTATGTCTCCTGCTTCCAGTATCTCATTGTTGCCATTGTTTTCTCCAAGGGCAAACCTTTCAGGCAGCCTAGCTACAAGAACTGTAAGTGATTTTTACAGTTTACTGATAGATGTGGGCTGAAATGATTACTGCTCTATATTTTAATCTTCATTTATGGTTTTGTCTCCTCCTCAGGGCCTTTTGTGCTGTCCACTATGATTTTGTATTTTTTTCTGCTGTTCATCATGTTTCACCCAGTTGAAAGTATTGATGATTTTCTAGAGGTGGGTAAATATGAAGCATTGCTCAGACCTGATGTACATTTAAAATGTTATTTTTCCTTTTTATTAAACCAAGCTTTATATTGCCTTTATGTGTAATAATTATATGAAGACAGAGTCTGTAATTTCAGTGAAACTATGTTATGTGTAGCATGCACAGAACGGTTTAAAACGATGATGACTAACAGTGGTGAGCATTTCTCTGCATGTACAGATTGTTTGTGTCCCGTTTGAATGGAGAGTCCAGCTTCTCCTCATCATCTTGGTCAATGCTGCCGTGTCTGTTTTTGTAGAGGTAAGACGAACACAATAACATGCTGGAACAGTAGGCGTTTTGTCATGTTCTTATTTTGTTTTTTTCATGCAATGTGCTCATCTTTGTCTCATTTAGCTCAGTAGCTGGATCAGTCTGATGTTCTGAGAAGAAAAGATCTATAACCTGAAAATGGCTCACCTTTAAAAAAAAAGGCTATAATGAACAGTCAAAAGATTAACTTTGTGGTGGTTTTTTTGTTTTAATTGTATTTATTTATTTATTTATTTTGCCGTATTGTGTGCATTTGCATACTGTTTTGTATTTAACCTTTTTTTTTTTTAAAAAAAAGAAGAAAAAAAAGAAAAGAAATAGATGCTTTTTAGTTAGTTGCTTAGTTGCTCAGTAGTGGGCAGTTTAGGTTGACCTGCCACACTCAGAGGAGCAGCTTTAGTTTTTTGATTTCCTCTTTAGATGGCTGCTATTGCATACATGCACTGCTTAGCATACTCATTTTTCCTGAACTACCAGTGCAAATACTACTAACCTTTTTAAGTAATTTGACTAATTCAGCCTAACCCTCCATAATCAAAACGTTTCAATATTCGGAGACAGAATGTGCTCACCATGTACTGTCTTCTCACTAAATGAATTTCAACTTCACATTGATTAGCACAGGGCTTAACAGAAAAGGGTCTTTTTAAGCTCTGATACAGTGTGGTTGTACAAACCAGCTAAACACTGTTTTAAAAAGGGAAAAAAGAAAACAAACAAAAAAAAACTTTGTGAAATCAAATTAGCCTCTCTGTAATTTTTTCCCCTGCCCACTGCACTATTCCATAGACCTTCATCCTTGACATCGTCTTATGGAAGCTTGTGTTCAGCAGAGACAAACAGGGCAACTTTGGCGTCACCCCTGCTGCCCCGACACCACAGGTTGGGAAAATCTGACACCTTCCTCACTAGCCCTTTCTTCTTCCTTGTGTGTGGTGTTCCTTCTCCCTGTCACAAGTTCTCTCTCTAATTTTATAAAAATGTGCACCTTTCTAATGCAACTCCTAACTAAGACATGCATGTCAGAGACCCTGGTCTTATTCTTTTCTGTGGGCTTCTCTTTTTCCTGTGCAACCTGATGGTCACTCTGTTCAGGGCTTTAACAGTCACGGTATTAGGCCAAGACAACGTTTCTAGTTTGAAAATTGAAAATTTCCTACTTCTGATGATCACTTGTGGAGACTCATACAAAGCAAAATGTTTTTATTTGCCTTTTATTTTATTTATTTATTTATATATTTTTTGCTGTGAAACTCTGGTCGGATAAGGACCACTTTCACACCCCACAACTGTCGGCACTAACAGATTACTGTTGAGACTACACAACTCACTGTCTTGTAATCAGGAACTACACGATCTGCCAACAACTCAGTCACCCAGCTGGTCTGCAAACCACATTTTGTCAGTTAGAGATACCGAGAAATGAGGCATAACAGCACACCAAACAGAAACGGATTATTTGAAAATAGTTTGAGGAAGGAAGCGAGCAGTTCAGGCTCTTTGTGCATTTTTTTTCTCACAAATGGACTAAGAAAAGGCAAAGAGCAGAAGTGACTTTCTTCTACAGAGAAAGTTGAAGGTGAGTAATAAGTACTTTGTAATTAAAGTGCAGTAGCTGTCTGCTCATATTGTAATATGGCACATTGACCCTCATTGGGTGCTGACAGCGTTTCCCTCTTGCTTTGAGTTTACTCTTCTTTTTGTCACACGAGATATCCGTTAGCATTTGGTAATGGTTTAGCCTCAGCAAGCCTTATTGGCTATGTTCACCTGAAACCAATTTTAAGACATATCCAATAAACTGCTTCAATTCAGCATCCATCCACAGACTGGTGTTGTCATCATGTTGACTGTTATCCGTGTTAACTCAGAACAAACATAGTCCTTTTTTTTGCTTTGAATGCAAAATCCTTTTTGAACCCTCCTTATATGGTTTTGGTTTTTCAACACATTGAACTTGATATAATGGATGGGCCAAAAAATTGGATTTTGGCAGGCGCTCTTTACAGAGTCTTCGATGCATATTTGAAGTGTTTACACACAGTGATTGAGTACCAACAGATGACCACTAACCACTTAACAATCTGCCTCTGGCCAGCCAGCGAGCTGGGTGACTGACAAATCATGTTCAACATCATGTGATGTGAAAGTAGTGGTCATGTAGTGGAAATAGTCTAAGGTTTATACACTCATGTTGTATGTCTTTATTTAGTGGTGGAACAGCTGCAGGAATTATTTTCCCAAAAACTGAAGAAATCATTAGATTCCAAGCATTTTTTTTTAAAGGAACATTAACCCCCTGGTTACTTAACCTATGCAAGTGTAAGGAATGTATCTGTTCTCTTATGAGCTCCAGTAGTCAGTGGTTCTGGTTCTATTTATGACTGAAGTTGGTCATATGTTGGCATACAGATGCAGACACTGAAAAGGTCACTTTATTAGAAGAAGAAAAAACTGTTATGAAATATAATTATTATAACTGTTTCAAAAAAGTTAAGAAAAAAGTAAAGAAATGAAAATAATTGTATTCTTATGTTAAATTGATAAAATAATTCATTTTTCTTATTATATGCTCATTTTATAAAACATTGAACAGGGACAAGAAATGATTGAAGTTTTAAAAGAAGTGATTAAAGTCTCTAAACACATTAAAATTTAAATGTTGTCCTGTGAAAACATTTGAAACAGAATTTGGAGATTTAGATGCTGCGTCCTTCAGTCTAGTGTAAAGATTAGAGGGACACCCCCACCCCAGCTAGTCGTGCTCAGTCAGAACCTGTAATCATGTAGCGGTGAATTTGGCTAAAACAACAAATCTAGGTTTCAAAATTTTATGTGTTGTACTATTATTAAACTTTGGGCCTAGATACTTTAAAAGACACTGCACTTCTTGTTATTTTTAGACGCATAACAGTTTTGTCCTTGGTTTTGTTCATTTCTCAACTCTGTCCAAGCCTTTGTTTTTCTACTTGCTACATTTCCTCCTCTGTCTTTACGTGCCTTCAGTTTTCACATTCTAGAGCATTAGACTGCGCTTTGCTCTTAGCTGACCTATTAGGCCACATCCTGTTAATTTTGATTAAAAGTGAGCCGAATCTTTAATATTCTTTTTCAATTCAGGGTTAGTATATAAAATGTTTCTTTTTGTTTTGTTTTGTAATCTGTCAAAGATCTGTTGTGGAATCCTTTGTTTGACCCCATAAGCTTGTTTTGTTTCTGTTTTTTTGTTTTTTATAAAAGGGTAGGCTTAGCCTCTAAGCTGCCTACTTCCAGTTCCTTCAAACTAATATCATTGTGGATTTTTTTTTTTTTTAATGACTTGTTCGCATGAAATATGCCTGTGTTTCACACAAGTAGATCTTCCTGAGTTTGTTTCACATGCAGCAAATACTGCATTATTGCAACAGTATAATTTGTCATAAAGTTTTAGAAAACCTGAACAAAGTGTCACATCAAATTTCCAGTTTGTCTCTTGCTTTAATAATTATATTTTTCTCTCTATTTTTGACACCATGATATTTTTTAGGGTGGGATAGACCTCCGGGCATATAAGTGTCTGTCACGGCTGTGCTTCCCTCACAAGATGACACCCAAAGCACGCTACATGCACCTGGCCCAGGAGCTCAGTGTGGACCCCGACTGGCCTCCAAAGCCAACTACCACCACTGAAGCTAAGGCCCACCCAGGAAATGGCTCTGCCTGTCAAATCATAATCAACTCCTAGCACTCCCTCAGCATGAAAAAATGTCTAGAACATGTATACATTCAGTGTGTTGGGTAAATGCAAATTTTATCTAAGTGAAATAATCAATGGGTATTTGCTCCTTTTCACACTTGGTGCATCCATTGCTGCAATATTATAGCAAAAACTCAAGGATTGCACACATACCAAATCAGTTTTCACTTGCCCTCTCTGGCACCCCACCTCCTGTGACGCTCTCAGGTTTCATTTCATTAAACCTCTGCTCATTAAGATGAGCCAGATTCAGTTTGGGCTGGCATGAGGGTCCATATGCAGGGTCAAATTTTTACACTGATCCATTCAGTGAGGGTTCGACACCTCATTTTGTCTGAAAAAGTGTGTAAGAGAGCCCAAATCCAACTACACTTCAGAGCTGCAATGTAAGAGAAGGCATTATATGCTAAAAGGAGTCATTTTACGTATTGATCATGACCAGAAAAGTAAATATTTTATTTCCCGCAGTTCAGAATTCCTTTCAGAGAGCAGTGAAACAATGAGGTAACCTGGTAGGCCTACAGCATAAGATGGGAGATGTTTTTTTGCTTTTTTTTTTTTTTTTTTGATTGCCCAGACGAAATAAAAATTTGTGTAAAGACTGATAGTGATATAGGCTGGAGTTTGAGGAAGAAAGACAGATGCACTTTAAAAAAAAAATGGAATTAGTGTTTTGTTGGAATAACGGATGGACAGATCTAATGATACCACCGTAAAATTGTCCAGATAGTCCCGTATTTATGTTTCTGCGCTGCCTGCGTAGGTCTTAGCTGATGCAAGTATTGCTGTCTCCTATTAACCCCTAATTGTAAACGGAGAACACAGAGAGATGTGCAAAGAAACCCAAAAGACAGTTTTCTTAGGTTTGCAGTATTCGACTGGCTGAAGTCAGTTTCTTGTTTAATTGTACACTCTAGGGAGATGTGTTTTCAGGGGGTTTGGTGTATCTCTGTATATTGCCCCTCCTTCACACACATCTCCCTAGAGGGTACAACTAAGATCGGAAGAGGGTCGTGTGGAGAAGGAATATTTTTTACTTTGTAGATCTCCGT
>JBAMYA010000019.1:6751486-6777039 GCA_037176975.1 Arrhamphus sclerolepis | reverse complement strand
ATTTCCAAAGACATTGCATCGCCTTTATAGTGGTTGATGTTAAAGGAAAAAAAGTGAATGATATAGAATTTTAAAAAAATACAACAACAAAAAAAAAAACAACTTTAGAGCTTTAGCCTTTGCTTAATTCTGTTAAATCAGATTTTACACAGAGGAAGTGGACTTTAGGTGATGATAATAATATTGAGGTTGAATTATATCTGTATATATGAGATGTAAATTTCTAGTGTGTCTATAAAGGTTTAAAAGATTTAATTATAAAAAAAAAATGGTTTTTGAATTATCAAAGGGCTTTGGTGTCTTTTTATACTTTTTTGGTACTCTGTTACAATCAGTTGTTTACTTTTGATTTGTACTGTCTGTCTGTTTTTGTACTTTTCACTTTAAATCTGACGTTGCATTGTCTTTATTTGGGCATGAATCCTGGGCATTTATTTCACTGTTTGAATCAGTTATTGCAGAGTCTGACCTGGAACTTCCGCAACAACAAGTGCAGATGACGATCTGCTTTCGACACAAAACACTTGACTGAAAGATTTGTCTCTACAGCTATTTTTCAGCATTTCAGTTTCTTCTTTTACCTCAGTGCTTTGTATAATATAAAAGAGAATTTGGGCCAAGAAGGGGATTACGCTCTTTGACATCACCATCAACGCTTAAAACATTCGGATTTCTTCTTTTTGGCCTGGAACTTTTTTTTAATGTTTGTGAAGGTAAAATTTAATTGGCAAGCAGAATATTCATTGCTGAACAGTATTGGCACGCTCTTGTATAAATTATTGCTGCTTGCAGCAAAATGACTCAGTCTCAATTGTGTCACAACTATGCACTTGCATGCTGAATATTGAGTTTACTTATGTGCAAAGTGCAAAATATTTTTTATTGTAACAGCTCTGTCAAACTAGTTGATTTTTATGAAACCTCTTTGCTCTTCTACAGGTGCAACAGACTGCACCAAGTGTTCACAGATAACATTACCCTCCTTTTCACATAACACGCATCCCAGTCTTTTGCATGGCATTCAGAATTTATTCCACCTTTTGCTGAATGATCCGTGTGGACGTTGTTTCCTCAGGAAAATATGTCTATTTGTAAAGAGAGAAAATATTAAAACCATAATTAAAGTTTTAATTAGTCCATCTGTGATTCAACTGAGTGTCTTTGGTGTGCTTTATTTTTGCAAGTGCCACAACTCAGCAAAACATCCTACTGGCTCTCCTGTATATTAGCAAAGATGTACATTATTTAGAAAATGTTTTGTACTTTATAATTTATTTTTTATTTATTTTTGATTTCCTTTCCCCTGAGGATTGCATTATAGGTTGATCTTCATTTCTTTCTTTTCAATAAATGTTCTTAAACCAGCCTGCCTGATGTCTTCATGTAATGTGTTTCAATTTTATAGCCACTTTTCAGGAGGTAACATGAGTTCATGTGCTTGGAGTGGCCAAAGATGGATGGTGATTTTGAAGTGGATAATGGCAAAAAGGATTGTTTTAAATTCCATTCACAAATTCTTCAGTAAAACACAGCAGGCCTGTAAGTATGATGGTGTTTTCTGTGCTGAAGTGACTCCATATGCCCAATTGACTAAATTGTTGTCCAGAAGAATTGGCAATGCAACAGACTGAACCTAAACTTTTGTGGGCTTTCTTCTGCAGTAACCCAATCTCTGCTGTCCTGAAAATTTAAAGTTGCTCTGAAAGAAAAAGACACCGAGCATTTCTAACATTTAAAAAGTCTAAAGACTGGGACATTGCAGTAGGATCATAAGAGTTATCAGGTTCACATAAACATGCTGAGTCATGGTTTAGGTGCTGTTGTTTTTAAAAAATAGCATTCTGATTTAATATGGAGTGAATAATTTGGATGCAAAGGTATACTCTGTAAGCCCTGCAGACTTTTGGACCTCAAACACAGTACGTGTGTACATATGCTGTTTTTATTGACGTAGACATCACTGATAACTTTCTGATAATGGATGTTATCACAAAAACCTCCATGTGTCATAAAAGTGCAAACCTTTTGACCCATGCAAGTGACACTAAATCTTGACTAATCAATTACAAAATGCAATAATTACATTGCAGGTCCATAACTAACTGCATAGGCATTTTCAGAAGAAATCTGTGCCTCTTTGACTTTTCTACTGCCTCTGCATTGCAGTATAGGCACACGTATGTATGTATGTATACATGCATACACATACTGTATGTACATTTACCCAAAACCAAAAAACAATGTGTATTTCAGTATCATACAAAAAACAATTCATTGACAAAAGCAACTTTCAATCACCACACATTTACGAATGGGAACTTCTGCAACAGAGTTGAGAAGAGCTCTGAAAAATATTTGATTTCCATTGTATAAAGAATCCCACAAGTGTGTTCTGCTGTTATAGCTTCCAAAGGTGGCTACTCTGAGTCAAAAATTAGTATAAAATAGAAGGCCTTTATTGTCACTACATATATACCATGAGATTAAAAGATTGTAAAAGTTCAGTCGTTTATTTGTTCTTTGCTTTCATTTTGGGAGTACGAGACATTTTTGCATAAAATTATCCATTTTAAAGTGGAAAAATTGGGATGATCAAGAACTTTTGACCGTATGTGTGTGTATATGCAATTTCACCTAAGTCAAAAATATTATTTAATCTAAAATGAATTTACAAAAACATCTATTGTTATTCCATTTTCAAGGAACGACAGAGAACATTTCTATTTTACTGTACATGTGATACACCAGGTTTGTCATGACCTGTATGCTTTTTCTCTAAGAAGTTTAATAGTTCTCAGCAGAATTATTCTGTTATACAGAAAGAGACTCTCGCTTTGATCTGGGCCCTCCAACATTTTGAGGTGTACATGTGCGCTTCAACGTCTTTGGTTGTTTTTGCAGATTATAACCCTCTGACCTTTCTGAGATCCCTTAAACGCCCCAACCAGAGGCTGATGAGATGGGCTCTGTTTTTGCAGGCTTATGAACTGGACATCAGGAACATTAATGTGATGGCAGATGTCTTATCTCGTGCTCCTCTGCTATAGGGTGAAGCTATTTGGGTATCCTGGCCTTTGTGCTGTTTTGGTGTGTGGCTTTTGCTCTGTCTGGTCACTTAAATTTGCTTCTCAGGTACTGGAGTTGCTGTGTTCCACATGGAATGGATTGACGCCTTGGCAGCATTAAGGTTGGATAACTTCAGTCATGTTGCTACCTTTTGATGTGGGGGAGTTTGTCTTTTTGTGATATGCTGTTTTAATGGGGGGAGGTGTGATGACCCTAGCCTGGTTTTGTCTGGTTTTGTCTCTTTTGTCTTGTTCATAGGTAGGTGTATCAACTGGGTGGCTCTTGGTCATCAGAGCACCTGGTTTTGGTGCACCTGGCTATAAGAGCCAAGTACTCAGTTTAACTCACTCTCTCTTCCACAGCTTGGTTTGTCCAGAGACACTGATTCGCACCTACTTTACACCACTGACTGTCATCTTTACACACTGCATACACTGTTTATTAGGATAGTGTTTTATTTTGTTTAATAAATATATTTTATGGTACATGGCGTGTCCTTTCCCCATTTTTTGTCATGGCCTTCTGTGCAGGTCGTGACACACCTTGTACTCAAGTGTATCTGAAACATTTATTTGACAGTCTTCTGGGGACATTACACTATCCTCCTAAAGTTTTATAAAGTACCTTGATATAAAATTATATTACAGACTGCTCTCTTATATGAAATTGATGACATAAAAATGTCAAGTCTATGAATATTAATCACAATTACTTTATTGATCTTACTTTATTGAATTACCATATATATATATATGTATGTATGTATATATGTGTATACATATATAATCTATATCTATGTGTGTGTGTGTGTGTGTGTGTGTGTGTGTATATATATATATATATAGAGAGACAAACAGAAAGACACAGAACAAATAGGAAAAAGACTGGTTATTATTGGTAGAAAAAAAAAAATTTAGGAAAAAAAAAATTTTTTTTTTTTTTTTTTTTTTTTTTTTATGTTGCTGTAATTGTGTTATGTTATGTCCACCAGCTAGGACCAATTCACTGAACCATTTTCTGCCCGTGAATGTTTGGAGGTGGAACCGTCCACAGGAAGAGAACTGTCATTCTGGCTGTGTCCTTGTTAGCCAACAGGCTAGTTCGCTGCCTCAGCAGGCGAGCAAATGTGGACCGTTTGTAAAGATGAATTAAGCTGTGCCTGAAGAGTGAACGTGGGAAAATATATATTGACTTTTACCCGCTGTTAAGAGCACCATGTTGCGTGTCGGGAGCAAAGCTGGCTGGTAGGTTTCATCTGCTGAAGGTAACGCTGCTGAAGCTAGCGCTAGCTGTGATGATAGTGATGGCAGCTGAGGACGGTTCAACTACCTATGTTTATGTTATTGTCCTCTGTTCCGCATAGAAAAGACACATGTTTAAGAAGATATATTGATGTTCTTTCTCTCTCATTTATTTTACCTCCCGGTGCTGCGTGCGAGCACTTGGACGTTATTTAGCTAGTTACTGACCGGCGAAGTAGAGACCAGCATGTTTTGGTGAATGTGTTTTAAAGTTAATCTGCCGGTGGTTGTCATTGTTACTTGAAATTAGTGCGATTTGTTTACAAACGTCTGCAGTGTTCCCTGACATTTGCATGTCATGTTGACATCCTTGTACTTAAGTGATTGATTATGTGTAATAGATGTCAATGGCATATGCTGACGCAAAAAAACCCCCACCTTTTTTGTTTGTTGTGACTCACCTTGACTACCCGTGTTACAAATATAGGGCTGGATATCTAAAATCAATACCTTGGTATCGATCGAATTGCTTCGATAGCATCGATTATCGAAAAACGCTTCTCAGATTGATACCTATTTTCCACACCCCTATAATGACACCACCAACGCTCTGCTGAATACAAAAACTTGTGACAAAATGCTGCAACTACGTTAAACTCAATAAGAGAAGGAAAAAAATAAAATAAACTTCGTAATATTAGTACATGGAATGGAAGTTATGAAATTAACAATTAGACAACATGAAGTTGGAATTGATCAAAAATGCTGATGTTTTGTGATATTTAAGATTGAAAAAAATTTGCTTTTAAAAACAAGATGTTACAAAATTCGTCATTTTACAGGAAAATTAATATTTTCTGACAGAAAATTGAAATTATATGACTATTTTAAATGATACCCCACCTTAAGCTGGATACCTACCTGGATCTTAATTAGGATAAATTACAGGTTTGACTTGACCTAATCTTGTGAAATGTGAATTAAAACAAAATTATATATAAATAGTTAGCCTTATGATTAATAGAAGCTACTACACTAATATAAAGTATTGAAACAGCAGTATTATTGTTTTTGCAAAATATACTTCTTCATTTTTATTTTGATTGCATGCATCATGGTGCAAAAAAGAAAAAAAAAAGAAGGAAAGACAGAAAAAAGTTAGGGCCACTTTGCTGACTGGGAACTGAAGAGACCCATTCTTGTATTCTTGTTCTTCTGTGATGCAAGATTTAAGGTGGGTTCTCTTTGGTCATATTGTACATAAGCAAGCCCTTCTCTGAGAATGAGGTATTACGATGGTAGCAAATACCATGTGCACAAATACTACTCTAAACTATCATGGAGCCTAGCTGAACCTTGATAACAGACAGCCACTTGAGAATTGTAACTGCGTGTGCATACAGAGATACAAATACGTAACAGTCCCAGGATTTCATGGGGAGACATGTTTGTTTTTTTTATGAAATTCTACCCGAGTGCCTAAAAGTTATTGTGTTTCAGAACACTTCCAAATTCTTCTGTGTACTGACATCTTACATTTTCTCTCTTATCAGAGAAGTACTGCTTACTTTTCTCTTTCATTTCAGCATAGCCTGTAGGAACCTGGTCTCAACAAATATGGGGATAAGGTTCCGGGTTCCACTGCAGAAGCTCCACCCTCTGTCCCGTGCCATCCACCACCGCTACTCTGGAAACACTAACCCTCAGCGAACCCCTCATCGTTCAGCAGCCCGATATTTTACATCTATGTCTCGTTTGCCCATGCGACCTCCAAAGCCTCCTCCAGGCTCAGGTGGCCGTGGCTACCAACAGAAGCGCAACTTCTGGGTGGCTCGCCTCGCAGCTCGGCTGCTGAAGCTGAGATACATTTTGCTGGGTTCAGCAGTAGGAGGAGGGTACACAGCTAAGAAGGTCAGTGTTGCTTAATAATCTTATTATTTTGTTTTTACTCATCCAATTAACTGCAACAGAATCGTATCCTGAACATTTTCATTTCCTTAGTGGAATTGATAGTGTTTTGTGGCTAATATTTATTGACATTGGTGAAGTTAGTTTGCATAAGCTTGCCTTTTTTTTCTTTTTCTTTTATTCCCAGACCTATGAGGAGTGGAAAGACATGTTGCCTGATTTTAGTGAATACAACTGGGTCATTCCTGATTTTGTCTGGGAACTTGGTGAACAAATTGATCTTGGTAAGTGTTTGTTTATCACATGGAGATGGGTTTAATTAATGTGTTATTAATACTTTAAATGGTGCTATTCCAATGGTATTTTAAATGTCCTGACTATTAGTCTTCTCCACTTGTATTATTATTTCTTTAAACCACAGATAAACTGGCCAAAGCTCTACCAGAGATAGAAGAAATTGCCAAACTACTTCCTGACCTAGACAAAATAGGAGAGAACTTCACCTTCCTTAAAGGCCTCCTGTCCTCTGGTGAGTAACCAGAACATTAGCAGTGCTTTTACGAAATGACTTAATATCAACAAAACAATTGTAAAAATATCACCATCTCTTGTCAGAAGAAGCACCAGATGTGGGTTTTCTGGCTCATTTTCTTTTTTTCTAGAAACTACAACTGAAAGCCTACTTCATATACATACATATATGTATGTATGTATGTATATATACATAGAGAGAGAGAGACACACACACACATATATATGCCACTGTTTTTGCTGACTGGTTGACAGTTTTAGAAATTGAGATGCAACAGATAAATGTATTCCTTGAGGGGAAAAAAAAGACACAATTCCAATAAAACAGAAAAAAACAACAAAAGAAGGGTCTCCTCCTTGGGTTGCTTCTTTCCTGCTATAGCCTTTCTGCCTGTGGTTGTGGTTATCAGTAAGAGTTGAGTATTTCTCATTGTGTGCTGGCTTTTGTATCTTCTTAAAGAGCTGTTTAATCAGATGGGTGTAAATATATCACTGTTGCTCATCATGGTTGACATAAAATGTTACTCATACACATTATATCACCACATTCATTCAAAAACACAAGCTGACATCAAACCTGCTTTGTGTTGCTTCTAATAAATCATGTCATCATTGTACAAGTACTCACACAAGTCACATGAAATTTCCTTAAGTCATCTTACTCTGTCTTACTTTATTCCACCAACTCACAGAGTAACTTGTAGTATTTTGATTTTAGGGTATGCTGCCTTCGGTAATGGATGTAATGATAAACATAATATACTGTAATTATGCACATACAGTTTTTTTTTTTAACCAAATTGATAGGAAAAAAGAAATTACTGAACTAATTGAAAATCACGCACAGTCTAGAGTTTATTTACCTCTTTTAACCGCGTTTTATTAAATGACTGCTTCAGTTGAAGTACTGGCACAGCTGCAGCTTTGTATTAATTCACATCATTTAGCCATGTCCTTGCTTTGACCACCATCCCTCTGTCTCTGTCTTTTATGATTTTTATCTTGTGTTGTTCTTCCTTTCTCCTCCTCCCCTACCCTCCTATTCCCCTCCGCATTCTTCGCAGGTGTGAGTTTGGGTAGTGAAGTCAAAGGAGCCTCTGGTCTGCATCTGTTGTTAGGTGTGTAAACTCCACACTTAGTGCAACCGATCACTCCGTTTTTTTCTTTCTGACGCTGAGCTTTGTCACCATAACAGTGGTAAGACTGCCATAATTGGCTCTAAAGGGTTAGTGGTCTGTCTACATTGCAGGTATGTTTTTACCAGGTTGCAGGTAAATGGTGTTATCAACAGTGGCTTTGTTCATGTTAAATACAGATTCTTTATTTGGCTGAATGCACACAGAGGGTTAAAATTTTCATTTGCAACTCAAGATTTTGAAGTTTATTCAGGCACATTTTTTGCCAGTTTTTACCAACCGTTGGCTAACAGCTTATCAGTAAAATCTCTTGGAGAACCTGAGTGATTGTTGGGTTGATTTCACAGCACAAATACAGAGAAGTGGTCTAGAGGGTTGTTAATGTGCAGACCCCTTCTTTGCCTGTAGTATGCCCCCAACCCCTTCTCGTCCTATTTTCTTTAACCTTGCTGTCCTTGGCTGTAATTTGTCATATCTGTGTGGTTTTTGCCTCCTTTGACTTCCATCCTTTCTCTCACCTGGCCCTGTTTGGGTTTCTTTTTTTCTTTAATTACAGTTTCATTTCTAACATCTCAGACGGTGTCTTTCCACTGACTTTATCTCTGTCTACTAAAACCTTTTGCTATGTTGAGATACTCAAATGTTTGGAAAATGCATGTACCTTTTTTCTTTTTCTTCTTTTTTTTCAACCCTCACACAGCCTTGATGGTTTGGGTCAAAATGACCCAGGGTTGACACATAGGCGGTTAGGGCTTAAGGCCTCATGAAGGTTAAATTAGTGATCTCTTTTTATTGTTACTGTTGCATCCCTGGTGATGTGAAACTGCACATCTGCTGGTTGGCTGGCTGTCCATTATATGGTGAACAATTTCACATGCAAGACACATCACTTCCCAAATTTTTAGCACATGAAGGTGTGTTTTCTCATACTCAGTTTTACCACCAGAGGAACAGTCCTGAGGAGATAACTTCCTGCTGGATGCGCTAAATGCAGTGATGTAGAGATCAATTTATATTTTGATTGGATAAACCTTCACGTTGGATGCTTTCATTCTATAAAGTTGGACCAATTTCAAGTCTTTGATGCCACTTGAAGTGTTGCCTTGACATGTAGACCATCACCATTGCCATGGATCACACCTTCTCTCATTCCATGCAATGTAAGCAGTTCTTCACATATAGTGGACACCAGCTATGAGTTATAAAACAATAAAGAAGTAACATCTACTTCTTTATCTTCCCTTCTAACTTCCTATTTGGCTTTAGGATTTTTTTTTCCAATCCACTGTAGATTTCTTACATTTCAGTGTTTGCAGATCTACCTTACTGTGAGGCTCAACCCACTTTTTCAATATGCAAACAATAATTTATAAGGATTTAAGTTGAGCACTATAAATACTGTAATTGTTGATCTTAAAAACATTTTCAAGAATTATAATTTTTTTCTTCTGGTCACCTGTACAGCAGCTTTGGCTGCACATGTTGCACCATGAAGGTATATTAGTCAAAGTTTCAGTGACCTGGCAGGTGTCCATCGCAGTACTCAGACAATGCTGCCAACATGATATCAGTTTTCTGTCAAAATCTTTCGAGATGTAAACTTTCGAATCAAACTTTTATTCTTCATTTTAAGATTATTTCATCTCAGCTGCACAAACTCTCTTCAAC
Organism: Arrhamphus sclerolepis; assembly: GCA_037176975.1. Taxonomy (NCBI): domain Eukaryota; kingdom Metazoa; phylum Chordata; class Actinopteri; order Beloniformes; family Hemiramphidae; genus Arrhamphus; species Arrhamphus sclerolepis. Next base: position 6,767,489 of record JBAMYA010000019.1, on the reverse strand, counting down.
CTTTTAGTAATAACAGAACCAATTAAATAAAAGTAATTGTATATTACATAATAAAACATATTTTTGTTGTGCCAAGAATGTGAGTTTTTTTTTTAAATAAATGTAATAAAGCAAAGTTTAAGTGCGTAACTTTTCCAAACATTTGAATTTAATCACACAGGAGTCTGTTTTATCTGATCGTAGACATGCTTTGCTCAGGAGCCATCTGACTTCATCTGACATTGTATTTATTGGCATCATCATGTCTTCCTCTTGTTTTACCTGGAACACAATTTAACTGTTGTTTGTTTGTTTGTTTATTTTATTTTATTTCTGGATTGTTTTGTTCTCTTTGGTAGAAACTTCAAGTGATCCTGCTCTAAAAGCTACAGATTCTTCAACTGCTGCTGCACATGATGCCAGTGACAAACAATACAAAAAGGCAAGTTTATAAACCTATTAACACTTCCCTGTTTTGTTTTGTTTTTTTGCCATCTCTACAGCTCAGTTTCATTCACTTCTCTTAGCAATTTTACTCTTTAACTTGAATAAATGCGGTTACTTGAATCAGAATGTTGTAAAAACAAAAGAAGAGTTTTTAAAGGTTTACGTTTGTATAAGAAACATATGAATTCATGTCCTCATTAAGCACTAAATAGTAAATGTAACCCCTAAGAAGAAAGAGGACAAAAGAAGGTTTTTTTTCATATTTCTTTGCAATTCAACCAATTCTTTTGAATGTAAAATGTTCCAAGTACGCCTGTAGCCGAGTATATGAATGAGCGTTTTCACTAGGCAATCTTAGAGTGGGAATTAGTTTATAAAATGTAAAATCCTAAATGGTAGGACAGCAGTAGATTGAAATCTTGCAGTAATCTGTGCAACTTTGCAGTTCCTCAGTTCCTTTGATTTTACTTGTGCAAACTGCAAATTTGTCAATCTCATTGAAAGTTCACACAAATGTTTGCCTCCAAAGCATCTTCCTGCTTCTTATACGCTTCTTGCCCCACATCCCCCCCAAAAAAGTTTGTGTATACATCTTTTTTTTTTTAAGTTTTACATTGGGTAGTCTTTTATTCAAATAGTTGTTCTTTCTCATATCTTTGTCTCGTGTTTATTTTTGTTTTTCATCCTGAACAATTTTGATGTTTCCACGTTCCAGCTGTTTGTCTTTTGAATGTTTTCTCACTGTACAAAGTTCAAAAAGGAAAATTATTGTGGTATGACATGCATATCAATAATTGAAGCATTTAAATGAACAGCTTTCTTCTCCTTTGCTCTGCTTTCACCCTGCAGTCATGGTCTCCAACATGGACACAACAAGACTTTTACAAGTCCATTTTTCTCTTTTAGTTTACTTTAAACTGCTATTACCAGCATATTCCATTGAGAGAAAAATCCCAAAAGAGCACAGAATTAGATGCTGTCATGTTGGGGACCTCTGAACTGAGACAGATTTCACCTGCTCTATCCTTTGTCCTAATAGATAAATATTCCAAAGCTTGCTTTAACTGTTCGATATTTGCCTTCAACATCAGGCCAGATGTGTTGAGAGCCGCAGAACACTTTGTTGAGGCACATGTGAACATTGTGGAACTTATCCTCCAGCTGCAGTAAAAATAGTTTCTTTTGTGCTAATGTTATATTACCTTTCAGAAGCGAAGTCAGTGTCATGACGAGCATTAAGGTAGTGTAGTAGATGACGGTAAGGAAAGTTGGTGCCACTTGCCGAGAGGCACTGGTTGTTGTATTGGTTGCCTTCTCTGCTTTCAGTCTGGCAAAGTTTGTTTTTAAGAGAGACTGACTTTGTTGGGTTGCACTGATGATGGTGGCAAGATTATCAGTGGAAAAAACCGTTATTCTTTCAAGCGCAAACTTTGACTGAAGCATGTTTCATTTACCTGAACAACACAAGTACCAGTCGCCATGTTTCCTTTGTTTGGATGCAGCATCGGCCTGCTTGGCTGACCCACTCAGTGGGTCGTTATTGTTTTGTTTTTTTTATTTCCCTCTTTTGTTACTCCTTCCTCTCTCACACTATAACGTACCCCAGCAGGGTCTGCTTGGCGAGCTCATTCTTATTCAGCAGCAGATCCAGCGGCATGAGGAGGAAGTCCGACGGGCTGCTGCAGCCAATAATGCGCGTCCCCCAACGCCAGAGCCTCCGAACCCAACTCCCTATCAACAAAACCGCAAGGTGAAGGTCCCACCCCACTTAGATCCGCCCCATCCCACCAACGGCTCCTAAAACATTGCAGTTACAGCAAAGAGCAAGACACTTTAGTACAATTAGATTTTTACCGCAGCATAAATACAGCAGTGGGAGGTGGTAACCCAGAGAGTAACATGATTTTCGACTCATGTAAAGTTTTGCTATAGTTCTAATTGAAAAAGATGGGATCATTTATTTTAAAACTAAATTATTTGATGATAGGAAATTTTAATTTGTTTCATATTGAATTGGAGGTAGTTTTTTTTTCCCATTATAAGTAAACAAAAGAGTATATTATCTGACTGTTAATGACACAAATGTAGGCACAACCAAAATGTCAGCTTTACCATACTTTAAACAATGCCTTAACACCAATATTGATCAATTCAGCATTTCTTGGTACAGTGCTTAAAAAAATAAATAAAAGGATCTTAAAGTAGAACAATGCTTCATTTGCTAAATTTTGACAATATTTGTTGGATTGCATATTCATTAGATTTCATTCATTAGAAATCATTAGATTTTTTATTTAAATGACTTTATGTGCTTTGCCCACTAGTTAAAATGATTGTGTTTGAGGTTTTAGATCGCCCATTATCTCCCTAATATTGTTTCAGTATGTATGTAATATAAACTTTGAGCAATGCCTTTAGGCAATAAATCTTGTACTGTTGGAAAGCCTGATAATTTACCTTTTAAATGAAGCCGTATTTGTAAGGATCGTGCATTTGTGGAATAAGAAGCACAGCTGAGGATGTGGGTGGCACCCATGAAAGATTTGATTTGATCTTTTATTTTATTATCTTTTTTGCTGTTGCTGTTGTCTCTTGTTTTGAGCTTCTGTCAGCACCTGTGAGCTTGGTCCCTGCAACAGTGCTCGGTTGGTGTCTGCTCCAACAATCAGCCTGCCATGCTTGACTGATCTGGGTAGGGAACATGCAGTAGTGCAACTTCAAACTCGTGTTCCGCAAAACCTAGTTGCAGCTTATTAAGAGAGAGCCCTGGTGCCATCTGCAAATTGAAGGGCAAGCAAAAGGGGTGACCCAAGAAGACGACACCCCAAGAAGAAAGATTTCTCATCCTGATCACCTTTTCATGGGTGCGACATACTTTCCTGCTCATCCCACAAATGTTCCTTACAAATATGGCACTATCTAAGAGGGAAAAGGTCAGACTTTTAAACGGTCCAACATAGGGCTGGGTAATTAATCAAAAATTAATTGAAGCCAACATTCAGAACCAATAATTGATGTAATCTTGCTCATGTCAACTAACTAACTTGTCAGTTATGTATCTTGTATGTACTTAAACATATCTGCGCTTTCATTAGAATAAAATATTCCAGTTTTAATAGATGATTATATTTGCAGCATGAGGGCAAAAAATAAAACTAAACAAAAATAATGCCTCATTAATCACAGCCGAGGTAACTTGTTCATATTGATTTGAAGTCGTATCAGCCAGCCATAATCTGAGATTTATTGCAAAGAAGCGTTGTTACAACAAGAAAATAATCTACCAAACACAGATTTTCTTACTTTTTGTGCATAATTTAGATGTAAGGTTCAGCTGATTTATTTTGGTCTCTTCCCCACAATATCTGACAGTAGTCTCTCCATGGGTGATGTGTGGAGGGGGGGGTGGCATGCATGGACCTTCTTAGGTTGGTTTCAGAAAAACGATCTTCGATTTATTTTCTTTATAATGGCTGGATGATCATCGGCAGCCCTCCATTGATGGATTGAAGTGTAGCATGGAGTTCTGTTGCAACCTGCTGCATGGTGTGAGCTACACTTTTTAGAACTAAAATGAAAAAACATAAATGCAAATATTAAGTTTAAACCAGGTACAAGCGTTTGGTTCATCAGTTAACGTTTATATTGCCATTCTAAGTAACTTCATGATGGAAGTTAAAAAAAAACTGTTGAGAACATCTTTTCAACTTATTGACGGAGGCTAATTAAAAGCAAAATCCTTGTCTTAGTTTATTATTATGGAAAGAAAATGTGTGACGTAGACTGGTGTGTCTATATGTAGATTTCCCTTTTCTTCTTGTATGCTGTGTCTCCTGCATTCTGTCCTGCCATTTGTACTGAAACACACGGTGTAATGATATGTACAAATTCAAAAGGGTTTATCCGGTAATAACAGTGGATGTGAAACGGCTAAATGAGTTTGTGATTAAATTCAGCTTGATTGTACAAGGTTCACTTTGTGATTTATTTATTTTTTTTGCCTGTTTTATGAATCATTGAGATCAGAGCTGAGTGAAACCAGAATGAGTATTGTCTGCCTGAAATGTTTGTTCTTCTCTTTATACATTAACTTGATTCTCCACTCTGGCTCTCTCTGCATGTATTCAAACTTTGTGGTGCTGGTGGAAGTTAATTCTTTTGAAGAAGTACTGTGAGGGTAACAAGTCCATAATTCAAGACAAAAAGGAGGTCCTGACACAACTTGTCACTGCTCTTTTTCTCTGTTTCTGCTGTAACTTTTAGTCATCGGACAAAGAAAAGATTGACCAGCTTCAGGAGGAGCTGCTCCGTACCCAGGTACAAAGAGTTTTCTCTGCTGCTGATCTACAAATCAGATTCAAGGATTTTGTTAAATGATTTTGTTTTTCACATATATTTCATTAAGGAGAATTCTATCTAATCAAATGTATATAAACACTATCAAATATAATTTACTCGTACATCTTAAAAAGTTGGTAAATCCTACAAACCCTTGATGAAATCAACCACCAAGGTTTTGCTAGATGCTGAGGAAGTGTTACTGATGATTAAATATTGTGTTGTTTTTTTGTTTGTTTGTTTTTTTTTAATCCCCTAGTTAAAATATCAGCGCATGCTCGAGAGACTGGAGAAGGAAAACAAAGAGTTAAGAAAAGTGGTTCTGCAAAAAGATGATAAAGGGATTCATCAGAGGAAAGTTAAGGTAAGTTGCTCATGACATCACACAATGCACAGTGGCACTTAGTACAAATGAGGTGTAAAGCTCTCCTCTTTTTATTTAAATAGATTAATAATAGATACTTTTTTCCATCCTATCAGTGCTGGTTTAGTGGCAGGGAACTACTGTTGAATCATTTTGTAGCCTGCTCGTCATTTTATTTTGACTGTAAATGTCACTGATGTTTATTACTCTTTCTTTGTGCAGAAGTCTCTTATTGACTTGTATTCAGAAGTCCTTGACATTTTATCTGACTATGATGCCAACTACAACACCCAGGACCACTTACCCAGGGTAAGGAATGAATTTAATTTCATTTGTCATGGCAAATGTATTTTGGTTGCTGCTTGTTTGGTTGCTTTATTCCCATGTTTCTTAAGTTAATCATTTAAAAAATATTTAATTTAACAACAATAATCTAATATTCTGTTGAATCTCTCATCGAATGCTGTTTACTTTTATCCTGTTCATATGCTATTGACTTTAGCTGTTCTGTTCTTGCTATCCCGTGATTAATAATTTTGTGTGTGTGTGTGTCGATGGTCTCACCGTCTTGGTCTCTCGTGTTTCAGGTGGTCGTGGTTGGAGATCAAAGTGCTGGGAAGACCAGTGTGCTTGAGATGATTGCCCAGGCCAGGATCTTTCCCAGGGGCTCTGGAGAAATGATGACACGCTCTCCTGTCAAGGTCAGCAAGGCTCAACTGGATAATTTGTTTTTCTTATCAGAAATAATAGATTTTAATGGATTTTTTCTTTTTTCACGCCATGCTTATTGTCACAGTTACATACAGCAATCAGTCATTTAGGACAGACATATTGCTCAAACAGAGCAGACTATGCACAATGATCAATGATCCATCAGAACTGGTTATATTTGTCAATATTGCTTTTATTTGCTTTTTTTTTTTTGTTAGGTAACATTAAGTGAGGGCCCTCACCATGTTGCCATATTCAAGGACAGTGGTCGAGAGTTTGATCTTACTAAAGAGGAGGATGTAAGTTTGAAATGAATCCATTTGTCTCATTTGAGTTGTAGTTTTAACCTTCCTATCTCTTCTTACCATCTTTCTTGACCTTTCTTCGGCTTCCCTACAGCTGGCTGCTCTGAGGCATGAAATTGAGCTGAGGATGAGGAAGAGTGTTAAGGAGGGACAGACAGTCAGCTCTGAGGTTGGACATATTATCATTAAGATCGCGAAAGAACTCATTAATTGTTGATTCACTTCTATAAATCTTTATATTTTTTCTTTTTTTTTTGCATGTTAGACTATATCTTTAAGTGTTAAAGGCCCAGGCATCCAAAGGATGGTACTTGTCGACTTACCTGGCGTCATCAGTGTAAGTATACATTGTTGTGTTTGCGATATTCTTTTTAATTTTACTTGTTGTATTGCTGTTGTTTGTTTCTTTTTAATTCCAGACAGACTTTTGTGGTGTAGTTAAATTAATTTGTGATCATCATTATTATTGTTGTTATTTTGCATCTACAGTAAAAGTATTCATGTATAATCAAAGCCACCTCACTGATACATGGGTTTCCTGTATCTCTTTGGCAGACGGTGACGGCCGGAATGGCATCAGACACTAAAGAAACCATTTTCAGCATTAGCAAGGCCTATATGCAAAACCCCAATGCAATCATCCTGTGTATTCAGGGTGAGTCATCAGCAAATTATGCAAATGTATCACAATCATACGACTGGCTGGAAAGTGATCTGTAAGAAAGATGCCTTTCAGAGAGTTATAAATTAACCAAGTTGGTCACTCCTGGATTTTCATGATGTGCATATCCATTCTAACCTTTTTTTTTTGTTTTGTTTTGTTTTTTCTTCCCACCCAGATGGCAGTGTGGATGCAGAGCGGAGCATCGTAACAGACTTGGTTAGCCAGATGGACCCTCACGGAAAGAGAACCATCTTTGTCCTGACCAAAGTTGATTTGGCTGAGAAGAACTTGGCCAGCCCAAGCAGAGTAAGCATCTTGGTGTCACAAAAAAAAACAACTGCTACTTTATATGTAAAGTATCAAACTGACTGTATTTTGATGGCACTTTTAATAAACCCATGGGGTTATCTTCCAAAAATGGATAAATCAATTAAACAATGCCAGTGGTGCACTATTAATACTATTAGTACACTATTCAGTAATTTCCCAGTCCTGGGATCAATAAAATACATCTTAAGTACATCTTATCAGGATAGGCAGGGTGATGCTCCCAAAGTTGAATTTTATTCAGAAATGTGCTGCTCTTCTACATTTTTCATACCAATAGCTGAAGTGTGAAATGCAATTTTCAGCTTCTCCACAAGAGGGAGCTCAGTCCTTTTCATTTAACCTCACTTCTTCTCTGACCAGTATTTGAGAAGTCTTAACAGCAGAAAGGCAATTGTAGTGTTTTCTTTAACGTCTTCTCTTTCAGATCCAGCAAATAGTGGAAGGCAAGCTGTTTCCCATGAAAGCCCTGGGCTACTTTGCTGTAGTAACAGGAAAAGGTAACCTCTAACATAAAGTTATGCTGCATGCTGCATTTACTTCCAGATTCAGAGTTGACTTTAATCATGACCATATCCATGTGTAAAGGAAGCACTGGTGAAAGTATAGATGCCATTAAAGATTATGAAGAAGGTTTCTTCCAGAACTCCAGATTACTGAGGCAAGTTATGTTTATTTTACTTTAATACCCTAACCTTGTGTAGCTTTTTGAAGTAAACCATTTCAAAGCTGACATAAATGTATGCGTTTTCCTAGGGACGGCATGCTGAAGGCTCATCAGGTGACCACAAAAAACTTAAGCCTGGCTGTGTCTGATTGCTTCTGGAAGATGGTTCGGGAGTCTGTGGAACAGCAGGCTGATGTCTTCAAAGGTGTGTATTTGCCATATTGTCCAAACGTCTTGTGATTTGATCCTACCAGTAAGCCTAGTGGCTCTTCAGTCCCTCTGTATTGCTCCTGCCAAGACCCCCGCCTTCCAACTACAATTAGTCTAGACAATCACAAGCCATTGCCAGCAGCAGAGGAGATTTATGGCTTTGACACTGCATTTCCCATAGGTCCATTGTGTTGTATATTGATCCATATCCCATCAAATTGCATGCAGCCAACTTCCATCCTCCATTCTTGGCGCCACCACAGTTCCACAAACCAGCAATTAGACTAATCCCCACTGTGTATAGGGAATTGAAGGAGGGGGCAGCGAGCTTGGTGTGCTTGTGTATACGTATCTTTGTATGTGCATATGTGAGAGTTGAGACTTTGACTTTTGATAAAGAGTGTGTTATTGGCCCCATTGCTTCATCTCCTAAGGGACCAGTTAAGAGGATGAGTGTGCTAAAGTGTGCTCAGCTCCTCTTATTAAAGGATGGACACCATTAACAAGCTGAAAGTGGTCTTTATATCATGCAAGGTTAACACAAGACAGGCTCTTTCTATGTACAGTCATTGCCTGTTGATATTAAAGTGCTGCAGTTTGATGGAATATAACATCACAGGAGACAAAGCAAGGAATTACACTTGAGATCAGTTTCACCCAGTCACAACAGAGAAATGTGACATGTTTAGTTAAATGTATCTAAGCTTTCTAACTCTTTACTTCATTACTGATTATGCTGTAATGTCCCCAGTTTTGTTAAATGTGAAATTAAAGATCAAATTGAAGATTTTGTTATTAAGTTTTCAAAAAGAGGTCCTTGAAGTTTCTTAGTAACAGCACATACTTTCTGCAGCATCACGGTTCAACCTGGAGACAGAATGGAAGAACAACTACCCTCGTCTGAGAGAGCTAGACAGGGTAAGAATGCACAGCCAATCCATGAAGGTTTTCCATACTTTTATCAAGTCTTGACAAACCTAAGAGGAAAAAAGTATTCTTGCTCATTTTTAGACATTTTTTTCACCACTAAGTTACATTAGTTGTGGAAAAAATAAATCGGAGATTACAAGGGTAAAAGAGAGTTTTTATGAAACAGCTGATGATAGTAAGTTGAGAGATTTAGTTGAGATTTCTTATTCTTTTTCTCTTTTCTGTTTGCAGAATGAACTCTTTGAAAAGGCCAAAAATGAAATCTTGGATGAAGTCATTAGTTTAAGTCAAGTGACTCCACAACACTGGTAAGTTTATAATCATGTAATAAAAACTGATGTACCCCTAAAGAGAATGTACAAAATGCAGCTACCTGGTCTTGACCTGCTAGCAATAAGTATCACAATTTTGCAGAAGCTGCAGCGCTTAAACATCCATAAACAGCTGATCTTTCTCTCTTTGTAGTTATCTGTGTGTGAATGTATGGTTATAGCTCACCAACAGTAAGGAAAACCTTGCTTAAATGAGATGTATGCAAGTTGTTTTGGCCATTCCCTGTGTGCGTGCCTTCAGTTCTTCCAGATCAATACTCTGATGAATGGTCCGTGGACGGGAGTAGGGGTGGCCCTGTTAGCCAGCCAGCAGCCAGCCAGCCAGCACTATTGGAGAAAGAGTTTATTGACAGTCAAGAGAGTGAGCTTGAACAAAAGGGGAGCGTAATGAATTATGAGTGTGTTTTTTATGATAAATGAGGAAGGTGCATCACTTCTCGTGTATCAGGGGGACTCGAGGTTTTGTCCAAGAGTCATATTGCAATTGAGAGAAACGATGAGAGCGGTGGTGGTGTTAACCGTTAACAGGGTCATAGTGGAGCTATGCTGGAATTTTCTTTTAAGTGCAGGAGTAGTAGCTCTGTCAAGAAAGATCAGAGAACAGCCGTTGTTTTTCTGCCCCATCAGGTCACTTAGGTGAAACTACAGTACTTTGAAATCCAACATATGTTTATGGAAAATATTCTTGTTTGTTGGATGCATCATACAAATGCAATCAAAAAGGTCTAAATTTTGAAGATGTTAACATGCACAGTACCTTAGTAAAGGTTAGATTGGAGCTTCTTCATCATGTAAGTAAAAAACCAAGATGAGAACAACTATCTTTAGAAGGCATTACAAATGAAGAAAAAGCTCTTTGGAAATCTGTGTTATTCTATTTATCAGTGTCTTTTCTTTCTTTTTTTATTCTCAAAGGGAAGCTATTCTGCAGAAAAAGCTGTGGGAACGTGTTTCCACCCATGTTATTGAAAACATCTACCTACCTGCTGCTCAGACAATGGACTCTGGTACCTTTAACACCACTGTAGACATCAAACTCAAGCAGTGGACTGACAAGCAGCTTCCACACAAAGCACTTGAGGTAAAGTGCACTGTCTTTTCAGAACCCATAAACAATTAAGATGTTGATAGTCACAAACATTAAAGTCAGATTGTTTCTTAATTTAGTAATACATAAACTCAGATTTCCAAATTGATGTCGTTCACAACTTAAAAATAGCTTATAAAACAGCTTATAAATTAAAATTATTAAAATGTTAAATCTAAGTATTGATTTTAGCAGTTGCTTTATTATATTGAAAGTCTTTTCCTTTACTTCATTTACACTGTTTAATTTGCTCCTTTCAGGTTGCCTGGGAGACATTGCAGGAAGAGTTTGCCCGATTCATGGCTGAGTACAGAGGCAAAGACCAGGACGACATTTTTGACAAGCTGAAAGAGGCTGTGAAGGATGAAAGTATCAAGAGGCACAAATGGAATGAGAGGGCCATGGACAGCCTGGTAAAAACACAAAATCCACTCATCCTGCATGCAAATACTGAGAGTTAAATACAGCATAACTAACATAACTTGTTCTTTCAAACTTTGATGCAAATGAGTTGGACTTCAGCAAATGAAACGTATAGCCCAAGATTTAATGTGAACTGTGAACAAAATAATAAAATGTGACTCCAGGCCTCTGTGTGTGTTTCTGTGTCAGAGGGTGATCCAGCACAACGCCTTAGAAGACCGCTCCATCACAGACAAGCCTCAGTGGGATGCAGCAATCCAGTTTATGGAGGAAACTTTGCAGTCACGGCTCAAAGACAGTATGTTAGCTATAAATTTATCTCATCTGTTGCACTATATCATAGCTCTGCAAAGGTGTGGAGATCACCTGGCAGAATTTTTATTTATTTATTTGTTTCCATTGAATGGTACGGTGGAGTTGGCTGCTGTTTATGGTGTAATGATTTATACTTCATCGAGCACTATACACATTTACTTTCCATAGTAATCTTTTCTGTAAGTGGTTTGAAAAGTTTGATAGCAATATTAGGTAGAGTAAACCAAAGACCCGTCTGAATTGTATTTGTTACTACATGCTGACAGAGTTCAAATTTTTTGTTTATTTATTCATTTTAATATAAACAAAATAGATGAGTGTATTTTTTAAACAGCAGTACAGCTGCTATGACAATATCACAGACTCATTTAAAACGCTGTCAGCATCCATTAGTGTGCAGGGCTGGGGGAGCCCTGCACACTAATGGAACAGACGACACAACATTTGGGGACAGATTACAATGTCCATGCACATGTTTCTAGGACTGTCAATCCAAGTAGGAGCTGATAAGTACAACAAACTAGTGAAAAATCTTTTTATGCAGGAGTTTAATCAAAATGCATCCTTTCCCACTGAAGACAAATATGAAATATTAATGATTGGTTGCTGTTTTTTTTTTTTTTTTTTTTTTTTAACTCCTTTAGTAAATGCGTTTTTTGCAGCCTCAACTCTTTTGCCATAAGTCACAAAAACACTGATTGATTGCAAACTTCTCTTTTAGCTGAATCAGTTATCAGAGACATGGTGGGCCCAGACTGGAAACAAAGGTGGCTGAACTGGAAGAACCGAACACCAGATCAGGTCAGAACTGCACAGATTCTTCAGAAATAATGGTCAATAAAATAATGGTTTTCACGCAGCTCTGATATAATAAAAAAATCAAGTTGCTTCTTGGACACATGTAGCATAATACCAGTGACAACTTTTATGAGAGATCCCTGTGTAGCTTATACATCAAAGTGCGCAATATATTAATCTCCTGCATATGAATACACTTTTGCCACCATGGTGACGATGCTTCATTCTCCTCCGACCCTGTAGCACATCCGTAATGAAACAAAGAATGAGCTGGAGCGGTTATTGAAGCTGCATGATGATCACACCGCTTACTTGGCGAATGATGAGGTCACCACAGTCCGAAAGAACCTGGAGGGACGAGGGGTGGAGGTTGACCCAGTGCTGGTGGGATCAAAAGCCTAAGAATTAGACAAATTAGAACAATTGTAACTCATTCATCATAATTACTGTCTATTAACTGTTGAAATAATTATTATCTGGCCAGATCAAAGACACGTGGCATCAGTTGTATCGCCGACACTTCTTGCAGAAGGCACTGGCCCATTGCAACCTGTGCAAAAGAGGTTTCTACTACTACCAGAGACACTTTGTTGACTCTGAGGTAAGTAAAAAAAATAAAAAATAAAGTCTGCATAAACCTGCCTACTGTTCTAGCTTTGTGACACCTGTTTATGTTTTGGGTGTTACTGCAGCTGGAGTGCAATGATGTCGTACTCTTTTGGAGGATACAGAGGATGCTGGGCATCACAGCCAACACTCTCCGACAGCAACTTACCAACACAGAGGGTAAGGACAAGTTCTTGCGTTTACAGTTCACAGTAAAGTCTTACTTTCTGTCTTCTGTTTTTGAATCTCTTCTGTTAGTAAGATGTTATTTTTGTTTTGTTTTTGTTTTTTGTTTGTTTATTTTGCGATATATTCAATTGATATTTTATGAGATAGTTTTCCCTGTTACTTCATAATCGTACTATATTGTAAAAGTAATGTGGTCATTTCTTTATAATGCATACTGTACACTTAATGTTACCAGCTGATCAAACCAGAAACCAGACAGAATGATCACAATATAGTTGACTGGAGCAGTTATACAACCTTTTCTTCATACAATGCTTAGGATCAATAACTATTCCTCCAGATCAGTATTTTTCAGTAACAATATTGATCTCAGAGACAATTTGCTCAAACATGGCTATTGTTAAAATGCACGGTTCTCTTTTTCAATTCTAATGATGAAATGTCTTGCTCACATAAATCAGAAGGAATACCCACAGAATAATTCAATGTATTGTCACTGAATTAAACATGGATTACAATGCTTTTTGTGCCTGCTTTGTTCATTCTTTTCAGTGCGCCGATTGGAGAAAAATGTGAAGGAGGTCCTGGACGACTTTGGGGAAGACGTTGAGAAAAAGACCCAGCTGATCACCGGTCGAAGAGTTCAGCTGGCTGAGGATCTCAGTAAGGCACAAACCCTTGCAAAGCATAAAGCACACATCATGCACCCAAAGTCAACCATCAAAATTGTTTAATAAGCTGCAACTATTGAAATATGAGATTTTACAGTTTAAATTACATGGCACTCTGCCAAACTTCATGCATTCAAATTTTCTCACTCAGCTTAACCTGTATAGATGAGTTAGAGGAGGTCTCAGAGTCATCAGGAGGTGGCAGCAGTACTTAAGGAATCAATATTGACCATCTCTAGGCCTGTTTCAGGTAATGCATCAAGCTGACAGCAGGGAGACTGTTTAAAATAGGCTGTTTATCAATGGACCATCTGCTTTTTAGCTTCTTATTTTTATAAGAGGAATATATAAAATATATATATTTTAGTATAGTTTAGTTGATCTAGCAGTTCTTAACAAATAAGCTGTAGAGCTTCTGTGGTGTTGATGTTAAAATGTCAAACCAAAGATAGAAATTTAGATTACCGTAGTTGCATTAGTATTGTAGTTTAATCAACAATATTAAAATCATGTCTGTGATAGAAATAATTCATATCTTCAAATGTATTTCTGCAGGCTCCTTCTTATTCTGTGACAGTGTATGTGTTGTAATAATACACTGATTTTTACCACAGAGCATCTCTATCAATGTGGTTAAATGTCTTGGCTTGAAAAATATACCATCTTAAGATCTCCTTAAGAGTTTAAAATGTTGGTTCAAAGTCTTGAAACCCACCCTCGAGAAAGGGCTGATGGCCATTATTGTTGGTTAGTACATTAGGTGTGCTTGAGTGATGATAGTGTTAATCATTTAAGTGTTATTTCATTTACTTCAATTTTTTTATGTTGATGATTCATCATGTAAAAGAGTCCTTCTGTTTAGAAAGGTCAAGCACCACTACCGAACATGATATTTAAATTGAAAGTGCTCGCTTCTGTTTTTTTTATTTCTGTGTATGGGGTTGCGATGGGGCTTGCATGACTCAGAGGAGAAGTGTTGCTCTTGTTTAATCATGGCTTTAATAGACAGAAGATGTAGATATTCAAGACTTTTTGGATTTTGACCCTTGTGAAAGGAAAAACACACACACACACACACACACCACTAAGCACTCCTCTAGTTGGAAAGTATTAGTCTTGGATTGTGTTGCCAGTTACAACACAGTCCAATAAATCTGTGTACACATTATCCAAAATTTCCATGGACATCTAAATTTTGACAGACTAATGGTCAAAGTCTTCTGACAACAGGTGTTGGGGAGTATTGTTGTTCGTTTTCTCTGGCAGTACATTTCAAACCAGAAACTTTCTGTTTGTTAGGCTATAAATACACATGATTCATTTGATGTCCTCCCACTATGATCTGTGACAACCCGGTGTGCTCTTGAGTTCTTGTACTAATGTGCATTTGCATAACGATATTGAATCGGTAATTAGTTTGTTTTACACTTGTTAAAAAAGCATTTAGCTAACTCTCTGCAGCTGGCACACATTTGTTCCTGCTTTCAGCCCCTAATTTAAAGCCGGTTAAATGGGTCATCTGTTGCTTTGATTTTATTCAGCAAAGCTTAATTTGCTAATCAAAATGTGTTCACAAAGTGGTGCATGAGCACACAGCGCTCCCATCTTAGAACTGTGCATGGTAGATCATCTCTCACATCACACTCCAGATTTTTTCACATACATGCATACATACATACAAAATTATTCTCATCAATGCTAAATTTGTCTTTTTCTTCAGCGCAAGATTCAATTATGTAATTTGAAATTCTTACTGCGGTATATTTTGCACCCTCACTTAGCAAGAAATACACACTGAAAATTTTGTTTCAAATGCTTAGCAACAAGAAAAAAAGATATTTCTTGTATCAGTTAAAAACCACATATGTGCTGTGTGTTGTCACCATTGACCTCCACAGGAAAAAAAAAAAAAAATTGCTGAAACTTTCCTCCATTGTCACCGGACAGTCTTTGATCTTGTCACGTGTAGCTGGGCAAATCTTTGCTATCCTCCAAGGTTAAATCCCACAATTAACACAAGTACAATTAATTCCATTCAGAAGTTTTTTTGTATACTGTTTAATATAATTTCACACATATAATGTTCACTGTTGTTGATGATACAGATGACACATGCCATTTCAGGGCTCTGTTGTATTCACATAAAAAGTCTTGTTTAAGACTTGTTGTCATGATTGGAAACAGTCAAATCAGACCATTACCAAATCAGCATAGGACAGTGTGGTTTTAGTGCAAATATTGCCGATAGGCTCTGAAATGAACAACCAGGATTTTATACGCACGAGCCACATCTTACCATACCTATATTGTAAAAATAATCTTAATTTACCAAGAGTTCTTCTGTGTCCCTGAGTCTCCTTGTTATTTGCTTTATGTCTCTTCATATTCTAGGTTTCATTTATATTTTGTTAATATGATGTATATGCAGAATAAAGCTCCAGTCTCAATTATTGTGGTTAATTATTAACCCTTTAACAGTACTATTTTCTTTTGGAAACATATGTATGCAGTCCCCTATATTTTCCTTTGTCTTTTGGCCTTCACTAGTGATGCTGGCTCATGGGGTTAAACTTGATCAAACATGAGTGGTAGGTCCAAAGGTTTGGAATCAGTTACAGAGAATGTACAAACAGACTCCAT
>JBAMYA010000019.1:6733259-6751022 GCA_037176975.1 Arrhamphus sclerolepis | reverse complement strand
CCAGTCCTACAGCCTCTCACTGAAACACATACACACACATATATTTGACATCAGGTGCTGGTTAAGATGATGAAATAGAAAAAAAAAAAAAAAACGTGCCTCTTTCTCCAACCTCTGGAAACTTTTTTTTCTGTTTTGTATAATTCATTTATAAAGAAACGGGGATTGCGTTTGCAAAAGGTTTTGTCACAGTTTACTGCCGGTCATGTAAATCTAAGCGAGGGGAATTATGTAAATGTGTTTTCATACATTTATGACCCTAGTTGAGAGTTCATGATAACAAGTTTGGCTGTGCAGTTAACTTCTGTTTGCAACTATTATTGAGGCTTTTTGAAAACAAGAAAATCAGTGAATGGAATATTAAAATTAATCCTAGTGACACGTCAGTGTCAGAGTCCCAACTGTGAAAAACAAATTCGAATGTCAGTAAATGCAGTCCATTTGACAGTCACATATTTCTAAAGGCAATGAATAGTCACGCTGAATTACAGTTGTCTCCATATGAACAAAATAACCTTGCTTATGATTTTCACCATAATTGATAAGCTCTTGCATTGCCAAGGCTTCATATCTGTAGGTAAACTTTTATTGTTCACAAAGGAAGGAAATCGCTTTGGATTGCCATTGCCATCCGTGTTTACTGGATACTGGTACAACCTTGCTAATCTTTGCAAGTGAAAACACACGTAGTCCAGCAAGTCCACGGGCCTGAACAGGCCTTTTCTAGTAGCTCAAAGGAATTCCAGGTGTGATTTTGAGTGTTATATGGATATGAAGGTGCGTAGAGTCCAGAGCAGCTGGAAGCACCTTGAGGGTAACGGGAGGAGGAGGAGGAGGAAAGCTGACCTCTCTTATCTCTCTCTGGTCCTGTCTGGCCCTCTGCTTCATCAGTCTGCTAAAGTACATTTAATTACTGAGACGCATGTCCCTTTTACATTGATGCTAATCACAGACTTGAGACAAATCGCACGAGTGAACGGGGAACCAACATTACAAATAAACTGTTTCATGCAATTTCTTGCCAACACTTTCATTTATGACATCAGGTGCTGGTGAAGGACTGGAATTCATGCATAGTTGGAAGTCCTTAATGTCACAATTAAAATGTTTTTAATAATATTCAAGATGTTTATTGTCATCTATACTATAACATATACACGTGTACATCTTAGTGCCCACTGGTTCACCTATCCATGTAGAAGTTTCATGCAGCTGTGCAGCTTCCGTTTCCTTACAACATTGCCACATTGCTTTGACAATTCAACAAGTAGACTGTAGACAAATAAATCTGCTTCTTTGTATTTATTTGTTTTTCTAATGTAAAGATCTGATCAATCTGATTCTTGTGAAGAGACGATCACATACCAGTCTTCTCCTGCGCCGAGCTGTCTGATATGCTGGCATATAACTCAGACTGGTCATCTTAAAATATGTTAATATAACTACTGTTTGGGTGCCATTTCAAACATAAAACAAACTCATTCAGTTGCTTTCTGATGAGTGGAAAAATGTGCATGTCTGAAAATGGCCTTTGTTGCCATGTCACGCTACTTCCATGCTGAGTACACACTGAGATAAATGATTTATCCAGAGGCTTAGCTGAATGCACGTATTGTCAAATGTGCAGGAAGGCTTACTCACATGTGCTCACTACAAACGTCATCAGAACTTAACCTTTTCCACACACCTTTGGAAAGTAGAGTGGAGCTTCTCTGAGTCATTATGCCAAGCTCCTGTCATCCTCACATCTTCTGGTCCATGGTTTCTCAGAATTGATTACCACTTTGTGTCAGGACAGGCCTCTATTGCAGTGCAAAAGATGGCTTTTGCACTGCCTCTGACCCTTGATCTTTTGTGATTTACATTTCGAGTCAGACTCTTGATCTACTGTCAGATAGCTTTTATTTTCTTCTTACCAAATTGGAATATAATGTTTAAATTCAGCGCCAGCAAAAAAAAAAAAAAAATCAATATTAACATCCAAAAGTTAAACCTGGAAGTCAAACCTGGAGCTAAGTCCATCCTCTTGTAAATTTTGTCACCACTATCTTCATCTTTACAACCTCCTGCACTAAAATTTCAACGTCTGGCCCTTCAAAGACCGAAGTAATGCTTGTCAATAAAACCTGCACCACACAGTGCAGCAGCAGTCATCACCTGGCTCTTTTCAAAGCTTTTTTCCCCTGAATTTTGCTGTTTTTGTTTAGTCTGCCCTCTGGCTGACCCCAAACTTTGACCCATTGAGACCTATGTATACCTCTCACCAGGTTCGGCTGCTCTATCCCAGGCATCTGTTTTTTAGATAAGAGCTACGAGCGCAAGAGCTGATTCATTGCTCTGTCACTGACATGGCGTTTGGGCCATCAACATACTTGCACTCCCTGGGTCCATGTCTCCCATGGCCCAATTTTTATAGCATTCTGATCCAGATTTAGTGACAAATCAAGCAGCATGCAGAGAGAAAAAAATGCTTCTGTTTGTTACATTAAGATCAGCTTTCAAGATGGAAACAGCACAGTGTGTAAATTATTGACAGTTCCCCACTTGCACTGAAACCTTGTCAGTTATGAGATAGAAAAAGATGTAAAAAGTGTCATCAAGAGTGATGACAGGTTGGGACAGAGCTGAGACCCTTCACCCTGCACACTTGGGACCAGGCTGTGAACTGCTGCTTTCTTGTCAGTAATTCAGAGCAGCCACATTTCAGTCCAGCAGGCTGAAACACCTTCAACCTCGACACTAGTCATCATCTACCAAAAACTTTCTCTTGCCTGTTCTTCACAACAGCCGCCTATTCTTAACAGTCGTCGTTTCCCTTTTTCACATCCGATGAAGAAGAGTAGCCATCTCCAGCAGGAAGGGGATTAGTTTGCTGGCCTCCCTGTCCTCTGCCTCCCATCTTTTTATCCCCTCCGTTCTCCTTCTTCTCTGTGTTGGTTACTTGTCCAGCAACACCACATAGTCTAATTACAGATCAATTAAAGGCTTTCTGGCTTAGACCTCCTCCTGCCACTGCTTCTGCCATAGCAAGCTTATGGGACTCTAGAGAGTGCCAGTGAATGAGATATCATTTCGTGTGAAGATCACCCGAGAGAATGTCTTGAAAGAAAGGATTTAGAGAAAAGGCTTCCCTCCTTTTCTCTCATTCTGCCACAGTCCCTCCACCCTCTGTAACCCACACAGCACCAAGCATCTTAACGAAGGGGCCTCTGGGATAGAGGCTAGAGGATTATGGGAATATTCATGACCAGATAAAGGGGCGAGCAGTTGAATGACTGTGTTTTGGGGCTCATCTCTTGGGTAAACAAGAGCCTAAATGGAGTTTTAAATCGCTACTCCTGCTGCATAGTACGGAACAGGCAGTGGTGATTCTGTCCACTGTTTTTGGTTACATTTCCACAGGATGGTGAAAAGAAAGCCTTGTCAAAGCCTTTTTCTTTGTCATGCTGTGGTCTTTTGGTAGCGAAACAGATGGTTCTAGTGGAAATAAATATCTTTCTCACAGTTTTTATCCCCAGAATATTGGCTGTTTTGAAAGACACTATTCACATTCATCCATGGTTTTTTTGAGCTCCCAAAGACTGTTCTGAGTTTTTCTTTTCTGATTCATGTCGTCTTTTCTATAAAATGTCATGACATTATTTTGACCAGAGTAAAGGTTTCTGGCACAACTTCATCTACTTTCAAGGTGCGTGGAGAGAAAACAAATCTTCAGTGACGCTTGTAATATGTCAAGCATCCATTAAGAATTAACCAATGCATTTCAACTTGTGGTCATCATCAAGGTCATAAACATCTAGAGGAGCATAAACAGCAAGTATGAAATACGAAAAATGCAAATTAACCAATCAGAAACTTCTGCATGGATAGGTGAACCAGTGGGCACTAAGATGTACACGTGTATATGTTATTGTATATATGACAGTAAACATCTTGAATCTTCATTAAAAACATTTTAATTGTGACATTAAGGACTTCCAACTATGCATGAATTCCAGTCCTTATTGATCAGCAGAAAAAACATCTCTTCTCAAGCTTCATTTAGGGATTAAAATTACAACCATTACTGTATAAACAGCTCTCTTAAGGTCCTGCCATTGCATTTTATTTGGGTTGAGGCCAACGTCTAGGTCAACAATTTGAGTATTTGGGATTATTGACCCATTTCAGCCAGTCATTAGCTGCTAGACTGATGGCCTCACATTTGACTTCAGAATATTACAGTATTTGTAGGACTTCATAGCATAACACAATGACTTGAAGGTGCCCTGGTACTGTGGATGCAAACCAGTATCAATTAGTCTGTAGTTTGCAAAACCTAAAGCAAGCTGCCAAGCATTTTATTTTTTTTACAGAGAGAATAGGCATGTAAAGTCAGAGCATCATACAGTCTGATTGGGGTGGGCTTGATGTTCAGGCCCTGGAGGATTGGCATCTGTCGTAAAAGTTTTCTTCTTGTCAGTAATATTTCTTACTACAGAATGATGGACTCAAAAGTAACTAGAAATCAACTCATGACAACTCATGGGCAGCAACAGTTGCTTATCTTATCTTGGATTAAGTTGGGCCTAAAGGATGAATGGATGCAATATAGTGTATAACTCAAACCAGCAGTGGTTTAACCCACATCTGAAGGCTGCAGCTGTGTAGCTACTGTATGTATATCTATGCTCAATAATTCAGTGGACATTTCATTCATAGTGAGACTTC
Organism: Arrhamphus sclerolepis; assembly: GCA_037176975.1. NCBI lineage: Eukaryota > Metazoa > Chordata > Actinopteri > Beloniformes > Hemiramphidae > Arrhamphus > Arrhamphus sclerolepis. The sequence goes on along the minus strand of JBAMYA010000019.1, from coordinate 6,746,312 downwards.
ACTGGTTTACTATGCATCAAGATCCCTCAATCTCTTTTGGTTGTCTTTTCTTAATAACAAACATCATAGATAAAACCTAACTTGATTCGATAGGAGCCATAGTTGTATCTGTCTCCAGTGAAGCATTGGGTCATTGTTCAGTTTTTCACTGCTCCAGCAGTCTCCCATTGTAAGATTTCACAGTATATCCCAAGCTCTCGATTCTGACCTTTAAATCTACACTGCCCACTGTGATCTAGTAGAGATCTAAATCTCTGCCCACAATTGGCAGGAACCCTAATGTGTGACCTGTGTTAAGCCATCTATATTTGAAACCTGGTAAAGTATCTTATCATTTGCCACATCTAAACCAAGTGAGAAACTTTGAAGCTTGAGCCAGGGGGTTTCCCATGTTTTTGATGATTTGACAGTCACTGCCCTCCTTTCCTTACACCAACAAATCTTCCACCCCCTCATACCTCACATGTCTTTTCTTCAGGTCAGACAGATGTTGGTAATCCTGCTGTGATTGTTTTGGATTGAGTTATGTTATGTGGTTAGGGCACGTAGCCTAATCTGTTAGTTTCCTTTGAGCCATGCCCTCCGGTGGGCTGCGTGTTGCAATGGCATATTGCAGGGTTAAGTTACACTCAGCCCCACACCTGCTGCAGTGACTTGTCAGTGTTCCCCTTGACAGACTTCTTTAATACCTCCATTAAGTGCAGTAATCTCCCTCTTATGCCCTGCCATTTTGCCCGAGTTTGTTAACAGAGTATCAAAGGCTGGGAATTTTTCCTTCCTTCCACCTGCCAACTGGGAACATGCAGTAAGATGAAAATAGGTGGAAGTGGCATGACTGTACAGCTCTCATTGGTTTTAAAGAAACTGAGAAGGTCGTGTCTGAGTTTCAGTCATCTTTTCTCCAGTTCTCCGTCTTTGAGTTTTTTAGTTTTCCAGCGCTCCTCAGCGTTGCCAGTTTTTGGGGGGCCTGGCTTCACCTCTTCCAACAACAGTTTGTTTTACATCGATCAAGAAAAGGATACCTCAGCAGCAGGGTTCCCATCAAAGGGGGCTGCACACAAGGCTCCCCAGAGTATGATATTTTGTTTCACTCAAAAGCACGTGCAGAGTTATCACCTTTGTGTTGACATGAAATGGACACTTAGCATGCTGTTGCTCTGAGGTCCAAACCACAATGATTTATCTTCCCGAAAAAAGTCTTTTGAAGCCTGTTTTCAGTTGGCCTGTTCGTAGGAGCACAATCAACAATAGTTCTCCTGTGGATCTAGTGTTGCTGAGTGATCAAGATAGAGCATTTCTGGTTTGTTCTTCAGAGCCGATGTTTGAGTTTGTGCTTGGGGGAGATCCAGACAGATTAGTGAGGGTGACGGAGAAGCTGGGGAGGCAGCCAGGCCCGGAGGTGCAGCTGGCATTGCGAACGTTGGCTTCCTTTTTTTTTTTTTTTTGCGTTGGCCCACAGACTTGATTCAGCCACTGTTTAATCAGTGATTAAGACTGCTTTAGGTGGCTCGCTCATCTCGTGTGACACAACACGTTGGATGGAAGGATTGCTCGTCTTTTGCAGTCCTCAGATAATGGGAGTTTAAAAGTGGAAAAAGGAGTGACTGGCTGTTTTTTTTTTTTTTCCTGTAGATGCCCCCCTCCCTGTTAGATGAAATGTTGTTGTGGTGTCTCCTCCTTTCCATCAGCACTATGCCCCGAAGGTACATACCATAAAAAGGGGACGGTGAGATCTTTGATGTGGGTACACAAGCCTTCATCATCAGATGTGTGAAGGAGGTTTGGCTGTCACTGTCAGAGGGAACCATCTGGTGTTTTGGTGAAAAATGTAAGGGAATTCTACCTGCGGATTAATACTTTAGGGATGAGAATTTTTATCTTCTTTTGTTGGAGATCATCTTTTTAAGTCAGCTTCCTGGGGCATAAACAATGCACACAACATAAATATGAATAAACAACAGCAATGCAGAAAAAGGAAAAATGTAAGGTTTTACCTCTTCACCTTATAAACAGTTTTAATATGATAAAGGTGGTCTGCTCGGGCTGCAACCAATAATTATCTTAAAAGTTGTCTTGGTTTTTTTGCCAGCTGATTTTCTTTAAAAAAAAAAATTAAGGTTAAGATGTTTTTGAGGCGATTTCTGAAACAGTAATCCACTCTTTCTACTCTTTCTCCTTTGCAGAGAAAGTCCGTGAGATCCAGGAGAAACTTGAAGCGTTCATAGAAGCTCTTCACAAGGAGAAGTAACAGAACCAGGTATTTGTCTCTATTTTACCACAGTGGAGGATGGTTGTCTATAAAATGATTGATTTGTGATCAAAAGAATTGTAGATATATAACTTTTTTCTCTCCCTTTACTCTTGATAGTACTATTGACGGTAACGTTTTGGATCACAGCACCAGAAGAATGCACTGAACAAAGACGAGACATCTCTAAATGACTGTGTCACTTCTACACTCATCAGATTGTCACTCATCTAACCATCTACAACTTGGCGTTCTGTCCATCCTTGGATGCTGAGGGATCGATGGACCTGAACAGAAGCATCGGATGGAGGAACAACTTCCAGGCTTTCTCTGTTTCTAGTTTCCACTGTTCCTTTGGGAGAAGAGAGGGACTTCTTAGACACGAACCCAAAAAGTCATATCGGAAGGAAAATTTGAAGCTTACATAATGTGGTCAGACATTAAGCCATTATTCAAATATACCAGTATCATCAATAAATGAGGAGTCTGCACAAGCTAATCTCTCACTTTATTTGAAGTGTGTCCATTTTTAAAGAAGACCATTGGTACTGGCCCTGATGGGATGAATAGTCTTGAATTTTTTTTTTTTTTTTTTTTTTAATTGAATTAAGATTGATATGGTTGCACTTAAGATACATTGCACTTAGGTTATCCTTCAAAGATGTAAGTGTATTTTCAATTTACCTTACATGAACCCCGAAATTAAAGTTAAAAATAAATAAATAAAATACTGACTTGTATATTCAGCTCATTACCCATCAACTGTCTCCATTATATTACCTCAGAAACATTTACTGCAAAGATTAGCAGAACATAATCACTTCTTGAGGTGTTGAAAATGTTTTCATGTTTTGTTTTTTTTATTTCTTCCTCCATACAGGATTTAAGTTTCTTTTCCTGCCAAATCCACATAATGTCCAGGTCATGGTTTTTGTTTTGCTGTCTCAGTTCCATCGTTGTGTGTTAACATTACAGTGCTGCATTTCTAAGATATTCTCCCACTATATCAACAAATAAAATTCAACATACATTTGGATGTTTAAGAAGCTAAATTTAGTTAGGAAAATGCTTTTAAATAAGTGACATTTGCATAAATGCTTGCCATGGTGGTTTTAAAATACAGTATCACCCAATTTGCAGGTAATTTTGAATATTATTTTTAGAAAATGTCACAAGATACTTTGCTTTTCTGCCATGAGCCTGGTCATTAATGCTGATCCAGTTACTTGTGAGTCCATTATTTGCCTTGATGTGCTTCCAAATTTAACCAGATTTGACATGTCTTGGCTGTAATGTTTGGACTCTGTATATAGGTGCACTTGTACTCATCCTCTCAGCTGTCTGTTCTTGGTTTTTAACCTCAAACAGGGAAAAACCAGGAAAAATTTTTTTCTTACTTTGTCATCAAAGTCAAAAAAAAAAAGGTAAATATCTAACATACAAGAAATTGCACAGCTTGCTGTCATCAACTCACTGATTCTCCTCCCGTTCACTGTTCAGGGCCAGAGTTTCCACTTGCTACTCATCCTCTTTCTTCACATCTGCATTCTCTTTATTTGGGCAACCCTGATTCTTCACTCACATTACTAATTCTTCCTTCCTTGAAAATTATTAAATATATTTAACTGAAAGCAGGGTGACAGTGCATTACCTCTGTTCATTCATGTGTGTATATATGTGTAATTTAATGTGCATTCTGCACAGATACAGTTGATGGGCAGTCATTGATTTACATGATTTACATTTTCATGTACAACACGAGTGTAGAGTGATGCACTTGTGTAACAGAGAACTGGTGAGTTGCTTGAAAACCTGTTTCATGTTGTAGAAAGTAATGTGTGCATGGTGTTCCTCGTCAGATGTGCTTTATTTATTAAATTTGTGTTGAAAGGAAAATTGAAAATAAAATTGACATAATAAAGATGACTTTTTAAATATCAGTTTGTACCGTCAACACTACGCAAAACAGATGGAAGTTGCTCTGTGGCAGCTTTGTCTGACAGTCTTGGTTTGTTCATCTAGAAATAGATCAAAATCTTTGTGTAAAGGTTTAATTCATAAAGAAATATACCTTCTAAACTATTGACTGTTTCAAATCAAATCTTTATTTATATAGCACTTTTCATACCACAGTAGCGCAAAGTGCTTTGCATAATTAAAATCAACAACATATAAAAACTCACAAAATCAGGTCATTTTCACACACATCCTTATCTTCATACCCACATAGCACACATACAACCCCCAACATACACACTGAAGACATAAACAAACATAAAACATAAACATCTGGCTTGATGCTGAGATGAGGAACGATATCTTGGGGATCTGTCCACAGCAGAAGCCACCCCACCAGTGACCAATGAGGGCGTCACCACGGGAAAAGCACCCAGATCAGAGCCAGCCGGCGTCCACATCACAGCCAAGGCTGCAGCGCAGGACCCCCCAGCGACCCCGACCAGGGCGACCCCCACAGCAACGACCCCACAAGCCAAGTAGGCGTAGTCCCTGGTGAGGAGGATCCCCATGAGGAAAAACACTGGTGGGAACTTATTAAAAAGTAAAAACATTAAATCAAATAATTTAAACATAAATATTTCAAATAATAATAAATAACTAGATTAAAAATAATAAAATTAAAATAAATAAAATACAGCTATAAGCTAAACTACAAAGGTAGGTCTTGAGCGTCTTTTTAAAAATCTCAACGGGCTCTGCAGCCCAGAGGTTCTCTGGCAGGCTGTTCCACAGACGAGGACCATGATACTACTGATCCATCAAACAACAGTAGACCTGGTGCACTTGGAGATTAGAAGATTGTTTTTTTTTTAAGTGTCAAACTGTTGCAGCTGCTTTGTCAAGTTATGTCTTAATAAGTGCATTTTATCTGTTTAAGCTACTTTTTTTGTTTGCTTGTTTTAAAGAAATTATTTTGGTTTGGATTCAGTCCTGCCTGGAGGATTTAAAGTTTTTAATTGTGGCACTTCCTTTTTTCTTTTCTTTTTTTGTGGATATTTCTTATGTTGAGTATCCATGACAACAGAAAGTTGTTGTTGTGGAAGCAAGTAAAAATTGAGCTATCCAAAGACCTGCTGTGATCATAGAAGGTGGGATGGAAATGCTGACTGTTTTTTGAGATGCTGGAGAATGTTCTGAGCTCTAACATCACATGGTTTTGGACGACAGGGGCAGGCAAAAGACTTCAGGCGGACAGGTGTGGTAGGAGTGCTGATTTTGGGCATGTGGCCGAAGGAGAACCTCTGCAAAGGATGAGCCCTTGGCTCTGTGTTTCCATGGTTTCCATCCACGCTGTTGACAGAGTTCACCCGTATCACCTACCAATTCTGCATGTAACATCACCACAGTGGCCAGGCAACAAACAATACACTAATACATTAAGAATAGGGTATTTTATTCAGGGATGACAGGGATGGATGAACAAAAAATGCAATTGCCGTAGAGGGTAGTGTATAACTATTGGTAATTTTTCAACCCGTAAGCAGGCATAATGAGTTTCTCACCTTATGTTTATTTTAATTTATGTTGCAACATTGGAGTAGGAGTATTCAGTTCAGTTCATGCTAACATGCCAAACTAAGATGATCTACTTCAGCTCAATTTTCTAATCCTATGTACTAAAGTGCAATTCTTAGAGCTGCTGGGAAGGCTGTGGAGGTCAGAGGCTGTGTACTTAAAACTATGCGAATGAATGACCACACACTGCTAGAAATGCTACAAATATGTGTAACGGATCATTGTGAAACCTATTTCTCCTACATTGACCAACAAATTCAATCATTTGTACATTCTTAAAAAGGCTTTAAGTGTCAAAAATGAGAAGACTTGTGAACATCTATAAGGAACATGCAGATTTATTTATTTACTCACTTATTTAGCAGTTGCTATTGGCTCTTGTTTTGAGCGTCTGACCCACAGGTGCTGACAATCCTACGACTGTCAACACCTGTGAGCATGGACCCTACAGTGGTCAGTTTGTGACTGTGTGTGGACTGGAATGCCATGTTTGACTGATCTGGATAAGGTCCACATGATTGGGCAAGCTGGTGTTCTGAAAAACCAAGTGCTGTATTATTTTGAGCGAGCCCGAATACCATCTGGAAACTGTAGGCCAGGTTCCATATAACGAGGGCTCTCGGAGACAGGCCGCAAAGTGGCCGACCCAACAAGACGACCGACCGCTCCCTCGCCCGGTCAGCACTTTGCAATCGTAGGCAGTGCGGTTCATCCAAAAAAATGCATGTTTCTTACAAATGTGGCCCCAGTTGAAAGGGAATAAAATATTTGGTCTTTCCAGATGTGTAAGATTTAAGACGCATTGTTACAACAAAGAAATAATCTACTGAACACCAGTTTCCTTACTTTTTGAACTTAGTTTACATTATCTATGTAAATTAAATTAAGGACCCCAGCAAAGATTGAAAAGAAAAAAAAATACAAAAAGAAATAATCAAGTAACAAGAGGCACAGCAATTATGGATCAATGCTGCTACTGATAGCGATCAAATTAAGCACACATTTGACTTACAGTTTTTGAACTGTAAATTATATATATTTTTTTAAAGTATTTATGTGTGTGCAGTTTTTGTTACCTGATTTGGACCTTTTCATACAGGCACAGCACAGTCCTCATGAAATGTTTTTCTGGAACCTGCTTCAAGGTTTGATGAATTGAGATCAGATCATTCACAGCGAACGAAAGTCGTTGCAACGTTCTTCTCAGTATAGTTGTGTTCCTTATGTACTTGTATGCATACGATTATAAACTAATAAATAAATAAATAAATCTCATAAGTAATTGCACATGCGCACACTGCATGAAAAATAGAGTAGGGTTATAGTTAGCGTTCTGCATCCACCCCAACAGCTTGGGTTGGTAGGAGAGGACTGGTTGCAGAACTGGCCTGCCTGCAGTCCAGAATGTTCACAAAAGAAAACATTTGATGCATCATAAAAGGAAAAATCTGGCAAAGAAGAATCAGGACTGTTAAGCTGCTAGAATACTGTATCAGATAAGAATAAGACAACATTCCTCTTTTCTCCAGTAACTCGTCTCTTCACTTCCCAGATGTTTACACACAGTTGTTTAATAAAGGGGGGATGATACACAATGACGAACATCACCCTGTTCCAACTTTTTTGAGATGTGTTTCTGCCATCAAAGTCAAGATGAACTAATATTTTCCATGAAATGGGAAAATGTCTCACTTTCAGCAACTGATATGATCTTATATTCTACTGGGAATAAAATATGGGTTCATGAGATTTCAAATAATTTTGTTTAGTTTTTATTTACATTTCACACAGTATTCCAACTTTTGGGGAATCAGGGTTGTACTGTTGCAGCTGTAATCATCAAGCTGTTGCTGGGTAGCAATGACCATGTCCTGTAAGTGTCTCATCTGCTTACATTTTGTTAGATTTTACCTGGTTTATCGACTACAGCTGGCATTTAATCTCATGTTAAAACCTTGACTAATAGTCTGTGTTGCCTTGAACATAAATACAACTCATTGTCTATTTTTGGCTTATTTTCACCCAAACCTTTCTATTGTTTGAACTTGCAATTTAGGGGGAAAAAATAGAATCTCCATTGATGCATTGTTTCACTGTCGGCTCTGCAGATTTGTGTTGTACCTGTGTGTGTGTGTGTTTGTGTGTATATTCTTCTGTTATCCTGCAGCTCCTTACCGCCGGATGAAGTGACCCATGTGTTGATGAGCTGGGGCCTCTGCTCCAGGTCTGAGCAGACAAACCCTCTGAGTATTTAACTCTGCTGGCTGTTATCTAGTCCCAGAGCAGGCTGAAGGCATGCTGCAGCCTCAGGCAACAGAAAGAGGCAGGCAGCTGAGGGTCTGACTGATTAATAAGTCAGAGTCCAGAGGTCTTCCACTCCTGGGCATCTTCTCTGCTTTCACAAGAGCCCGGCTGTTGCTGCATCTCCACTTTATTCAAAGAGCTGCGCAGTGGGGATGGATGGGTGTGGGGGACGGGCCTCATCTTCTTCACCTGAGGCATCGCCGATGATGATGATGGTGATGATAACTGCTTCTTGTCAGATTGTTGCTTTCTGTGCTGCTATTATATTTCCCTGTTTTCTAAAAAACAGACAGAGAAAAGGCCTAATGACTTTGTAGAGGCCATGAAAAGAAAAGGGGAAAAAGTCAACCTCCAGTAGACAGCCTTTGTGCCATCAGATAGCCACGCTCTGTTAGGAGGGAGGCCGGACAGGACACACTATGATCCATTAGCATCTGCAAAGACCGTCACGTTGACTAATAGCCAGCGCCACAGCAGCACTTTGGCTCAGTTTGTGTTTTCCTTCAATCCCTTTTCTTCTAGTGACACAAAAGCTGCCACGGCGGACCTGTCAAATGTGCCACAGCAGCAGACGTGCACAAAGCGTCATTTCTAGCCTTTCTGAAGAAAAAGAAAGGGACAATCTTGTTGCTTCATTTTTTTTTTAAATCCCCCACCTAATCATACAGACACATTCAAGGTCTTTTAGCAGGGGGTGTGGTGTGTCGGTAGATGATAAAAACTTTGAATACGTCTCAGAAAAAGGCAATAAGTTGTGGGGATGGGTGTGTTTTGGCAGCAAAAGCCATGTTAGCATTTCTTTGCCTTCTTGTTGGCGCCACTGGCTTTGTTGTTGCTCCTGTGTTCTGTTAATGAGTCGATAGTTGACGTGGGAGATTCAAGACCCAAATGATGAACATAACCGCCTCCTGATTAGATATTTACAGAGACCACTCGGAGGAGACTAAATCATCTAAATCATCTAATGAGGACTTATTTATAGTATTTTATTGCAGCTGGCTGCAAGTTTTGAGGTCAGATCGGTGCCTTTTGATGATACAGACCTCGATAATGAAGATGTGAGGTGACATTGGCCTTGTTTGTTAAAACAAACAAACAAAAAACAACTTTTGAACTTTAAAACTAAAGCTTTTAATGTGCATAAATTTTGTTATTTGAAATTTGCCAGTAAAACACTTTGGTCAACACTGGTTGTTTTTAAATGTGCTATATTAATAAATCTGACTTGACTTGTAGCATGTGCCCTGTTTTCTTTCCTTTTTAAAAAAAAAATGTATTACTTATTAAAAGAACTGAAATCTTTTATCTTAGTTTATATCTGGAAAAAAGTTCTTCATGAATACTTTTTTTCTTTAAGCAAAAATGTAATGTTTACATTGTTTAAAATTGTTCTGACACTTTTCTTGAAATTTGTATTATTTAAAGGAGAAGATGGACAAGAAAGAGGGAGTGGCTTGTAGAAAAAGGGGTTCTAGGTCAGAATTAGATCCATGCCTATGCAGTAAGCAGGCCACTATGGCACCAAACACTTCCAGCCATTTATTTCAAGCAATATAATGTTCATAATTTTGCTTAAGATGCTTTTCATGATGTAATTGAAAACTACGACAAGTTCTGACTTTGACAAATTCATATTTGGTTATGACATTCGTCACACAGTAGCTTTTGCTGTAGCTATTTCAAGCATGCACAAATGAATCATTATCGCTCATGTGCATCAGAAGTGAAATTCACTGGCCACAACAAATACACAAGACTCTCCGCCTTTCAGAACAGGATGGACACGATATTGCGTACTGTAAGAAATACTAATTTGGCCACCAAGAGTCACTTATCAGCACTTCAGTCTACAAGTGCAGATAAATACAGTGGATGTAAATCTAACACTTTGTGCCCCAGGGGACTAAGTGCCACTGTTGAGTCACCGCTGATGAATCTTATCAGAGGCTTGTTGGAGCAACAGGCTTCCTTCTTCGTTACAGCCGACAAAACCTCCTACTGTCCCCCAGGCCTGCTGCTTTCTGCGCTGCAGAGAATAGCCTCACAATTGGCCTTTGTGCTCATTATGTTAGAGCCATCTTCCCATTGCGCTGTGGGGTCCATTCCAATGCTGAACTAGGCCCACGGGGATTTTAGCCAAGTCACAGGGGTCGGTGACCTTCAGTGTCACACCCACAATGTGCAAACACAGACACATACACACGCATATACACACAGAGCCCTGTTCTTACCCTGCAAGAGCTATAAATTATAGCAGTGTTTAAATTTTAGGAATTGAAGGAGGGTAAAGTGTGTGAATCTGGTGGTGGTCCTGTATATGTGTGTGTGTGACAGGGAAGAGGACCGCTGCTGGTTCTCACCACTCGTCTCTGACATCCACCCTGAAAGCATCCATAAAGTGACCTCATCGTCCCGCAGCACAGAACGTCATCAGTGAATCAGGTCATTGTGGAGGGAAGCAGATTTTCCGACTTTGCTCACACACAGACTCAAATGTGTGTCAGAAAAGGAAAAGAAAACCCACACATCACAACTCTAAACATCACAAAAAAAATGTACTTTCATTTTAAACTCAAATCTAATTAAGTCAAACTGCCAAAACATGCTTTTCAAAGCCATTTTTTTAATGCCGAGGGACTGTGTGTGTGCGTGTGTGTATGTGTATATATATATATATCTATATATATATATATAAGATGGCCCCTCCTCTACAGTCTGAAAGATGCGGCATCAATAATTTCCAACAGGAATTTCAAATTTTGATCTTTCAGACCACCACATTCCAGTTTTATCCCCCATTTATTTTTTATTCCTGAATTGTTGAACTATTAGCCAAAACACTTTCTATACGATGTTTATCAATATGCTCTTAGAAGCATAATGCTGGCATCAGATTTGAAAGTAAAAAAAAAAAAAAAAAGCAAAATTTGTTGTCTATGTACAATTTTTTCAAATTTAATATCAGGTTAAAATGTTTTCAAAACCGCTCCGTCCTTCCTTTTTCCTTCTTAAAATTTACATTTTACTCTGTCTACACTTTGTAAAGGGGTGTTTTTGACAAACAAGAGGACCAATTTTCTTAATTTATTTATTTTTTGTTGCCTTGAACAGTTTACTGCAGGAAGTCCTCATTTTCTCATTCACATGCTATCAGTTTCTAGATAGATCTCTAATGTATAAACATAGACTGATAGATTTCTAAGTCCTAAACACACAGAAAGATGTGTGTGTGTGTGCATGCACGTGAATGTGTAGTGTTGGGAACTTTTCATGCAGTATGAGGGTATATGCAAAGTTGCCATGGAAAAAGTGCCTGCTACACAAACTGTTTATGAATCGAGTGGAGGTCTTGGTGAGAAGGAGGGACGGGGAGCTTTTTAGCACAAGAAGCGGCTCTGGGCTTGCATGGACTTAGTGGGATTATGTCAGCCCTGATGGCAGCCAGTGAAGCCAGCAGGTGAGGTCTGAGCTCTGCTGCTTTTAGCCTTTGGGTAAACAGAGCGGAGGGTTGCCAGATTCTGGCTGTTGCCAGGCTGAAATTGTATCTGTCCACAGTACTTATGTCAGTCAAGCTGAGCTGCCTTCCTTAGCAGGGCGATGGTGATGCATGGAGAGGGGGCTGCACTCGTTGCCTGATTGGGGGGCTCTGAGGACCAGCTTTCATCGTCTAAGTGCCACAGTGAGGCCAGACGAAAAACGGTCGGGTGACATTACTTGACTGGCCATCAATAGTATCTTAGCAGGCGCTAAAACCAAAAGTAAACATCAGTAAGGCTGAGTGTGAATGTTTGAGATAAAGCTCAGTACTGGAGGCAGGGCTGCATATTAAAGCAGAGCAGAAATGACAACACATTTGGTAAAGTGATCAAGTCTGTGAGTTTTTGTCTCTTTTCAGGAAGTCCTGATCTTATTTCCCCCTAGCTTATACTTTTAATTAGATTTGCATTTTCAAACAGACCTTTTTTTTTACATGTTTTCTTGAATTTAAACAGTAAAACAGGCTTATGTTACATGAATAGATCAGTGTGTTTTCCCAGAGCATTTCAACCTCAACCTGCCTGACATCACATCAGATTAAGACACGACAATTGCCCCGTTACGTATTCAGCACTCTCCGGAATTCTTGGACTTTTGTTCCACTCACAAAAAAATTACTCTTAGGAGTGTTTTTTCACATGACCTTTACACAAATGAGTTAGAAATAAGATTAAAAAGGACTCAAGAAGATGTTCGAGTGAATGCTGAACAGCACAGAGGAGGGGATGCTTGTGCAAAATGAACATGACATTGATAACAAAGTTTTCTGTCCTGATATATGGACACACATCTGGAAACGCCAGTACAGCCAGTTATAAGTTCAGTTCTGCTGTTCTTGTGTGCAACACTTTGTTTGCTCTCTCCATGCTTCATTTTAAAATAGTTTTTTTATGACCCTCTTGTTCACCTGCACATATTTCAAAATTGAGCTTTCCAAATGAAACCACCTCTGGATGATCCCATCATACCCTCCACTGCAGCCTCCCTGTTTGTTCACCTGCTGGTCAGTTGTGTCTGAGCTGAAAGGCCACAGATTTGCCCTGCTGATCTCCTGACCTCCTGCAGCCTCCACACGCCTCCTCTCTGGACCAGCAAATATTGAACCAGTCAGTTAAGGTTTCGCTGCTGTTTGGCTGCTGCTGGAGAACAGCTAACTGCCACTGGACATCATTGGACCAGGGCATGCCCCTGATGGTCTGGGTGTCACGGAGTTAAAGAGAAGACTGCATTCATTTGAATCACATTTTAAACTTGAATTCTCAGTTTTGTGCCAGTGAGTTAAGAGCAATCTTAAAGCAGACATTGATTGTGAACTAATGTATCAGGCTCATACATGTGAAGGAAGAGGTGTAAGTCTATATATGTGTGTGTGTGTGTGTGTGTGCGTGCACAGCTAAATGTCTGGGTCTGTTATGTGTGATGGCGGAGGT
>JBAMYA010000019.1:6649192-6688031 GCA_037176975.1 Arrhamphus sclerolepis | reverse complement strand
TGTGTGTGTGTGTGTGTGTGTGTGTGTGTGTGTGTGTGTGTGTGTGTGTGTGTGTGTGTGTGTGTGTGTGTGTGACAAACAGATGCGGATGGCATAACTGGTATCATGTCATGTCCAGATGTCAATTCTGAATACTTCTTGGTCATATATACTCACTATAAATAAGCAAACATGAATAAAGGCAGCTCCTTTTTATGTCAATACAGTTGGATAGCTTTGTAAATCTGGATGATTGAAGTGTCCACTTTAATCATCCAGATTTACATTATTTACACAACCTCAAAAAGTACATGTTAGAAAGTTTTATGTTCTCTGCAGTAAAAGGATTACTATGTTCTGACTTCTTTTAGATTAATCATTTCTTAATTGCCACCTCTTTACTAGAAGGAAAAAAAGGAAAAAAAAGAAAAAAAATCTAAATTCATTATAGCTGCTATTCATCGTGGTTATGGTTTGCCATTAAACAATAAGTACACCTTTATAGTGTGGCACATTCATATTATTGATGTAATGGCTGTTTAATGTCTATGTCCACTCCAGGTTTAGTGTCTAAATGGCTGCTGATTGCCAAATGCAGGCCAAGTCCTGTCCCCATGGACACATCTAGAAGCTGGTCTAACACGAGGCCAAGACCTGGCTGCGTCTGCGCCATGATGCACACTTTTTTCTCCCCTGCCACTCCTTCATCTTCTTTCATCCATTTCTTTGTCCTGTCATTATTGTATGATGTAGTGTGAACAGAGCCATTTTGGGTGATCTGTGGTTGGATCACAAGGGGAGTGGAGTGTGCCGTCCATCAAACTGCTTGGCCCTCACTGTCTCTTACTGATGAGATCACTGGAGCCAAGCATGCAGCGCACACACTGATCTTGTGTCGCCTCGGCTCAAGCTGCTTGTCTACCAGGCTGTGCAGGTGACTCACTGTCACCTCGGTGGAGTCTGGTGCCCGACAGAGTCTGGGTGTGTGTTGCGTCAGTGTGCGCAAGGAGTGTTGAATGCATCTGTGAAATGGGCAGTGATTTACCCAGTGACAACCCCCACCCCCGAGTGCATCTACCTTATGAACTCATCAGTGACTCAACTAATAGCTAAACCTGTCACCGATTTATCTGTGGCCTCATCACCCCTCAACCCCGCTGCAGGTTTATTGAGGCTGAACATGGTGCGCATCACTCAGCTGGAATCTTGAGAGCAGTGGGTGGTGAGTAGGTGGCTGTGTGCATGCACTTGTGCACATAGTTTTTCCTGATCTTAGTTGGGGTCAAACAGTACAACTAGCGTGAGCATCCTGTGATGGAAATTAAAGCCACCCGACATGAATGATCACTAACAGTCTGGAGCCCTCAGCACCCGACATTACTAATAAGAGATCAGTCTGTTTTACAACCATCTGGTGACAAGACATTCATATGACTGAAGCTGCCTGAGAGCAATATGTGTTTGAGCGTTTTAAGCAATGGAATGGCAGTGACGTTAGATTTAATAGCATATTTTACTTTATGGTATGATTATTAACGCTGTGTGTTTGTGTGTGTGTGTGTATGGGTGTGTGTGAGTTAAGTGATCAGTTAGTCTTGTGAGGGGTCAAAGTTCTGTCTTATCGTCTATAGTGGGTGAACCTGCCCGCCTGCTGTTGGATGATGTTTATAGTTCTTATCAGTGTCCACAGCAGCAGAGTGCACACACACGCACACACACACACATACACGCTTCAAACATACAAGCCTCTGCCCTCTCGGCTGCTTTAGTGGCAGAAAACTGCACACATGCTAAACAAACACACACGCACATGCACACAAACACACATATTTCCTTTGGTCTCCGAGTCTTTTCCCACACTGATAGAGATCAGGAGCATGCCATAAACCACGGTCTTGCAGGGCACAACACAGGCCCTCCTCTCCTTTCTCAGCCCACTTAGATCACTCGCGGCTCGCATGGCTGATAAGATGACCACGGCGCCTCCCTTAAAACTTCTCCAGCACCTCCTTCCCGCTCTGCTTCTGCTCACCCGCTCCTCCTCCTGTTCCTGTCAATGCCTCCTTGTCTTCACCTTTCTGCCTTTCTCATGCTCTTGGATTGTTTTATTTATTTAGCGTTGCCCCATATTTTACATCATAGTAGCAGCTAACTGCAAGACATGCAGCTAAATTCTAAAATCACAGACAAATAAAGCATCTGCCCTGACATTATTGTGCAAAATCATACTGCAAATATAATCCTGTACATCTCCAGCTATAACTCTCGGCTTTCTTTGATCTCATCATCACATAAGCAGCATGACCTCAGCTCTGAGGAAAAAAAAAAAAAGTTTCTGCCCACAAAGACCTGCACTGACCTCCCCAGGGTTGCTTTTTAAGTTGAAATATCTCAGCAATTTCTATGATGTCATGATTTAAAGTCCAATTAATGGATATCAGTGGATACTCAGTTCCTCAAATTATTTACTGATGTTTGAGCGTGCCCAGCCATTTGCCAGATGTAAATCATCTGCCCTTTCCTGACCTTTGCAGCACTATAAAGCCACACTTCCTCTGGCAAGACAGCTAAGTGGGCTTTATTGGAGCCTGCAGTGAAAGTTTCATCCACATGTTTTTCTTAATTCATCAACTCACTGCTGCCTGTGTATGAGGACAGCAGAGAGGCTGTGGCAAGGTACGTACACTCATATGTAGTTATAAATATGTAAATGTTTTTACTGGGTTTTTCTTTTGATGATTCAATGTTAATTTTACTAAGATGATGATTCCAGCCGTTCTTATTTAACACGGGAAATCTAATCACCCAGGATCATCTGTGAAGAATTAAAACGTACTACCAAAAACCCAGAAGAAACGTGTCAACATCTGGCATTTAGAAATGGATAGGATTAGTCACCATGTTTAGGAAAATCATCTACTTCTACTTTATTTTAAACTAAAGGGTAAAACAGAAGCCAGGTGGTGCTAATCAAATATATTTGATTAACTGATCATTAGCATAGGTGAGTACTGCTATAAAAGCAGGTGTTTGTCAGGAAAATAAGGAGGACATACGTCTGCAATAATTTTACAGAATCAAGTTTTGCCCATCAAACAAATGGGGTTATACATTCATTTCCAATCCATTTTCCACAGGAATCAGTTTGCATGTTAAATTTTAAGCTCAATGGTGTTACAATTAGGAAAGACGACGACTTGTTTGGAAGAAATAGCAGGAGAAAGCATCTTCTTGGTTGAAAAAACATGGCAGCAAGGCTTAGGTTTGCAAAGTTGCATCTTAAGAAACCAAATGACATCTGGAACAACATTCTTTGGCCAGTCAAGACCAAAGTGGAGATTTTTAGTCATAATGCGTGGTGGCACATTCGGCGAAAACCAAACTTAATACGTCAGCGAACACACCGCATAACAACTTCCCAACCCAGTCAGAGGGAAAATGATGTTGCCACAGGACGTGAGCATCTTCTGTAATCTACAAGGAACTTCTACCAGACAAGTCCATGTGAGCAAATCTCACTGATAGCTAAAGCTTCAAAAAAAAACTGTGAAATTCAGTGGGATGATGCCAAACACACCAGAAAATTTACAACATAATAAGTGAGGAGGAAAAGAATCACTTACACTGGTCCATAATCACTGTAATGGGACGTCAAAGTCCAGACCTCAACCCGATTGAAATACTTTGACACCTGCATATCTCAAGTAACTGAAACAATGTTCTGGAGGAAGAGGGCCTGAATTTTCCCAATAATTATGGATAAGACTGATATCACCTTAAAGAAAATAATTGTTTCAAGTTATTGCTATTTAAGGTTGTTCTAAATGTTATTGGATTGTGGCAAGTGCTTAGTCATTCACACACTAGTTCAAAACTTTGGCCAACTTTTTAAAAAAAAAGAAGTTCAGTTACAGTTCAACTTTTTTAATGTTCAAAATCTTTAGATTTGAAAGGGGGCGTACTTTCTTTTTAATATGACTGTGTGTGTGTCTGTGATGATGGGGATTCCCAGCACCAGTCACAGAGCCAGATATGGGAGTGTGGGAATGAAACTGAGGGCTGGCAGCCTAACAAGGTCTAACATAGGAGGGGGAGGCCCGAACCAATATAGCACAGAGACTGCTTATTCAACCAGCAGAGAGAGCCAGGACTGTGTGTGCCTACATTTGTGTGTGAAACCCTTGGCCACTTATTCTCCCCACTAGTTCACATAAATTGCACCCATCGTAGGACTTGCAGTGTTATAACATACACACAGAGACACTCACATACACACATTAGTCTTCCTCCATTCTTTTCCTCGTTCTTTCCCAGGGATATTTATATTTTATTTCAGAAGAGATATTTGGCACAGTCTTTGCGTTGATGTGGAGAGGGGAGGTTTGGACTAGTTGTGAATCTGCATTTGGTGCCTGGCTCAAACTCAGAATAGCTGTATGTGTTTGTGTGTGAGTAATTGCTCAGAAGTGGAACTGTGCAGGCACAGTAAGGAAATTGCTGCTATTAACAATTCTGAACGCTTTCACCAGTATTAAGTCCACATGATGGCGTGTTTGATGTGTTGTGGTCAGTAAACCAATCAAAAAAATCTGCTCTTCCTTTGAAGCTTAACTGAAATACAGTTGTTTATTAAAATAAGGGGAAAAAAACACACACTATGGATGTACTTGATTTGACTACTGACCAGGTGAAAAAAACTGAGGGTCACATCAGGTGAAAACAGGAAAATCCCACAGGCCTCATATGGAAGAGCTCAGGCACTTTGAGCTAGCCACATATCTGCTTCAATTCTGTGGCACTGTGATTGTCACAGACAGGAAACAGCAGATCCTCTTGTCTTCCTGCAGCGAATCAGGAAGGCTGAAGACTGCTTATGTCATCACAGTGTGTCAAATAGCCAAAATGTGTGTGCGTATGTGTGTGTGTGTGTGACAGTAGACATGTTTTATGACATGCGAGCAGGCTGGGTGAAACATGGCAGGTGTAGGGAGTGTATTTTTAGGCCCTTCTGCAGAAGATAATGGAATGATTGACAGACATCTTTGTAAAGCCTGCTGAACAGAGAAATAGACAAGAACACACACAAACAAGGAAAAATCCATGTACGTAGTCGCACACATCAAGCTGTCATTTTCAGGGCAGGCAGGTTCAGTGCTAAAGTGCATATTATAATGATTATACTTCCTCACTTCCTTACACATGGTTTTTGAAGAACACAGACATCTGGCGATTGAGGATATAAAGATGAAGCAGACATATGTAAACTACAAAAAAGAAAAAAGTACAAGATTACAAAACAATTATTTCAGTTTATGACATTCTTCTGTTCTATAAATGCCAGAAACATTTATAAAATATGATGGACAGAAGGAAAAAAAAAAGGAAAGGAAATAAACCAGAGGTCATCACATGAAAGCGACCACACAGGCTGTAAACTTGGGGCACGTGAAGATAAAACAGTCGTGTTCTCATGCGCGTATTTTTTGTTTGGCAAATGAACTCCCCAGTAAGAGGAGCCGGTCAGACGTGTGCGCTTGATATCAAGGAGATTTATAGTCGTATGCTGGATTTGTTATTTGTAGCAACTATCCGGTGGTTTTTGGCAAGCGGCAGAGACATTTAGAGCACAGCTCCGTATCCTCAAAGCGATGAAAGAGGTACACACACACATAGTGAGAAAGATGTCAGTGTATGTGAAATGGAGAGGAAAAAAAGGGCAATGGGATACAGAGATAAACACACAGTGAAACAGAGGCAAAGAGCAGCCGCCCTTCATGATGGAGCATCTTGGCAATTCTTGATGAAGAGCAGAGGTGATTGCCTGTGTCGATATGTATGCGTTTGTGTGTGTGTGTGTGTTTGTGTGGAGGGCTTGGTGCTGGCATAGAGGCTGTCTACAGGAAGCAGCAGTTCCATGCCACTGGCAAACGCTCTCCGTTCACTTCCTGTGTGCTGCGAGGCAGTCAGGCACGCGCGTAGACACACGCATGCACACACACTCACACAGGGTTGAAGCGGGGCAGGACGCTCGCCTAGAGAGTGATCCAACAAACTGAGAGAGCGAGGGAGGCATGGAGGGAAGGAAAGAGGGAGGGAGGAAAGAGGGAGTTCAGCAGAGAGCAGCACTTTCCCACAGTCTGGGGATTTGACACATGGCTCTCACACATTCCTCAGCCCTGTGGCCAGCCGAGCACCAGCACTCAGGGAGAGGAGGGACAGGAAGAGACAGAGGGAGGAAGGCTCCCCCCTTCTTGCTGCTTGCAAGCAGTTTGGTATTATGGAAGACAGGGAATGTGTTCGCATGTGTCCTGTGTGTGTGTGTTTTTAACATGTGGTTGCCTCATGCACCAGTGTTTAACCCTTTCTTAATCATACAGCCACCAAACAGACACCAGCCATCTGTTTTACTGATCTTCACCTGCCTCGTTTGACCTATCACCAGCAGCTGGAGTACAAACACATTAATGGCTTTTTCAAATGTTCTCATATGCTTTTGTGATTTCCAGAAAACACTTCTAGGGCAGGATGACATCCTGCTGCAGTGATGCTGTCATCAATAAGAAACCAAGAGTGAAACATGCAACACTTTTCTTCATCGCTTATAATACTTTGTATGGCATGTCTGTCTGGTCTTTTTCACTTAAGGAACCTTTTCCAGGAACTGTAGTTTCAATTGGAGGGTCCTTTTCTCAACCTGCACCATTTCCGCCCCTTGAACCTATGAACCTAGGACTAAACAGAATATGTGACCTTTTGAAGTAAGATGTACAGCTCTGTAACATGTTCATTGACACTTTTTATTTTTCTTGCAGTCAAAAACTGTTCTCCACTATAAATGTTACTGTTTATAAACACAATATTTAAGCTCAGACATTCATTCCTGCTTCAATCAGTGAAGATGCGGTTATGGTGGATGATAAAGCTCAAGTAAATTAGAAGATAAAACATGAATGCAAGCAATAATTCCACTGTCGTTATTTTTGAAAGGCACATATAAAAAACACGCACCAAAATTTGCTTGCCAGGTTGCAAAAAATGGTAGGTGTATAACCAGCTGCGGTAGTTGCATCACATGTGGAACATGCCACCATGTGTGAGGTTAACAAAAGTGATTATAATTAGACCAATTATTATTCTATGCAAATGTATACCAAATAGTACACTATGGATCTTGAGGAGTAGGAAGAAGATTATGGATTATGATCTTTGGCGTTTGCAGTCATCTGATCTCACTCTCCACCAACATCACAACATCATTTCCTATATACAGCTAGTAAAAATATAAATACCTTTTACATAGGTGTGCATATGGTGGAAGAGAGTAAGCAAAAGAATTCCTAACAAATAGAAGATATAAATATTAATAGAAAAGAAGAAGAAAGTGTGCTTGTGCATGCATGTACAATTTTAGAAACATAGTCTTATTGCAAGATTGCAAGATACCCACAATTTTTGAAAATAAGCATTACAACATTAAATATGCCACATGGTTGCACAAGACCTTATAAAAAGACGATGTTGGGAATATTATTCATGCTATTATTTATACATAGTGACATTCTCCATGAACTACGATGTTTGCAAATGACATTGTGATCTGTAGTGAGACCAGGGAGCAGGTGGAGGAAAATCTAGAGAGGTGGAGGTGCATCCTAAAAACGAGAAAAATGAAGGTTAGACACAGCAAGACAGAATACATGTGTGTGAATGAGAGGAACCCGAGGGGAAAGGTGAGGCTGCAGGCAGCAGAGATAAAGAATGTAGAGGATTTTAAGTACTTAGGGTCAACAGTCCAGACCAAAGGAGAGCATGGAAAAGGGGTGAAGAAGTGAGTGCAAGCAGGTTGGAATGGATGAAGAAAAGTGTCAAGAGTTATGTGTGATAAAATAGTATCAGCAAAAATGAAAGGAAAGGTGTACAAGACAGAGGTTAGACCTGGGATGTTGTATGGTTTAGAGGCACTGAGGAAAAGACAGGAGGCTGAGTTGGACATGGCAGAGTGTAAAATGTTGAAGTTCTCTTTAGGAGTAATTAGGATGGATAGGATCAGGAATGAGTACAGAGTTACAGAGTACATGTTAGATGTTTTAGAGAGAGAAATCAGAGAGGCCAGGCTGAGGTTGTTTGGACATGCACATCGGAGGGATAGGGAAGCTGTCTGTTGAAGGATAAGTTTGAAACTGCCACACAGGGAACCTAGAGGGAGACCAAAGAGGAGATTTGTGGACGTAGTGAAAGAGAACACGAAGTTAGTTGGTGTGAGAGAAGAAGATGCAGTATTAGATGGAGACGGATGACTGACTGCGGGGACCCCTGAAACAAACAGCCGAAAAGAAGTGGCATATTTATTTCATTATTTATTTAGCCTAAATTAGCACAATATAACCTCAGTGGAAACTCAAATGTGCTGTAGAAAAGTGAATGATCATAAACACACAACAACCAATCTGATGAGACTCATTTAGTGATGTCGTGTGTTCAGACATTTCAAGTAACTTGTGTTGTTAGTTTAATTGCTGCCTTCTTTACTCATTAAAGCAGAAACGTATCATTATCATTCATTTATCAATCAACCACCAATGCTTTTCTGCTTCCAACACTTAGCAATCTGTTTTTTTTCTCTTTTTTTCATCTTTTTACAACCAAAACATAAAATACTGGTTGCTGAAAAGAAATTTCAGAAGTATTTCTACGTGACTGTGGATTTTGTGCTTCTCTGCTTCTTATTTCCTCTGTCACTATGTCCATCACATTTTGCCTACCCAGTGCTTCCTTAAATAAATGTTTTGTTCAGGGAGACCATAAGAGGAAGACAAGGTCACCATTCTTGTCAATTACAATTCAGTCCGCCTTGCAAAGCTGCTTCAGATGATCACCCGTACATGCTCATGGTTGACTGTGTTTGGAAGAATCCAAGTTAAAGACATGACAAGCAGGAAAGTAAATGGTTGTCACAGAAATCTGTAGTGGAGGAGAAGATGAAAGTCAGCAGGTCAAATCTTTTACTACTCACGTGCTCATATGCTACGGAGTATCCATGATTAAAAATTAGGATGTCCCGTCCTTTTTTTTTTTCCTGCCGCCCTCTTGCTTGTATACTTGGCTTCATATTTAAGATGTACAAACCTGTCAAGGCTGGCTTTCTCATTTACCAGAGAATCATCACAGCTGGGAGGAAAACATCCCTGATCTAGGCTGCACAGACATTAGATGGTGGGAAAGTGACACCAACAGTACCTGTAGGGAATCAATATGGGTTGCTCTTGCACACACTACATGCCTGTGACACCTTGACACTGCAACTTCCTACTAATTAAGAGCCGGCGGTCTCTTGCCTGTCAGCACATCCTCAGCATGTCTTTGTTTACGTGTGTGCAAGTGTTTTTGAGGCTGGAGAGGTCAGCTGGACTGATGAGCCGGGGCAGTTTAGATAGGAAGGGATGGGTGGGAATGAGTTTCAGTGCGTGCTGGGTTTTGTGTGTTTGAGAGGACAGGTTTCTGTGTGCCTCTGTGGTGATGGCTGATCTAGGTGTGGTCCTGTAGCTAAGTGCCTCTCATCCTTTGCCAGTTTTTGCATGTGTTTTCTTCAGTGGAGGCCAAACAGTTGGTGTGCTGGAAAAAAAGATTTAAAAAAAAAAAACACAATAAGATGACATTTTCCATAAGTCAACTGTTAGGAATTATTCCTTTAATTGCGTTTGAAAGGTGCGATATAAATAAATTTGAACTGAACTGAATTAATGAGGAATGACAGTTTTTCAATGACTTAATAAAGATAAAGACAGCGGTCTTCACATTTTGACTTGTAGCATCCAGTAATCTATTTTTGCACTGAAAATATTAATTATTAGATGTGTTTAACTTTGGCTGTGTTTGCCTTATTTGTTTTTGTGTATGTATGTGAGGAAGGTTTCCAGGGTGGACAGTAAAGACAAGTTGACAAAAATGTGAACCTCACCGTTTTGTGCGTCACACTGGCCTCATTGTGGTCAAGTGGCAACCGTTTCCCAGTAATGTCTGATGTTTTTCAGAGGCAGTCCAACTGTTCTTTTGTTTCCAGATGACTTGCCGGCAAAGAAATTGTCCATCTTGCTCAGGCATCCCCATGAACAGAAATCAGCGATTCCTAAGTATGAGGGGCTTGCATGAAGAGGGCTTTGATGTTTTCTCAAGATGTTTTGTTCACCATGACAGATGCCACAGACAAAACCATTCCACCCCCTGTGTGTGAAAGCTAGAGATTAGTGGTTTCTGGAGTCCCTCTAATAAAGCTTGTTTGATGTGAGGGCCCAATTACCGTACAGGAGCTTAAAGACAGGGCGGGGTACGTGTTCTTGTTTACGGGGGTCCATCCACTGTGACAGCTCTGATGACCTTGCCATCCACCCCTTCGCTCTCATTTACACCATTCCCTCAGTTAACTGCCCCCAATGCCAGGTCTTGCTCACCCTAAGATTTCAGACAGGTTGCCGTAATTATCAGATAAATATAGTGTTTTGTCCAACTATAAAAATACTTTTAATACTTGTTGAACTTAATGATTTTTAGGAGATACATGTTTGCTAGTGGAGCAAAGACACATCAGCTAAAGAGGATTGTAAAAAAAGAATTAAAGAATGCTCAAAAGTATGAAATTTAAAATGTGGTAGGGTAGAAGAGAAGCCGTTAAGGAGGAGCAAGTTGGATCTTTTAGGCTGAAGAGTAGTGATTCACGATTCAAGATATTTATATGCCTGTTATATGACTGAGGCTTAAAGAAAGCTATCTACTGGACAGTGAATATTTATGAAAAGCTGTGATTTCTGTGTTGCTGTTCAGATACTTTTCATATCAAAATGGAGAAAATTTCAAAGTGTGCATTTTTGTGCGTGTGTCAAAACTCACGATTCCTTTGTTGTTTCCTTCCTTCCTTTCCTAGGTTTGAGTTTCAATAACATTGTGGATTGACTGATAGCATTTCATTTGTTTAAAAAATAAAAATCCAGAGGGTCAGATATATTTGAACAAAAGGTTTTAAATTATTTTGCCTCATCTGTCCAGCTGTCTGATTCTGGAACATAGGTGTTTTTTTTCTTTTTTTTGACATGATCTAATCTGTCTTTCCTGTTGTTGAATGTTATCACACCGTTATTATGTATTATTATATTATGTAATGTTATTACACTTTGTAAACCCCCTGTATTGACATTCACAAAGCAGTTTTTGGATTGTGGAGTTTAACAGGGATGTGCCTAGCTTCTTCAAAGTATTTTCTTTCTTCAACAAGGAGAGGATCCTGCAATCATCCACTTTAGTTGTCTTCCATCGTGTTCCAGGTCTTTCTTTGTTTTTGAGCTCACCAGAGCTTTCTTTCATTTTTAGGGAAGTGGCAAAAATGTTGATTGAGCCACACCTAAGGTCCTTGCTATTTCTCTTATATATTTGTTTGTTTGTTTTCCAGATTAATGATGACCTCCTTCACTTGGTTTGAGGTCTCCTTGGACATAACATCGAAACTTGATATCAACTGTAGGCATTTTATCTGCTTCATTTATCTTGAAATAATGAGGGGAAATGGTAAGAACCCTTTTTTCAAAGAACCTCTTAAATTAAAGCTGAAAATCTACCCTCTACTCATATCTTGATTGTTTTTTTTGTGTTTTTTTTTTGTATTTTTTTTGTATTTATTTAGTTCAAATCCATTGTGGTGGTAGCCTGATGGATCAGACTTACATGTAGAAAGATGTAGGATCTGAAAATGAACCATGGTGCCTCCTCATCTAAGGGGCGGCACTGGTGGTAGCTTATCAAACTGCAATATTCAGAGTGATGCAAGTGAGTCAATGGGAGAGGGTGTTACGGGGATGGAGATGTGATGGAGAGACATCAGCGTAATGCAGATGGGATCCAACAATTGTTACTGTTTTTGTAAGCAGAATCTGTGCTAAAACACTCAACAAATATATTTAAAATATGTATCCATGTGCAACACTGGCTTCAGCTAACCTCAGACAAATATAAACAATCATGCTAAGATTACTTCTGAAATAGTTTCCTTTACCATTAGAACAACTTTATCAGATGCGTCTTACCATTTGTACATGAAATGGGCCTCATCCACCAGTTCTTTAACTGTAGATGCCGAAACCAGTTCAAACAACCTGTTTACCATCTAGACTACAACGTCGCAGCTCTGTTGTCATTGTGTTAAGCCTCTCTACGGGAATAGACTGACCTGATTGGCTCCCCAAGATTGTTGGTCATAATTAATGAGCTCCAACAGAGTGTAGCTCGACAGACATGATGATCACATTTAGATTTGCTAGAAAATCTAAATCTGACGTACGTCCAGATTTCTCGGCTATTGCGGAACAGAAAGGAAAAATCATAAAAACTCTCAGTGTCCAAATATACAGAGGCCCTAAACGGTCATACATGCATACATTTTATTTCTCCCGTTTTCCCGTGATAACGACATCATTTTCCTCTGTTTTCCCGTGATAGCAAGATAATTAATTTGAGATCTCAAGGGCATTGCAATGCTCTGATTAAGGTCGATAGACCGAAAGCTTGATGAAAAATATGCTTGTTTGCATGGATCTAATTGTGCAGAGACTTTTTTTCTTAGTTTTCTTGACATCTCAAATGAATTATGTCATTATCACGGGAAAACGGCGGAGTTATGTCGTTATCACGGGAAAATTATGTCATTATCACGGGAAAACGGAGGAAAAATAACTCGTTATCACGAGAAAATTGTGGAAATAAAATGTATGCATGTATGGCCCTTTAGGGCTTCCGTACAAATACATTTGAATCTAATTGCATATTATTTACAAATATTCTACTTCTTTAGTTAAATACTTTTATCATGTCTTCATATATTTGTAAGGAATACAGTGTACACACTGATCAATCAAGGAGAAAAACATTTTGAAACATAAATGTTGGCAGTAAGACAAGATCTGTCCTGAGCAGAAAAGGCATAATTGTGACTAAAACTATTCCTTTGTAACTGCTTGCTAGCATTTGTTTTAGTTCTTGGTTTCCACTGACATAAATGAAGAAGATGTTTCATGGCACCATGTTAATTTATGTCTAAACAAAGCCTTTGTAAAGAGCAGTTCACTACTGACCACATTAAGAGTGTGTAAGAATAAAAGAGACTCAGGACCAAAAGAAACTGCTGAAATGCTCTCCCATCATTCAGGCGCATATCCGAGCGAGAGTAAATATTTGGTTTGTGGGAAGGGAAGAGGTTGAATTTGTTAGCGAACACGCAGAGCCTGAGAGGACGTCTGGCGGTGTGGTTAATGCCAGTTGTGTTTGTGTAAGAGGAGTGTTGAGCGGTCTCTGAATATGCGTGTGTGGCCAAAAGAAAAGAAAGAAACACATGCAGAAGAAAGAAAGAAAAATGCATTTTTGCAACATTATGCATGAAAATGTATATGTTTTTAATTTTCTAAAGGATTGACAGATATATAGTATTTTCACCAATTTTTAACTCATCCTGAATTGTTTCTGAACGGTCCGTGCTAGTTTAGTTCATGCTGGGCCGGGCCAAGCCTTGGCTGGACATTGGGAAGCGTTTGAAAGGTGTACCACCTGTTTAACGACTTTACCTTTGTCGCAAAATGTCCCAATTAAAATCAGTAGGACAGCAGTTGTGTTTCATGTTATTTACAATACAGAACAGTTTGGAGAAGAAACTGCTTATGAGCTAACGACCGGAGATTTCACTCAGCAGTTCATGACTGCGCATGCGTGCCTACTTCCGAAATGCAGCGGTTGCTATGGGGATCGGTGCATTTGACTTAATGCACTAGGCCGTTTTCCACACTTTGAGTTTTGGCTCATGACCTCACGATCTGTTCTTAGAGACTTGTATTCTGGATGTTTATCAATTTTTCAATTAAAATAAATAGTTTACCATACTGTCAAGTGTTTTTTAATTCCTGCTTACTAGGCATACAGGTAGCCTACAGTAAAATACTGAAATGCTTTTATTTGTTTGGGTTTTGACTTTGCTATTTTAAAATGGATAAAGTTACAGAGAGATGGAGGTTTTGGTAATAGTACCGGTAAGAATTTAAAACTACTTTCACCCATGGTTATATCATTTCTGTATCATAATGATTCTGGTTTTATATATTGATACTCCTCAACTGGAGCTTCAGTCACCAGATTGGTATAACTCAAGAAATCTTCACTTCATTAGGATCATTATACTTAAGATTGTAAACTTTTATGTGTAAAAAAAAGACAGAGAAAATTAGCTAAACAAGGTTTTTTTTTCAGCCATGACTGTGACTTCATCTTCTTCCTCTCAATGTTGCATAAGCTGAAATTCTGAAAACAAGTCACGTTTCATTCTAAAACATTTACTTTTACAGCTTCTGCTACAGTGAATACACCAGAACTAATTGGAAGAAAGCTGCATACAACTATTACTGCAGAAAGGTACAGGAATCAGGTACTTGCACTTGATTTTTTTCTTTCAACTCCTTTTAATTTACAACATTTCCAGTGCAAACAGCCCTTTTCAGACATGGTATATGTAACATTGTTGGCATTTTGAATAAGTTAAAGCAGCTGCATTCAGTCATTCAGACATGGGTCATTTTCACATTAATGTGTCTTATTCACACACATCCACGGCAGTGATGGAGACAACCACAGAACATGCACATGTTTGCCAAGTTTGGATAGTTGCCATGACAATTCATATCAACCTAACAAGCTTTTTTTTTCAATAAAATATACCAGTGAATAGACATAGTTGGATTTTCTACAGGTTTAAGCTTGTTGAGCAGGTGGTCTGATAAAGGACTCATATGTTTCGTAGCAATAAAGGTTTTGTTACATTTAATGTAAAGGACACAACTATTGCAAAATCCTGGAGTAACTGTCTCAACACCTCTTTGCTTTGTGACTGTCAAACAAAGGAATGTGTTGTGCCATACAATTTGGTGATTTGAAGGAGTCTGAAATGATCTGTGTGTCATTCTCTAACATGTGATCATGTACCTGATTACCAAAACTAAATCATAAATACATCTTTAGTGACACATTTGTGTAGTTTGTCTTTGGAAAATACAGGTCTCTCACAATGATCAGCCGCTGGGTAATTTTTTTTATACTTCACTTACCTTCTTCTCTACCAGCAACCACTTTATAACTTCTTCATGAACTCCAACAATGCTCCTATTTACATGTTGTCGCTTCTATGTATAGCTTCTACAGATATTACAGTGTAAAATGAGATGCAACAAAAGGAAACATTTAGCGAAGCACCACTTCTGTCCTGCAGTTGTTGCCTGCAACAGCACTGTTGCCATGGTGCATGTTGTGTGTTGCGATCTGAAAAGGTTGATGTTCTTGCCCAGATGGCAAGACTTGAAATATATGACATAATATATGAAATATAGATGATTTTATTTTTTTGTTATTGCCTCTTGAACAAGAAACATAATGCAAGCATTTTCAATATAATAACCTAATGTTCTACAATAAAAGCCCTGTTATCATTTGCTTGTTGCTATCCATAAATCCATTGGGGGATTTTAATTTGAAGAAGTATATGCGTCATTTTGTGGGAGAGAGATTTTGTGTCCAGGAGCGTGGCAGCATTTAGTAACATAGACTCATTTATGTCAAACATGCCATGAGCTTTTTCCCTTTTCACAGGGAGTTCTTTGAAGAAGCAAAGGTGGCTGAAATCAGAAATCTGCGGGGTGGCTGATTCCATAAACAAAGACAAGACAGGAAGTGGATGACATGTACTCTGTGACATAGCTGTACTGGGTCAGTGGGGGGGTTAGGGTGGTCGAAAGTGATGTGTTTTTTGTGTTTGTGGAAGGAAAGGGGCCACTGATACATGTGAACAGAGTCTTGTTGCATCTCCAGAGAGGCCCAGAGATGCAAGATCTTATCTGGCGCGTGCCTTGGCTGCAGTTTCCCACACTCTGCATGCTTCATTGCCAGGAGGGGGGGAGACTTATGAGTGTGGTGTCAGCAGGGGTCCTGTCCTGTCAAGTCTACGCTGTTTTGACTGCCATGACATAATGTGCCCCAATACAGTTACCACCCCACCTCCCACCCCAATCCCTCCCTCCTCACACACACACACACACACTAATATGCACTCTTTCCGCTTTCTTTCTTCTTCAAAGGTGCCGCAGATCAACAAGGGCCTCCTTTTTTTCTGTGAATGTCGCATATTTGGCTTTTCATCAATGCCCCCCCCTTTTTTTTCCAAGAGCTCCAGCCCCTCCCTGTTTTTTTTTCCCTCGCCTATGTTTTTCCACTTTGATTGGGGCTTTGCCCAGGATTAAGACCCCCCTCAGCACTTCCCCACTATTACAACTCTCGCCGCTTTTCTTATGTTGTGTGCTATGAATGAAAAGTGTGGACCATTAGAGGATGTTTTGCAAAGATTAGATGATGATCTTGGCAGCCTTGCTGAATGGAAGACTTCTTCACCAAGTGTCATGGAGAACACAGACACACTTTATCTTTTTATTTTGATATTTATCTTTCCATCTCATGCAGATGCACAAACCTGCATACCTCTTCTATAGGCTAGAGGTTATTTTTATTTTTCTCTTTCATTTTCCTTTCCCTCACATTGTAGCTTCTTCATATTCTGAAAATAATCCTCACTAATAAACTCTCAGATGCTGCAGGAAGCAAAATATCCCTAAAGTTACCATTTGTGTTGACATTAACAAGTGGCATTTATAAAATATGATTTATTACATGTAAGTTTCTCTGTTTTGCAAGGGATTGTGTATATATACATATATATATGTATATATACATACATATAGTTGGGTTTACTTTGCTTGCTTTTGCAAGCTGGCTTTTGTCCTCTATACTTCAGGTCTTTTAATGTTAACGATTAGCAGTGGTATAGTCTACCACAACTCATTCAAATCAGCAGCTACAGCCACATCTGTGCATGAGTTTGTTTGTTTTCAAGAAGGCTTCCAGAGATTAGCAGTGAGTCACACCAGGTGGAACGTTGATCCTCCTTACTGTACATGCAGTGCCACCACTTCAAGGTTAGGAAACTGGTGTGTGCGAATGTGATTGTAGCCACCCCCACAGCTGGGAAAGGATCGATGCAGCCTCCACCAGCAGGCTCCTGGCCTCCGGCTGTTACTGTCTGAGAATCAGAGGCAGTGGGATGTGTGTGTGTGTGTTGGGAATGGAGGCTGGAAAGAAGGATGAAGGAAATGTGTGTAGCAGAGGGAGGGATGAGGAAACAAAATGCGAAGTGAGGCAGGAGAGAGGGAGGGTGGAGGAGAGACAAAATATGCCTTAGCTGGCTGACTCACTCTCTTTTTGCATCCCTCCTTTACTCAAAAACACACATATGCTTTTCCCCCTGAGTACGTAGGAGCATGCACAGACACACACTCATGAACACACTCCCTTATCTTACTGAGTGCTCCTGTGCCCCTGCTCATCTGCGTGGGGGGCCCTGCAGGCAGTCTGGGCCCTTACGTGCCCTCTCACTACACATACACGCTCACAGGCACACAGAGGAGCTGATGTGTAATACACGCTGTGATCCAGCATGCTGATGATGAAAGACAGGCAGCCGGGCTCCTGTCTTCGTGCCAGAGGCCAAGACCTGATAGAAACGCGCTGATTCTTGATCCTCCTACTCCACCTCCTCCATCTTCATAATCATTGAATTAATTTCAGTTTCACCACTTTTTTTTCCAGACTTGATATTTATCTCTCTTATCTTAAATGGCATCCAGTCACTTTCCTCTATTTACCGTCTAACTGGATTTGGGTAGACAACTGCAATCAGTCTAAAGGGGTCTAAATTTCAGGATTGAGCTATTTTCATGGAAATAAGTTGTGGTGGGTGGGGGTTGCTGCTTTCCTGTACAGAAACCAAATAGAAGTCAAAGGCGTATGTCCAAAATATAAATGGTTCAGTGTAATGCCTCGCCCACTGTGCAGGAACACAGTGCTTCGTGTTTTTACATGCATAGCCCCCAGCCTCACACCTGGCCTGGCAAGAGTTCTTATCCCACCCCTCTTCCCC
This sequence comes from Arrhamphus sclerolepis, assembly GCA_037176975.1. Taxonomy (NCBI): domain Eukaryota; kingdom Metazoa; phylum Chordata; class Actinopteri; order Beloniformes; family Hemiramphidae; genus Arrhamphus; species Arrhamphus sclerolepis. The sequence goes on along the minus strand of JBAMYA010000019.1, from coordinate 6,670,009 downwards.
TTGCTCCGCCACTAAACTCCCCACCTGTACCTCCACCAGCCTAAACCCATGAGAAGAAGGGACAGCAGGACCCACACCCTCCCCTTTGGTCCTTCAGTCACAAAAAATGGCACTCTTGGATCTAAGTTAAACCTGTTGCCCACATTCCACTGCTGTTTACAGAGGATGTACTTCATGTATGTGCACGGTGCAGATGGCTTGAGTGATGAGGGCATAAATTAGCCTGTGCAAGGAAGGGAGATTCCCCATTGTTCTGACTGATTGCACACATATGCATGCACACAACCGCTGTGAGTCTGGCACAAGCAGAGCGATCACACACTCTCTGTCACAGTCTCTCAGATCAGGCTGCCCAGAGCTTCCTGTAATCCCCCCTCTGTAACATTAATTATAAACTAGTGCTTTGTGCCCTGCGGACCAACCGTGACTTTCTCAGGACAATTAAAGTTACTCAGTAGAAGAAGGGGGATTGGGTAGAAAAGGAGGGAAAAGGGATCAGGGAGTGAGTCAGAGGATTTGAGGAGAACTGCATCTCAGAGTACTGAAATAATTCAATGGGTTAGATGAGAGTTTGGGGTTTGGGGCTGGGCGTACAGAATGTCTAACTTCAGTCTAAAAAGGGATAAGTCATAGGTGCTGGAGCCTTTTATATTGTTCTGTAAGTGAGGCATTTAGCATAAGCCTTAGCCCTGGAGTTGAAGGTTTAACAGGGTAGGGACTGGGTGGGCAAATGCTGGTCGGGGGTGGAGGAGGATTAGTTGCCATCTCAAGGGAGTAATTGGGTGATGTGTGGGAAACATAACCCGGTTGTACTTCACTCCAGTAATTCATGAGGGAATTAAAAATGTTTAAAGAATCCTTGCATTGTTTTTGTTTAACACTTCTAATAAATATCTTTATGTGACCTGTACTTACACCTTTAGGGTACCACACCAAAACTGCTGCACAGTGCTGCAGTGTTAGTGCAATAATTGCCTGCATGTCTTTCCCACTGGTCACTGACCTTTAACAGGCCACCGAATCACTAAATCCTGTTTGACTGGCTTTTTTAATTCCTGCCAAGCGTGACTTACTCTGCTGAGAGCACCTGCAATGCACTATGCTTTCCTTTAACTGGTGGTGGTGGTGGGTGGGAGAGGACTTCAAACACGCTGCCATGACGTGGCAAACAAACTGTGCTGCTTCCCTATCCTTTTGTGCCTTGAGACGTCTGCAGCTTACTGTGCCAACAGCAAACCCCTTCAAGACACCCCGGATCTGTATGTGACATGAGGGTTGAATTCTAGTTTACTTATGGCAGAACAGTTTGTCAGGCCAACCAGTGAAGTGGTTCATTTGACAGATGTTACCCCAAATGGATCTGATAGGCTGTTGTTTAATCCTGTTGAGGCACCTTGCTCCAGGACACAAGCTTTCTCAGCGACGCCCTTTCTCTGAACCTTTGACCTCATGCTCATGCTAACAAGCAGAGCCACAGTTTTTGTGCATACTGTATGTGTTTACCTTTTCTCAATTGTTTTTCCTTGTATTCCAGTCTTATGAACACATGTGCAACTATTCATCATTAGTAATTGTAAAAATTGTAGCAGTTTCATCTGACACTGGCTGGAATCTTCTTTATCTTTTTTTTCTTTCGATAGAAATGTAGCATTTAACATCCTGTGTCTATCCCGCTCATGCATTTTTGGTTGCTGTTTTGGATTTTTTTGCCCTTATGATATTGTTATCAACAACAATTTAAACCACACTGTGCATTCAGAGACAGCAAAAAGTAACTGTGTTCAGCGCTATGACTTTTAAGGTTAATTAAATTTGCTGCAGAACAGCAAGGTTGCAGGTCCAGTAACTGGTTTGGTTTTCTTGTTTCTTTTTCTTTTTTAAATGTTGGTAAGCATGTTAGTGAACTGACACAGATCTGCTAGGTTAAGTTACTATAGATAAGTAAAATAAAGAGGATGGCCACAGAAGACTGAAGACGGACCAGTACAAGCACCTCCCGTAATGCATGCCTAGTGTGCCACAGGCAGGATAGCTGCACAGCAACAATAAATGAGAATATCTTGTTTCTTGGTAAAAAAAAAAAAAAAAAAGAGCAAGGACAGGTAGTGCCTCTGTCCACGGAAATATTTAAAAATTGTAAACAAGACCTTGGAATAATATTACCTCTTTCTTGGGTGCTTTTGTTTACATAGCCTAGATACTCTGCAAGGGTTGTACAGTGTGTGTGTGTGTGTGTGTGTGTGTGTGTGTGTGTGTGTGTGTGTGTGTGTGTGTTTTCCATATGCTTCCAGAGAAAAGAGTTGTCATTGTTGTTCTTGATTTCCTTGTATTCCGCTAAAGTATTCATGTTTATGGCAAAATCTACATGAAGAGGTGAGAAGGATGTTGGGAAATACACTGCAGGAAAATCATTTCAGAAATATCGGTTGTTCTGTTTAACGTTTAAATACTTTTAAGGGCAAAAATATTTAACTGCTTTTCAAATAAGATCACAGTTTGGCTTGAACTAAATTCTTTCACATTACCCTTGATTATTCAAAGTTAAACGTCTGATGCTAAGAGGTTCTGATAAGGCAGCAGTATGTAATGCATTTGGAGGCTGAATGCTCTCTGTATCCTGCTGTGATTGTCCTGAAAGGTTTATCTCGGTGGAGTGTCAACAAAGCTGATAATAATTTAATTGGATTTTTAGATAGGACATTCTTTTTAGAAGACCTTCTACATAATGCTATCAGGATCTCAAAAGGTTTCTGCACTGATGAGGTCAGTTTGCTTATGCTCTGGAGGTACTTTAAAATAATTTGTTATCCTGTATGAATGAAGCTCACTGGAAAATAGGATGTTGTGAATCAAAGTAGTCAGCACAGTGCGTCTCTGTGTTGCACAAATGAGGATTATGTGCGCCAGATATCATTCTCATTGCTTTTAGCCCACACTGTAGAAAATAGCCCCTCTAGTGGCCCGTGGGGCACTGTCTTGAGCAAGCCACCTCTTTATAAATCACTGAAATTAAAACTGCAGCAGCCAGCACTTGACTCCAGTCCAACCACTTGCACGTCGATGGCCTTTCCCCTTATTTCTTTGCCCAGTGGTGGCTGCATGCAGTCTTGAGTGGGTGGAGAAGAGCAACTGATAACTGAAAGCAGTGTTATGCTTAGAGCTGCAGCCAGCGATCATATAACGATCATACTTGGTTCATCTCCTCATTGAAAGCTGAAACCAAGCCTGAGTTGAGTGTCTCGATGAGGGGGAGGTGAGTGGGCAGACATGGTGTTCACGTGACTGAAAGCAACACTTTGTTAAGGATGGGGGTGTAGCAAGGTGAAACCTGGAATGTCGTGGTGATGAGGTCATACCTGTGTGTATGTGTGTGGGTGTGTGTCTGTGTTTTTGTGTCCATGTGCATAGCCTTGGAAAGGATTTGGTTCGCAGCCCCTTGAGGCCCCATCAGAAATGATGTCATGGGAAACTACTACAAAGCCCATCTTAGATGTTTGTAAACTCTCTCCATTTCCTTCTACAAATGTGGGGGCCACATGAAACCCTTAGTTTTGATCTCCCGAATAAAAACACAGTTTGTTTGAGGGGACTGTGCTCTAACATTACCAGTCTAAGGTTCAAAACACTGAGTGAAAGTGTACTCCAACTTGGACAAGATGTAAATCATTACTTTTTCTTTGATGTTCTTTTGGCCTCCTCCTCAGACCCTGTCCCCTTCTTGTCTTCATTACTTATCATTTCTCTTTACTGTAAACATTGTGAACTGAACCTTGCTGCTATCCTGCAGGAGCACGGGGCCCCGTTCAGTGTGCTGCATAGAAAAACAGATCAACTTAGAGGAGCTGGGAACATGAAAGGAGGGAGCTAACTACAGGGGATAAACACATTCCTCTGCAACCTGACCTGCTACCGCTGCTGCCACTGGTGGCTGGTGGAAGTGCAGGAGAGCTGGCAGCCAGATGCATTGTTGCATCAAAGTGAGGTGGTGTGGCTGAATATCCCAGGGCTCCCTCAGATCTCACTTGCAGCAAACAGCACTTGACCTTTCCAGAACTAAGGGAATATGACAGCCGTGAAGCCAACAGAGAGAATGGGGAGAGAAGCAAAGGGGGAGAAGTGAGCAAGAGACAAAGCCACACAAAGTGAAGACTGCCACCAAAACCCTTAGTTTGCAATCAACGTCAGTCATCCCTCCTGTCGGGACAGTTTGATTTTCACTTTTCAAATGAGGCGCTTATTTTTGGCCTGATAACAGACCCAGCTAAATTGAAATTGGCAGCTCGACAATTTACAGATAATAGCCAGCTACGCAGGAGATCATGTGAACAGCCCTTTCTTTCACTTTGCCTGAGCCCCCTCCCTCTCTCTCCTGTCGAAGATGAGAAAGGAGGAAATGAGGGAGGGAGAAAGAGAAAAAAGGGCTAATCTTAGCAACAATCAGAGGAGACTGAGAAGGCAAAGAAAGGGAGTCTAAAAATGAAGGGAGGAAGAGAGAAAAGGGGGAGTGGGAGGAAAAAAGAAGAGTAATGTGCCGCTGATCAGTACTGGGGGGTTACATACACTGTGAGATGCGTGAGGGTGTACAGGAGAGGTGAGGAAAGAAAGAGAAAAGGAGGGATTTTTCTTATGTTTCTGGCAGAAGACCAGCTGAGGTCTCAAGGTTATCCTGGCTTTGCAAACTCCCACGGGAAAGGTGGAGTGCTGAGGGCCAAGGAAAGGGAGGGGGATGAGGACTTGAGGTGAAATAGAGGAGGGAGAGAAGGCTGCCCTTTTTCGCCAGTAGGGAAGCTAATGCTCAGGAGGGAGAATAATCCTCAGGCCCTTGTCTGATAAGGTTGGCCTTGGCCCAGGTACGAGAGGGGAAAGATGGCCCCCAGGCCTCCCTGGGCATCATAGTGGGACAGGAGTAAAAACTCTGTGATTTCATGAATTCCATCTTGCACCATTATGAACAAATTTGAGTGATAACAATGTCATTCCCTGCTGATCCCCAGAGTGAAAGTCTTTCTCAGTAACCCTCCACGCTATCTGCAGCTGCTTCGGAGGTGGAAGAAGTTTATTGCCTTGCTCTAGGGCACAGTAGTAGAGCAGGCACTTGCTGATGCAGGGCTATGACCCATTCTACAATTGAAATCAACTAATTGTATGCTTCTGTGCTGATTCACGAGCATGTTCTTGTTTTAACACTAGGCTTCCCGCCTCTTCCTATACTTCATTCCAAGACAAACTTATCATCCTACAGCACTTATAATCACTTGAAAAATTTACCATCTTCAGTGCTTCAACTATTCAGGTATAAGGCTAAAAACATTAGAAAGCAGCAGGCCCTGTTCATCATTCTTTCAATAACCCCAGACGTCTCCATTTTCTGTTGGAGTATTCAAACCCATTACCTTTGTGTAAATGGGTAAGCCCTGAATCTGGTACATTTTATCTTAGTATGATGACATAGGTGTCATCAACTCAATACGAGATCTTGCCTTGATTGTCATGGCCTGTCGGCAGCCTTCCTGATCTTTTTCTTCTGGTCTGGGCGGGGCCTTGGATCTTCACCTCCTGGACACCTGAGGCTCATTCTGCTGTCATCACCACCTCTATAAAGCCTCAGACATCCAAGCACCGCTCACTGGATCGTCTGTGTTACCATGTGGTAGTTATGACAAAGACCAGCCTGACTAAATGAATAAGACTTGAACTGTGATATTTATTCTAATAACTTGCTCTCTGCCTCTCCAGCCCTGCCTGTATTTCACTCTAATAAACAGCAACACCCTACTAACTTTTGTGTTCTGCGTGTGGGTCCCCTCTCTGAGCATAACATTGATACTCTTAGTTTTCCAAAATTGGGCCTGTTAAGCATGATTTATGCTTCTACATAGCAGCTACACATAGACTATGTATGGGCCCTGCGCTCTTTGGCATTTATAATTATGTATTTTGGGTTTTCATCGCTCTGTAATTCTACCTCCGACAACTAGATAGCAGTGTGGGTTCTGCAGTGCTGTAGGTTGCCGAATTCCCTTTGTTTACTTCCTTTATGTACCTCAGACATAACGGAGAAAATGAAGCATATTTTACATGAGTTGTGCATCAGTCATTTGTGCAGATATTGGAGAAAATTGTTTTTACCCGACCTGAAGACGATGAAAAAGGAAAGGCGGCTGGAAACACCAAGACAAGGACAAACCCACCAAGCTGACCAGTCACATCTGTTGAGGTCCATGTTGATGCAAAGCATAGATACATTTGTAGAAAGGTGCATATCAGGGTCCAACATAGCCTACAGCAGAGGGTTTGCACATATGGCATAGCTATGGCGTCGCTTTGAAGCGGAAGTATAAATCACCCCTTTAGAGATAAGCTGGCAGTTTTGGGGGCTGTGTGTGCATACATGTTGTCTCCTCAAAAACTGGCCTTCTTATCAGTAAGCAAACTTCCTCATCAGGAAGAAATGTAGAAGTTTTATTTACCTGGAATTCAAATGTTTCGGTACTGAACCTTAACAACAGGGGCAGAGTCCCTGATATATGTAGACGCCCCCCAAAAAAATGCATGAATGGAAAGAGAAAAGTAGTTCATTGGAAAAATGAACTGGTGAAATGAAATGGTTACAGACTTTGTGAAGTATCTAAAGTGACTCATATAAACACCAATAATTGCTCCAAGATTAGTTCTGTTTGACCAGGAATTAAACTTTAAGCCCGTAATAGTAGACACATAAGCTGTGTTTCCATACAATTGCCAAACAAAACTCTATGATCCTTTGAAATGTAACTAGAAAACTTCATCAGGCATATTTCTATCAACTGGATTAGAGCAAATACACTGAGCTACACTGTGTTTTCAGGTGGAAAGGGTAAAGCAATTTTGGACTTTCATCCAAAATTACATCAATACAACTGCTTTAGCATCTGCTTCAGTATTTTCTTCAGTTTTGGCTTTCTCATTCAAAAAAAGTTCAAATATCAAGTAACCTTTAAGTGACTTGATTTTCCTCATTTCACAAACCTTTTCTGCTGTGAAACTAAAAATATTAAACTAAATGAGCAATGAGAGAAACACCAACACCCTAATCTGTTCCAGCACCTATCTACCAGAACCTGTTGATAACTTCTAGATCTAATGTACAAAATGTGAAATGCAGCTGTGAAAACTATAAAAATCTGACCCAAATTTTACAATATCTTTAATCGCTCCTTTCATTTGACAGTGTGAGCTCTTTACACTAGTATGTCCACAGTCAGAACATCTAGTAAATGGTGGTTCATTTGCATGAGTGGCCCTCACCCCCGCCTGCCCGCCCGCCTGTTTCGCTAAAAAGCAGCAGAAGCTATATTCCCAGTTTGCTCCAGCCTCAGGCATGCTAACCAGAGACTCAGGCCAACTCACTGGTCCTCTCCCTTCCTCTCCACTGCTGCTGGGTTTGACTCACCATGACCTCTCACCTTCAATGCTACACCGCCTCCCCCACACATGCAAATAACTCTGGCCTGCTCCAGGAGGCATTAGAAAAAGAAAAAAAAAAAACAAAGAAAAAGAAGAAGAGGAAGGAAAGATGGAGGGAAAGAAGAGACAAGGAGTAATGATGTGGATGGATGGAAGCTGGGGGGGTGGCGGGGGGTGGCGGGGGGTAGTGGTGGTCAGGGTGAGTGAGGGGGAGGCTAAGTAAAAGAGAGAAAGAGACCCCTAAAGGAAGCGTTTTGGTCTCTGAAGTGGAGGGAAGCAGTAGCAGCCGTCTGGGGAACCTCTGGTCTACAGACCAGCAATGAGGCCTTAAAACATCTCCCTCTCTGTTTTAGCCAGCCAAAACGGACCCCAGCGCCTGTGTCTGCGAGGCTTGCAGTGACCCATGCTGATCTTTCTGTGTCTGTGTGTATATGTGTGTGTATGTGTGTGTTCACTTGTATGGGAAAAGGAAAGTGTGAGTACATTCACTGTACTTATTGTTTTCCTTGCTCCCAGGCTGCTCCAGGCTCCTCGGTGAGTGTGTGCGAGGGGAGGCAAGCGATGTGTGCGGCTGTATTTGGAGAGCCTCCAAAAAAAAGCCCCTCATCTCCTCTCCTCGCTCCTCCTTCTGTTCTCTCTGCTCGGAGGATCTGTCAGTTCTCCTTCTCTCTCTCTCTTTGTCCCTGCTTTGATCCTGCTCTCCGAGCCTTGGCTGGCCTCGCTAACAGCAGCTGAGCACAGGTCCTACTCCACTCCCACTAACATCACACATCCATGCCACACAGGGATGATGCTTGTGAACACACATGCACGCATGCACACTTGCTTCACTTACTCTCCCTTTCCTCTCCAGCACACTCCGGAATCAGTAATGACAGACTCTGCTATCATTTTCTGTAAGTTGTCGGAGCTAATCACTTTCACACAGCCCTCTGTAAACTGTAACCCTGCACTCAAACTGCACACAGCTTGGGTGATGGGTCACTCCAGAATGGTTGATTGTGCATGGTATTCGAGCCGCTAAACTGAACTATATGTTGCTTTCATGTAGATTTTTTTCCTAAGAAAAATACAAACAGATGCAATTTGCTTACTATTTCCCACCACAATGCTTCATTTATCTTGATATGTGGTCTTCTTCTCTTATTTACTTCTCTCACCTTTGACTGCTGAGCCTTTTTTCCCCAACAACAGTTACTCTCTTGTAGTCAGCACAAACATGTAGTACATCACACTTGTGTAGGTTTAGCACCTGTGCAACCATGTGTATTTGTTAAAACTCATTACATGCACAAAGCAAAGACCCCAAACAATTACATGTTAAAGTATAGTAATTATGGTAAAAAGAGTAGTACGTTTCATCTGTGCACACACTGGCCACTCACTTCTAAAGGAATTGTATGGATTTCTGGTTGATTGCTATCCAATTTAATGGAAGTGTAGCCTGTTGGATATGTCAAGTATGTCAACCACTCTTTTGCAACCCCAATCTGCATCCACACAGTGCCACCCTCAGTTTGGCAGCAGCAGCCACATGAGGCCTTGAGGCTGGCCCTCCTGCAGCCTGCCTCTGCTTTTTTCTTGTTGCTACCCGGTAATGCCAGGATGAGTATTTAAGCTTCAACTCACCTCCCTTAGCTGAACAGCCAAGTCATTCTTGGTGAACCAGGAGTGCCTGCTGGCAGCAGTACCATAGACCAATGGGTTACACATTAAGGCGCGGACACTGGTTGACAGCAGATCATACTGATTTGTGAGTGCAATATCTCACACTTTCTCACACACACACACACACACACACACACACTTTAGCCCTACAATCTCCTTGCCTAATTGCATTATTGCAGTGTGAGGCAGTCCATGGACAAGAGAGCCCAATAAAGATATGATTCCTGGGAAAGACAGAGCAGAGGAATGAAAAAGAGGAAGAGGGAGATAAAAGGGGAGTGAGAAAAGGAGGGGTGATATAAAAAAGAGATACAAAAGGGAAGAAGACAGAAGGTTTAGTCATGTTGCAGATTAGTATGCCAGTTGCTGTTTGTTTTTCTGACTACAGCAGACTGTTGTCATCTTGTTGTTTTTTTCCCCCCCATCAGTTAACAACCTCTTAACACCAAGCCTTTTATAAAAGAAAGCGCATTGAGTCGCTTTGTTTCCCATAGACTATTTGAAGCTTTGCAGCGGTTAAAGCACAGCCAGCGCCTATACGGTGGCCAGGTGAGCCCGATGAGACGTTCACGTTGCAGGGATGCAGGAGGGAAAGACGGAGCCTAATCACTGCCACTCCAAGACCTCTTGCAACATGAGCGTGAGAAAATCATTCAGGCGGAGAGTGTTTGGAAATCCACACTGTCTGTCGACCATCAATGCATCTGTTCGGGAACTTTGTCATAGCCATTGTGCGAGACATAATGACTCAGGTGCGCAGTTCACAACATCAGAGCGCGTCAGTGACGTGTTTGACAGAGACAGCGGTGTTGCGCATGTGGGGATGTGTAGGCTTATAGTTGATTTAGGCTCTAGTACAGAACAGCCTACCGTCTGCCAAAAGCAAAGTTTACAGTTATACACAGACGCGTGTGAGGCTGCAGTGACGTTCCCACGTGTGGTTAGTTATCCTGACATAGCTGTTAGATTATAACCCGATTTAAACCAGACTGCTGTTTAAACTGAAATCTGGGACAGAAGTAAACGGTAAATAATTAACTGTAGGAAAACTGCTATGCTGTTTCAAACCACATGATCATTCAAATGCCTTAGCCCTCTCATAACATCCACCTTGTCACTTTGAGGAAACTGTGAGCGCCCGTGCGCTCAGGCGCAGGGAGACAACCAAGAGTCGAGTTTCCGTGTCCCTCCTGCTAACTCGAGGATGTGAAGTTGAACAGCTCCGTGTCCTATCAAACTCTCCATCTCGCAGCCAGCCGCTGGCGACGCCCCACAGATCCAGGCGGCAAGCCGGCGAGAGGAGCGCCTTCCCCCGGTCGCCTGCGCGCCACGTGTCGCGGTCTCTGCAGCAGCTGGAGGTGTATGTGCGCAACAGAGAGCAGAGCGCTCAGCGCGGATTGTTTCTGGACATTTAGGCAATTATTCCCCCATTGATTATTTTTCATGATTTGCCCTCTCCTCATATTACAGCCTCTGCTTTCTGGAATTTATTAAGGAGCCGGAAAGTAGAGGGGGTATTTTCAGCATGTTAAAAAAAAGAAAAGGACAAACTTTTTTCCCAGTTTTTATAAGCAAACACTGGTAGCCTTTTAGTAGTACAGAATCACAGATAATCTCACTCTTGCATCAGTTTTGCTCATCAAAGTCTAGCTTGTTAAAAGGCACAAAGATAGCAGAGGGCAATGTGATGATTACCTCCAGGACTATTTAAATGCCCACAAGACCCCTAAACTCATAATAAAGGCTATCAGAGATACAAACTTCCCTGTTTGTGTCTGCAGTTGCACAACCTAAAGAATGTAGCTCCTTAATAAACCTTCAAGAGGCAATTTGGCTTTATGTCACTGTCTTTTTTTGCCAGCCTGCTCTTGCGTCTATAACTGCAATAAAGATAAGGAAATGAAATTATGACCCGATATCTACAAAAGCCTTGAACGCCGTGGGGCGGCAATGGGTGGGAGGGGGGAGAAAAAAGGGAGGAGGAGGAGGCACCGGTGTGATCGTGTGAGCTCTCCGGGCTCAGAAATATCTCTGCTCTGGCTCACATTCCGATAAGGGAGCCCAATCCAGCTCTCTCTCCGTAGGCGTGGTTTTCCCAGGCTTTTAAAACAGCAGCTGCTATTTACCTTCCCCTCTAATGTAAACCACCGCCGCCGCCACCACATACCCTCCCCTCACCCGACTCCTCTCACCCCCTCCTCCTCTTTTGGCCCGGCGGCCCCCCGGCAGCCCGGCGGCCAAACCTCCAACCACCGCGCTCATAAAACATCCTGGCACGTGCTCCACATTCGCAACACCGACAGATGATTAAGTGGCAAATTTCGTACCGCAGAGTCAGGAACCGTATACTGTAATGTGGAAATGGAGTGTGCGCTTTTAATGCCCCATTCCCCCCACCCCCAAGAAAAAACTTGTAACGATCGCCTCTTCCTGTGCTTGCCGGGACTGGAGTTTATCCTCTCATGTGGTCCCCTCGTGTGGTGTTTAAGTTGTCATGAGTTGTCATCCCAAGTTGTTTTCCTTACAAAATTGATTATAACACCAACTGAAGCCAGGTTCAAAAGAAAATAAACCCATTAACTCCTGCGCACATGACTGAACATCAGGTCCTCCATTGAAACCGACATTTCATTTTTACTTGTCTTAAGTAGAAAAATTCAAAGTTGATCCTTCCAAGAGTTAACACGGGAGAAGATCTTGTATAACATGAGAAATAAATGTGTTATTACTGTATGTACCGCCATGGGTTTAATAGGCTGTGTTTCATTCATGCCATTCCTACTACTCTCTTATTTAATTTTCTGCTGTTATCTCGTGTCTGGCAGATAAGAAGTTCCTCTGCCTTCTCCTGGCGGCGTTGCCCAGTCAGCGGCTCCACTGTTAATATGTAAACGCTACGATGATTGAAGACTGGAGGCAGTTTCCCCGGCTGTGCCCTGAACCCGGGCCGCGCGCCATTGGCCGCCAGCTCCGGCAGCCAAACAACCAATGGGAGGGCGCCGACCACGAGCCGTCCTCCCTCGGGCCGCGTGTCCCTCGCGCTGATTGGTGGAAAGTTACTGTGGGAAAGAAAGTTTGGGAAGTTTCACACGAGCCGTTCGCGTGCAGTGAGAGATATAAATACAAGCCACACGCGGAGAGCCCAACAGAGAGACTGCATCCGCTCCCGGTAGCCGCAGCCGCTGCGCATCGCTCTGACGGATTCTAATTTGGTACATACACCAGGATTGTTGTTTCAGAGGGAAAAAAAAGGGACTTTTGAATAGGCTATATCCATTCCTCCCTTTCTGACACAAGTGGATCGTAATTTGTCTGGTTTTGTGGGATATCTTTTAATAATAATAATAAAAGATGCCTGCTGATATAATGGAAAAGACGTCGTCCTCTCCGGTCGCTGCGACCCCGGCAAGCATGAACACCACTCCCGATAAACCCAAGACAGCCTCTGAGCACAGAAAGGTTGGTATTTTAAAGCATGTTATCAGTGTAATTGCACGACAAAAAGCTTCATTTGTTTAAACAGTTTTGCAGCAGCCCCTTGTCTGAAGCGATGGCATCGGGCTTTTTACGCACTGATTTATTTATTTATTTTATTATTATTATTTTACAACTTGGATTTTTTTGTTTTCACCTTTAGTCATCAAAACCAATAATGGAAAAGAGGAGAAGGGCCAGAATCAACGAGAGCTTGGGTCAGCTAAAAACTCTCATCCTGGATGCTCTCAAAAAAGATGTGAGTAGGCTACTCAGTAGTCGCACAGTCGTTGATCTGAAAACTGGCCCTGTCTAGCAGGAGAATGTGAGGATGTAATGTTAACCAGGTGTGTTTCCGTCTCTTAGAGCTCCAGACACTCCAAGCTGGAGAAGGCGGACATCCTGGAGATGACGGTGAAGCATCTCCGGAACCTACAGAGGGCTCAGATGACCGGTAAGTCTCACTTTCCTAACCAGGCTGTCAGTGTGCGCTCTAAATCATCTGGACTATAAAACCCGCTTCCAAACTCGTGTCTTCATAGTTCCAACTTTTATTTTGTATGTTTAATGGAGAGGCTATAACGGTCTTTCATATCTTTGCAGCTGCTCTGAACACCGACCCCACTGTCTTGGGAAAATACCGCGCTGGATTCAGTGAATGTATGAATGAAGTCACCCGATTTCTGTCCACCTGCGAGGGAGTCAACACCGAAGTCAGGACGCGGCTCCTCGGTCATCTGGCCAACTGCATGACCCAGATCAACGCTATGAACTATCCCAGCCAGCATCAGCACCAGCATCAGCTCCCTTCTACCGCCGGGCCAACGCACCCCTCCTTCGGCCAGTCCATGGTGCAGATCCCCAGCTCATCCCCGCAGGGCCTCCCCATGAATCCCGTGTCCTGCAAAGGAGGCTCCTCGCCCGCCACATTACCTTCAGACGCCACAAAAGTGTACGGCGGCTTTCAGATCGTGCCTGCCACAGATGGACAGTTTGCGTTCCTCATACCCAATGCAGCATTTGCGCCAAACGGCCCCGTTATTCCCGTATACGCCAACAACGTCAGCACGCCGGTTCCTGTCCCGGCTGCGGTGTCCCCCGGAGCCCCGTCGGGTAACACGGATTCAGTGTGGCGACCATGGTGAAAAGTGGAAAAGGAACACTTTAAAGACTTTGAAATTACACTCATTAGTTCTCTTTTGGTCCTGATAGAAAGTTGCTTTCAATGTTTTGTTTTTTGTTCCTCTCTTGTAAATGAAAAGAGTATGCACTATATTTGTACAGCTAACAAGGGAGTAAAGTTCATATTGAAATGGGATTTGTATTGTGGAAGTCTGTTCACTGCATTTTTTTTACATATATATCTATAGGCTATATATTTGAGTTGTCTTTTTTACTGTATGACGCCAAAGATATGTTTAATGCTCTTATGCTGTTCTTCGTTTTGGAAGACAAATAAATTTGTTTAAAAAAAAAATTAAAACAAACGCTTGTGCCTGCATTGTTTTCTAGAGAATCAAAACCTGATGTGCGTCTCGGTGATGTACATCAGCAATCATCAGCATCTTCATGTGGCCGCATTTGTAGTCACTTTTACAAGTCCAAAATAGTTTCTGTGCGTAAAAGTAGTCTAACACTGAGTTGTGCCATCATGTTTGGTGGACATTCCGTTCAGGGTGAGCTTTTACACGTGATATCAGAAAAAAAGAGTTTAAAGCCCATACAATGTAGACAGAAGTGACAGCAACAGCAGTGTTACAAATTAAAGTAAGATTGTTGAATTTTAAAAAACTGATTGAGTTAGGTTGCTTTTTTTCTTTTACTTTTTCATTAAATTGTATAAAAATATTTATTGTTGAGGCGTCTGGTAAGGACACTCAGTAAACTAGTCTGACTGACACGCCATCATCTTAATAACTGAATGAGCTGGAAGACTGTGGTCCTCTGTGTAATCAGAAACAGCAGCGAGATCATCTGTTGGCGCTGTTTCGCACCGACAGTCCAGCTGTTTGGACCCTTGAAACTTTGGAGCGTTGCAGAGGTCACCTACGCCATCTAGCAGCAGAAAAGGACATTGCACTCTGATTGGCAGTGGATGATCAATGGAGTCCAGCATTAGTAGCTGCTGATCTGGGGCTCTCTTAAAACTACGAGCATTAAAAAAAAAATCTTAAGAAAGTGATAGAAAAACAAACACGTTACCTCATTATTGGGCTGCTCCAAAAGTCAACTCACCGAAGCCTTTTCTTTCGTACCAAGCTTACATGTATGAGTGATTTAACTTGCAGGAATTGGTCAAAATGCATTTTTATTTTAATATGAATGTTGTGTGAATGTTTTGAGTCATAATATAAATAAAATAGAAATAGAAAAGAAAACAAACTTTAACAGCAATTTGAAGATCATGCCCCTAAAGAAAAGAAAAAAAAAAGTCATCAGGATTTCTGCTATTAAGATAGCTTTCACTTCAACAGCAGCATCAATCTCCTGACTGTACAGATCAGAGAAGAGCCTCAGGCTGGCTCTTTAATCAGAGCTGAGGGAGGTCCTTGATGCCAGTGGGGCTGACAGAAAAAGGGCACGTTAAACGTTTCGCCACTGAGCCATGTTGAGCCATGTGGTAGCGCTCTGCTCTGCCCAGGTGTGTATGCACCCTCCAGCTATCTGAGTGTGGCCCTTCTTTGAAGGGGGTGTGCGTAGGGCGGGGGCACAGGTGTTTGCAATTATCAGTGTGCTAAGAGGCACAAAGTGTGGATAAGTGCCATCATTTTGAATTTCCATCACACCTTTTTACAGGGGGCCATACATCCCGATTTGATTGAAACCATGTGTGTGCTTGTGCCTGTGCATGTTTATGTTTTGTGTATGTGTTTTTGTGCATGTGTGTTGCTGGGGTCTGGACATGCTCGGCCAAAGGGGACAGTGGGTGAGGCACTGAGGAACTAAATGGGACGGGGGAGTTCAAGGAAAGGGCTCTCACAGAGGGTAACAGTCAGCGTCCTGTGTATGAGAGACCTTCTGCATACAAGCCACACACATATACACAAAATGCTCCCAACAGCATTCCAGCTGTGCTCACACAAGTGTCAAGCTTCCTGCCCCGAGCCCTGGGGCCACAGCTGGACACAGGACGTCTGGGAGGCACGTGGTGTGACCCGGACAACACCCAGCTGCTGGGCCCTCCCATTCTCCATCCTTTCCTACCCACCAACATCTTCAGTGGTTGCTCCCCCTCCTGAGACCAGCTTTATGGGCCTCTCCAATTACCCAGTGCGGTGGCCGAGCTGCCGGAGTGACCGCACACATGTCACAACACGACCGGGAGAGGGGGGGGGGCGGGTGGTGGGTTTAGCTGCCATGCGTGTCCATTAACTTTTCCCACACTCCGCGTGCATGGAGGGAGCAAAAAAAAAAAGGGGAAAAAAGATCCTCTGCTTCCTCCTTGGCTCCGTAAGTGCTACCATATGGTCCACTCTCCTTCCCTCTCTCTCAGAGTCCTTCTTTCTCTCTCATGCTCTCTCTCTCCCAGCCCATCACTAGGGCTGTCTTTGATTGCAGCCCAGACAAGCAAGAGCTTTATGATTTAAGCCCAGGGCTTGCTGTACCAAGCCCTGGACTCATTTTGAAGCCAAACTCCTCTCCCTCCCATCCCCTTGCAACACCACCCCCCCATCCCCCCCAACCTCCTCTTGCAGTTGCAGGGGAAGGCTGTTTTCTGGCAGGAAATGAATAGCTCCCAGATGAGCGCAGGAACCTGAGAGGTCGTGAGAAAGAGGCGAACCCCCCTCCGCAGGCCCGGCTTGCTGCCAGCCGCCGGGGGAATGTGGGAGAGCGCCTCTCTGACACACGCATCAACCCCTCTGCCCTCCACCACACCGCCTGACTGACTGCCTGCCTGCCTCGGCCCTGGGCCCTGAGCCTGGAAATAGACTGACAGACGGGGCAACCGCCACCGAGCCAGGCAGCACGGCTCGTCAACCAGCCAGGCAGGGAAAGGGAAAGCTCTGGGAGGGAGAGAAAAAGTGTTGGCTTTGTGAGAGCGGAAGCGGATCTGTGTGTGTGGGCGTGCATGTGTGTGTGCGCATGCAGTTTGAATCCTGACCCAAGCATGCATGATAATGGAAAGTTATATCTGTAATTTAAGTTTACTTAGTTTCTACTCATTTGTGACCAATTTACACAGATTTTGACACATGTCTGCACACTTGCTCATGTGCTCTCCTCCCTCTGTCCCAGAGGCTAACATTCATTCCACAGTATTCATTCACTCCGACAGGTGTTCTTTGTCAAGAGTAAAGGATTTTCCCTTCGGTTCTCTTTGTGCTGTACTAACATTTGTTTCTCCTGAGGCTGACTCTGTTATGGTTGGACATGGTCAGAAGCTGTCCAGGTGTATGTTAGGATCTGTTTTAATCATTGTTCTGTATCAATGTGACATGTTGAGATTAACTAATTACAGAGTGAAGGCCAGCCTTTTTATTTGCCAGGTGCAACAAATATAGAGGATTGTGACTTTTGGCTCAGGAGTATCAGAGCTTACGTTAACTGATGTAGCCAACATATATCAGATGCCTTATAATTGATTGTGGTTGATATTAGTTGTGAGCAGATGGGCTGTGAGTAGAGTGAATTATAAAATAAACGGTGGACTAGTCCTTTAAAGTCCCTTCATAGTCATATTCAGACATATTTTAAAAAGGCAGCCTAACCCAATGACAATGCATTACAAAGTGGTTACGCAAAAGAAATAAATTTGACACTTTGATTCATCTTTCATACAGTGAATGCACATTTTCTTCATTTTTCTAAATGGAATTTTGTACATTTGTAAAAAGCTAATAATAAATAGCATGTTGGGTCACATTTACATGTCATCCAAAACAGCTATTGAAGTCACGAGTAGAAACAGAGAGCTTCAAATGATGTGTAGTTGCTCACAAAATGACGTCCAAATAACACAGACATGAATTGATGTTTACTTCCCTATTATTAGGGCATTACTCATAGAAGTCATTCTGTCATCAGAGCAGTACATCGACTGACTCAGTACATGTCTAGCGCTACACAGTGTACCCCCATTATGCTTTCCCAGAGTCCCTGTCGTTCTTTCCCATACTCTGTCTGTCTTTTATGAACTCAGTTTGTGCCGGGCTCCTATGGTAACCTGTGGGCCCAGTAAACAGGACAAGCTGCGTGCCCACTTTCCTTGGCTCACCATGCATGACAACGAAACCCCCACCAGAGACTCCCACCACCAAACCATTCAAATGTCAACCATCTCGTTTGAAGTCGTAGAGCCCTATGTAAATCCACAATGTTTCTCACCATCCAAGGCACTCACAGATACTCAAAAACAAGAGCTCCAGCAAAGGTGGTCCTGTGATGTTGGATGGTTGTTTCTCTTATAGTCTCCAGGCTTTAGAAGTCTTTTTTTCTCATCACTATTGCCTATCCTCCCTGTTTTAGTTTGTAAACATGTCTGTCATTGTTTTTGGTGCATGGTTTCAGGGCATGGTGACTTGAGTAGAGCAGGACATGGCAACCATACGCAGCTGTCAATCACAAAGTTGGCACACCTTCTAACTCTGGGCGGTGACAGTGATGACCCTGTCACACTGCGCCTTTGTATGACCTGTCCTCCAGCTACTCTGGAACCCAAGGCCAATTGAGTGGGAGGGTTTTCAGCCCTTTAGAGACCATCACAACAAACAAATAGACCAGGCAAACAAGTTCCCACCATACCAAAGTCCAAGCAACTGCCAATGGTGACAGTTTGGTTGGTTTTGATAATGCACAAAGAGGGTCTTCATGAACACTTCTCAGTCTCTTTCTTTTATCATTTAATGGCAGTTCTCCCAATCTCAGGATGGACCCCTTCATTTCTTTCCCATATAAAGAACAAACAAACAGTCTAATACTGAAAAATTATTGTAAGATTACATTTCTAGTTGTTGTATAGTTAGGTTCGGTAAACTGGATTAATTGCTATCATTTTCTCTTGGTTCATATTTCTTATTTCAAATACAGGCATGTGTGCATTTCAATTAGACTTATGGATAAACTAATCAGACACTGTATATATATTTCCAAATTTCAAACACTGCAATTTGCCAAATTTAGCAAATAGTATTTATTTTTCTACAGTGAAGCACACTGACATTTTTACAAGATCTAACCTAGTAGTTTTGCTGCCTAAAATTGACCAAATGGTCAGTGATAACCAACATTATTTTTTAAAACTATAGTTACAAAAAGTGGAGACTGGAGATCGGTCTCACAGTGAAGCTGAAGGTCCAGGTCACAAGTGTCCTCTGCCAGCTCTTCAGTCTGCAAGACTAGGTGTCGGTTCATTATGCACAAATACACACACACTTACACTCATACAGTTCCACTTACTCTGTAATATTGCAACTATATATTCAGTTTTAAGACCATTTATGCTTTAATTTGGGTCACCATGGGATGGTGGGCAGAGTACGTTGCCCTCCAGCCAGAAAATTCCTTGATTAATCCCCAGCCCTGAAACATACCTTTTGCAAAACACTGAACACCCCAAAATTTGCCATTTATGTATACTTTTCGTTGGTGTAATGGTGTTCGCCATGTTGCGCCGCCATGTTGAAACTACGGTCCACGGCAGGGAACATCCAGGAAAATAGAGCTTCGCGTTTTGCATGTGCTAGGGCTACCGGTAGTTGACGACGAACTCACAGGGAGAGCGGGAGGGAGAGCACAGAGACAGCCGAGGAGAGAGTAGAAAGAACAAATGGACCACAGCTATTTCAGAAAGTATGTTGAAGACGGTCCATAGGCAAGAAAACAAAAACGTAAACAGAGTAGGAATTGAAACCGATGAAACTCCAAAACACATGTAAACATCGGTGTTGTGTTTCCAGACGGAAGGAGCTGATGAGGGAGAACAACTATTAAAAAAACTAACCTTATCAACTGGGAGAATATTGCTCAAAGTTACAATGAACGGCGACTCCTCTGTTTCCCGGATCAGCGTCAGTGACATTCCTCAGCTACCGTAGACGGAAATGAGTTTGGGAAAAGGGGCGGGATAAAGAATGGTTGCAGTATACGACCTCACCGCTAGATGGGACAAAATCTTACACAGTGTCCCTTTAATGCATTTTATTAACAGCATCTAAGGGTGAGAAGTGAAGGACAGACGACAATATGTACAATGAAAATTTGGTTTTCATGCATGTTTCTAAATGAGAAGATCTGCAAATGGTCCTCAGCAAACATACGTGTATATGTGTGTGTACAGTATGTGTGAGGGAGAAAGACAGGTTACAGCAGATTCCAGCTCAAGTATTCGTCTTCAGTGTGAGTTTGTTCAGTTATGTTTGAGGATGGAGGTGAAGGATACTAACTGCCATTTGAACATTACATCGCTGTTGCTGTGATGGCCTTTGTGTCATTTTATGCATGCAAGAGAGGCTGATATCAATTAAACATGACTGAGTGAGACTAGTGAAGTGCAGCCGAGAAAACACACCCCTAACACGTTCAACTTACATACCGTTTTGTAGTATGATCTATGAGTTCTGCCCTCGCGTGGCTGGTTTTATGTTCCTGCTTTTAACAGCTCCTCCACAGAGACTTGGGCCCCTCAAAGATGAAGGAAAGAGAAACCAGATTTTTTTTTTCTCTCCAGACCCTTGAATATATCAAACCAGTCCGGATGTCCAGCTCTTTTTCACTCTGATGGAGCTTGTCGTCAGTAAAACAACATAGCAGATATTATTGATGTAAAGACATGAGGATAGCTTTAATGATTTTACATTAACCTAAAAGTCATGCACACACGCACACTTGAGCCTGGGAGAGTGGGATATAGAGGGAGGCCCAGAAAGTGCTGCATTAAGGCTTCACTTTAGGAAAAGTTTTGTTTGTATTCTTTGATTGAATAGCTTACACTTCAACACAGGAAACCATGGTTGTGTTCTGTAAAAGGGAACTCAAACACCACTGAAGCACCCTGCAAAGAAGCTCGCTCTGCTGTGATGTGTTAGGTGTCTGTATGCTTGTTTATTTTTATGTACAGTCCATGCTGTCATGTTTTTGTTCTTTCTTATATGACATTGTAGTCATTACTTTCACTATCTTCTTGATTGTTCTACTTCAGAGTCATTGGAATTATACTATTTCCCATACTCCCCCCCCCCCCCCCCCCCCTCTCCTCCCCCCCCCCCCCCCCCCCCCCCCCCCCCCCCCCCC
>JBAMYA010000019.1:6620069-6649092 GCA_037176975.1 Arrhamphus sclerolepis | reverse complement strand
AAAAAAATAATCAAGTGAACATTAACTTAATAAGCACCTCACTTTGACTAGCTCCGTTCCTGAGTAGGAAAAAAAGATGCAGCAGAGAAAAAATATAAACCGCTACACCAAAAGTATAACCTCTGAAGTGTACATACGTGGATGCACTTAAAGATATAGAAAGGAAAAAAAAACTAACATTCACGTATAGGTCAGAATGATTTTAGGCTGTGGTCCCACTGCTAACCTCAAGTCAACAAACGCACATGGAATTCGGCAAAGAATGAAGGAGATGGTGCAAAGAAAGGCCAGTGGTTATTTTACTTGGACAGAACTTCTATACTGGTGTATTCTAAGGTTTGCGCTGGATCTGGTTACAGACACGACGTGGACCACAAAACGCCTCTTTAACTGGACTAAACTGAAATGAAGTCCAGATGGCTTTAAAAGACCTTCACTTGAGGACACGTTCCAATTTGTTACCCTTGATCTTGTCCGACGGTTTTTTACTCCCATAAACATTTCTCATCAGCCATCCACACCTCCACACTCCTCACTTTGTTTTCACCATCTTCTCTTTACTTTCTGTTCTTAGGTCCTCATTTTTCAAATATCATCACTCGTGTTGCTGATACCTCGTCATTCCCCAGGGAATGTAGGATGTTCAAGCGAGGGAGAAAACGTACTGTGGAATCAGAGTAAGTCTCTTTGAAATCTTTGTCCTCAG
This sequence comes from Arrhamphus sclerolepis, assembly GCA_037176975.1. NCBI lineage: Eukaryota > Metazoa > Chordata > Actinopteri > Beloniformes > Hemiramphidae > Arrhamphus > Arrhamphus sclerolepis. The sequence continues at coordinate 6,648,386 of JBAMYA010000019.1, read as the reverse complement.
TCCAAAGTCAGGTCTCGAGTCAACACAAGCAAAAAGTCTCCAGTCAAGTCTCGAGTCAGAAATTTCAAATTTCAAGTGCTTCCAATTCCTTTTAACAGTGGTGCAATTATATGTTAAATGTAAATGATAGACCGCAGAGCACCACTTATGTTCAACAACAAATTTGAACAAAGTTGGATGTTGTTACATCTCCATTCTTGTTTTGTTTTTTTTAGTTACTTACTTTGTAGTTTTTGTACTCAACTGAAATAAATCTTGGGAATGTATTTGCGAAGTGCTGTTTTTGTTTAAAAGAACGAAATCTCATTCTGGAATATTTTTGTATTTTTGAAAAAAATATTTTTGTGCTGACAGCTCATGCTACAGTCTGAGCTCGTTAAGTCCTGATGAGTGAAATTAAAAGATTTGTGCACAGTTTATAAATAAGTCATGTTTTAATGTTCGGGGTTTTGGGTAAAATGTCAAAGTGTTTTCCAGTCAACAGGCTCAAGTCCAGGTGAAGTCACAGGTCATTGGTGTAAACCCCTAAGTCAGGTTGCAAGTCTTTATACATTTTGTCAAGTCTAAAGTGATCAAATGAATGACTCCAGTCCGAGTCAAGTCTGAGCCATGTGACTGGAGTCCACACCTCTGTGTGGATTATTCATTATTATCAAGATATAGTACTTCATATCCCCCATGCTGACAGCCGTGCAATGAAAAGCACCAACAGCACTAAGATAGCAGAGCATGTGAACGGAGCTGAGCGCTCAGAATTTCTGCTCACGTAGGTGTTCGTTCATCCGCTCCACCGCTCAAAGCCACATCAGAACACGCCGCTCAATTTCGCTCCCCACTCACCTAAAATATCAGCCCGCTCCAGTGAAATCGCTCCACGCTCGCTCAATTTTTTTTAAAAAAGGGAGCAATTCCTGCTTGCTTGTAGCAGGTTTGTTGCGTGACTGGTGCTGAAAAATATCCGCTTCATTTCTACTCTGTGTTGGGGCCCGTGGATTTGTGCACGCTCAAGACTAATAGGAGCGAACTGGAGCGGCTCAGAGCGATCGCTCCGGCCTTTGGATAAAAACTCGCTCCTCGCTCGCTCCGCTCATATGCTCTGTATGATAGTTTGGTTATTTACTGAATTAGAAATTTGCTTTGTCCAACTGTCTGGCATTTAAGAGGAAAAAAAGCAGGCAAAGATGGGAGGTTGTTCTTATTGTGCTCAAACCCTTCAGAACCATGCCTTTTGTGGTGCAAAATAGCTGTATATGTGGCTCACCAGTCCTTAGTGTCACTGCGGATTTCTCAGTTTTCATAAAGGTAACACTTTATACTTATATAATGAAAAGCAAAAAAAATATCATCTTAAATTTTTATAATATGGCATGATCATTAAAGGAATGACATATAGTTAAAAATATAGGGATTGACTTTAAAGTTAAGCAATAATTGTGGCTCAAATGCACGGAGACCTTACCAGTAGGATACGTCCAGTGGGTGAAAAAAACGTCTGGTGATGAGGTCAGCAAAGAAGGTCTCCGTTTCACGACAAGCGGTCCCATTTCCAATGACAACATGGGTACAGCTAGCAGGGACATAGAAGCTTTGGTGAATATAATTTGTACCTTAAAGCAGGACACTGATCATTTTTTCACTCTACGGTGAAACAGAATAATTAATTATTCATAATTATTTTGGTGGCAGTACCTGAATTTGATCATAAGGTGGCGCAATTTATCTGCTTCTCTATGTTGTCCTGAATTATGCAGGTATAAAACATCAGTGTGTAGAATCTGACCTGAGAGCAGATATTTCAGCAGAGAAAGACACAAAATAAATACAATGTTGATTGTAAACAGCACCAGACAAAGCTGTGTAGTATCAGTTCATTTCTTTCCAATGTTCAAGACCTGATGGGGTAGCAATGCCTTCGTATATAAGATAATTTAGCAATTTTCCTATTTACACTGCCCATGCCACCACAAGAGGCCCAACTCCTGCAACTGCACTGCTTCTTCAGAGCAGGAGAGTAGATCTGACAACGAAGCCTGTAACAACACCATGCTGGGACTGACACCTGATATATTGCAGCATCTATCTGTTGTAAGTGTGTCAGCATGACTTGTGGCCACACAACTGGTCACGCAGAGGGTGGGGCATCCTCCTGCACAGTGTGAAGCCACACCCACTGAGAGACATGTCAAGACATACAGTAAAGTAGACATATAAAACACCCACACATACATGTGCACACACATATGCGCTCACCAGGGTCATGCCTAGTGGAATGCATTCTCTGGTGCTGACATACCTTGGTAGTACTAACAGATGTAGTTCTTCCTGAGTACAATGTTTCCTTGCAGAGAGAATATGAGGCTTCTTAAATCATTCAAGCGACGCTATCGCTATTGATACAGTTGTGAATTAGGAAACAATGTGACTGTGAATACAGCATTCACGATTATTCTATATATCATATATATATACATATATATACATATAAAAAAGGATTTAATTAAAATATCAGTCTTCCACTAGCTGAAAACAATGTGGAAATAAACCATTTCTTTTAGTTTCAGCCAGCTTCCTTTCACAGGTAAACACTGATATCGAGGCACACATGTTTAGCCCAAATAACTGCAATTACTGAATGAATTGTTAATTTTGACAGGCCTATCTGACAAGGGATGAGAAAGAAACGGATATACCAGGGTGCCCGTTCATGCAGTTTCTATCCAATAAATGGACAGCAGTGTGTGTCTAAAAGAGGCTGCAGAAGAAGCAGCATTGCATGATTCATGTATTTAGTGAAGTACAGTGATTACATTCCTAGAAATTTCTGACAATGTTTCATCATATGTTAAGTACAAGTATTTAAAAACAAATTATTATTATTATTTCTTATAAAATAAAAAAAAACATCTGATAATTGCAGATCTTAGTCTTGAGCAAATAAAACCACAGACAAACAACATATAAATATATTCACAATGGGTTTTTTCCAAGAAAAAAATCATTTGTGCAAAAATAAGTAAATCCTTACTGCTTTAAGATTTTAGAGGGTATGTTACAACCAGCTACTGTTAATTATCAGTAGATAAATCAAGATTTGCAACATTTGCACATCATCATCAGCAATGAGATGTGATGGAAATTAGTTCTTTCATTTTCTGTATCACTCTGTTATTCCGTTCATTCATTTTAGAAGTTGATTGTAACTACACTTAGTTCTAGCTAGCAGGATTTGTTATGAGAATCTCAGATATTATGTGTAAGGCATTCTGCTTTGCTTCATTAAAACAACTGTACAACTGTACTCCTGTGATATTTTTCATTGATCTGCTGAAGCCTAGTCATTGTTACTTAGATATTAGTCACCTAGTAGTTAAAATCTATAGAGATATTTTTGTTTTTTTCTTCCACAACAAGGACATCTCTGCAAAATTCCCAAAGGGTAAGAATGAACAATACTTAAAGAAAATACATATACATATATATATATATATATGTGTGTGTGTGTGTGTGTGTGTATATAATTTTTTTTTTCAGCTTTTCCTGTTCCCTTTAGGGGTCACAACAGAAGATCATTCATTACGATCTCGCTCTACCCTCTGCATCTTTCTCTGTCACACCAACCAACTGCATATCCTCTTTCACCACCAGATATAACCTCTTTGGTTTCTCCCCCTCTTCTCTTGCCTGGCCTAGCAGCTTCACCAACATGTTCACTCTTTATCTGTCCAAATCATCTCTCTTACTTTATCTCCAATATGTCTAACTCTGGCTGTTTCTCTGATGTGCTCATTTTTCAATCCTTTCCATCCATGTCAAACAAAATCTGGCAGCCCCAGTCCTGCTTCCTGTCTCATGGTTAGTGCTGATGTCTTCAAGCAATAGAAAAGGTCTAGTCTCACTACCGTCCTGTAAACATTTCCCCTCTCCAGACACATCTCTGCAAAGAACTAAAAGTTAATAAAATCTTTCTTTGTTTCCTTTCCTAATTTTATTTTTTTCATTTTAATTAATTTTCCTTTGGGGGTTCATAAAATGTTTTTGGATTGAATTGAATTGATTTGAATTTTCAATTTCCATTGTGCCAATATTTTTCTGATTTTGTGTAGCTAATAACATGAGGAAAAAAATATCAAGTTGAAAGAACTGTAGTGGGATAAAGGTCTGGAAGTTTCATGTTTTTCACACTTTGACACCTTTTGCATGAAGGGACAGGGAACACAGGGTATGTGAAAATTTACTAAGTCTCTGCTGGGAAATTGTTTTACTCACTGCATCCTTCTGATCTTGAGTTCTTTGTTTCTTTTTGTTGGCTTCAGTTTGGTTGCTGACTGTTTCCTCAGCACCTTCCACCACTGAATTATGTTGCATCATGTTGGTATTCAGAGACATGAAATGGCATTATCCCACTTCCTTCTACTCTGTCCATGCAGAAGGAGTATAAACTGTGACGTGGACCTGCACTTAATCCTCTTTCTCTTTTTGGAGGCAGTGGCGGGAACTGCAGAGGAGCTGGTCACAGAGATACGACCACAAGTTGCTGCTTACAGAAAAGCAACCCCTTTATGTGTGTTAGGTCTGCACAATAAAGAGTTAGTCCATTACATTTAGAGTTTGAATTTATGATGCAGAGTGTGTTTGGGTGTCTTTGCTTTCCTATCTTCATTCCAAATACAGCTAACGCCAGAATGTGGGTTTATACTATACTGGGGATGCTTTTCTTCTTTCTATGTGTGTGTGCTCCATGCCTCCCACTTCATCTGCTTGCATGACCTCACCTTTGTGGAGCGTGTTTCCAAACACTCCCACAAGACCCTGTTATCTCAGCTTCGGTTTGCATCATGCATGAGACAAATGTCTGTGTGCGCACGTATTTGTTTGTGTTGAGCTGGGATTCTGGCAGGCTTGTCATGGTCTCTGAACATGCAAATCCAACTTTCTCTGAGAAATCGGTCCAAAGTGATTATCCCAGAGGCTGTAATGAAGCCACCTAGTGTGGGTGGAGGAAATGAGGCCTCAGAAGAAGAAGTGGCAAGTTTCTAATGGTATTGTGTTGTGGGGTCAAATAAACAAAGCATTCAGTGATTTGGTTTCCTCAGTTCTTTTTTTCTTACGTGCAGTATCAGAAACTTTTCTCTGACACTGTTTTGTTTCTTCTGCCATCGACTCCTTTTTATTGGGAGTCCCTTTGGCTTGTTTTGTCTCTGTTGTTACAGATGCTCCCGTCTTCAGCTGATACAGTTTTCATTACAACTATTCATTTCATGTCTATAAATGTGTCCTTCTTTAGCTGACCTCAGATAAATTTGATAAAAGACCAGAAAGAAAGCATTTTCATCGGTTTACAAACCGATGCAATCAAATATTTTGTGTTCAAACCAGGTTCTGATTCATATTAGTGGATCAATAAAACCACTATGAGCTGTTTAGTTACTCTCTGTTTAATTTGTCATGTGCTCAGTCAGCCTTCGCAGTGATCATTATTACCCTGTCATACATAATGAGATAATTTTATGATCTACTTTTCTAAAACTGGGACGATCACTTCCTCCTCAACAGTCAGCAGTGTGATTAGCATGTGGCAGGGTGACGATTTGTTCTGAAGACCACAAACTCACTAAAACACAGACAGTTGCTCACACTGACTCAGATTTTCCCACATGCTCTACAGATCTAGTTGTGAGCATGCTCTCTTTCCCCCTGCGGCGCTGGCTGCATGCGACCCTCCACAGACGATATCAGGGTAATTGACAGTGACTGGAAATATGCAGCATCATTGAGCCTCGTCCCCTGTGACTAACAGGGTTAGGGAACCCTGTTAGTCCCCCCCCCCACCCCTCTTGGAGACTGAAGCCTTCAGTGATATTCAATTTGTGTTTAAGTTCCTGATGAGAGGCCCCCAGGGGCCCGATTTGATTAACATATTTTACGGTGAGCCCTTGGAAGTGTCCGGGAGCGCTTCAGGCCCTGTATTAATAATAGTCAGAGCCCATTATGACTGACTAAGTGACGATAGTGACAGTGAGGCCTGACAGTGGTTGACAGACGCCTCTGTAGGGAGATGTAAATAGGCAGAGAAGGGACCGGTGTTCAATAGGACGAAGATTCCTGATTCCTGCGAGGCCTCTGTGTGATTGAGCAGCTTCATTGATGGCTTGGCCATGCAGGCTTGAGGCTAATCAGAAGTGATTCATATAAGCAAGTCACAGTGCTGCAGTGGATTGAATTTGTTTCATCTACGGTTCTCTCCACCACTTATCAGTGCAATGAACCACTCTACAAATAAAGGGTGGGCAGACAATAGAAGCTATTTGTAAGGGCACTTTTCCCACAGTCCTATCTGTCATGAAAATGGACACACAGTGACACATGGACAAAGCAACAGACAGACGCACACTCGAACCCGACTTCCGAGAATGTCTACAGTAAGGGCATTCCTGTGCTCCACACGCCTCGATCATTGTCTGAGGCAGTCGTGTCGCACACAAAAGAGGCGTCATCTCTGCCTCCTCTGCCTCTATTCCACAGAACTGTAAAATGTAACCATGTTACCTCATAAATTAGACTCCTATCCCCTCAGTTTTTTATAGCTGGTTGATGGAATCTATATGTCTGAAGGGCCTTTTTTTTATTGTCTCCTGTTAAAGCTCCAAAGGTTTGTCAGCAAATGCTTCCATGACTCAGTTTATTTAAACGGACTGGCACAAAGGACAGCCAACTGCAAATCAGTGCTTTTTGTTTAAGAAAAAAAAAAAGCTCTCCAAAATCTTTCAACAGCAGCAACTAGTGCTGAAACTATAAGACCTATAGATACCAGCAAGATAACTCTTTTCTTTGTGTTTTTAATTTCTCTCAAACAAAGAAAGGCACATAAAACTTGCTGAAAGGAGACTGCATAGCGTCTCATATATGGGGTACTGCAGGAGAAATTGGCAAAAGCTTAAGTTTCGCACTAGGCCCGTAATGGTTTGAAAGAATGTAAAGCCCATGACAAAAGCAACTACGAGGAGAAACAGAGAACAGGTGGTCATCGCTGCATCCCCAGCTTCAGCCCACAGACATGAAATCAGCCGAGGGGTTTAGATTTCAGTGATAAAGACCCCAAGGTTTGTTTGCTCTTTATGCCTGCAAAGATGTGTGAAAAGATGCCGACCTCTAACCTCTTCCCATGTCTCTCTTCAGCACTGAGGCTAAGAATAAGGAATCCAGCGCACAGGAAATCATCCGTCGGCGCTCATTTGGGAAGGACAAATTGGATATGTGGGTGGATAAGGCCTTGACTTCTGTTCCTCTTCGTGTTTATAGTATTTTTGGAAATCTTAAGGCTGTGCTTGGGAGGATATGAATAAAAGAAAAATCAAGCCCAGTGATGTGTAGTACATAAAGAGAGATGCAATATGAGAAAAGATTAGATAAAAGAACACATGTTATCTTAAACACCATCATGGAAGATTTGGTCTTTTGCCAAGAAGTAAGATAAGCAAGAATGGAATATCGGTGTTAGAACAGCAGAATGACAGCAGAACAGAAAATTAAACATCCTTACATCCATCTTTTACACCCACTTCATCCTGTTCAGGGCCGGGAATGGAGCTGGAAACATCCCAGTTGTCATCGGGTGAGAAGCAGATGAAATCAAAACTATTTCATCATCACAAAATACAAATATTTCAGCTGGATCTTTGACAAGGCAACAAAAAAATTGATTTAAAAACAGTTAGATTACGTTTTTAAAAGTTGGTATTATTAAAAAAATAAGAGAAAAGGAACATAAGATTTTTTCTGGTCTGTGTCTGGGAAATATAGTCTTTGAGCTGTTGTGTTTTGTTGTTGGGTTTTTATATTGATTGTGAGTAGTTCAATTTATTTTGTTTTCAGTGGACGAAATGTCAGACCTAATTTGGATTGAAAGAACTTTTTTTGATACTGCCCTTGTTTATTTAAACTATCGCCTTATCATGTTCAGCATTTTAGGTGTGGTGCAGATTTAGTCCTCAGTATTGTCATGGAGGGGTTTTATAGTTGTATGAGAAGAACAGTGACTTGGAAGAAGGCACTGAATGGAGAGGTGATTGCTCTCTAATACCTGCACATACAGGCTGAGACGAGCTGCAAGCAGAGGGAGGCATGCAGTGTTTAACTAAGTATGCACGTGTTTGACTTTCAGTGTATGTTTGTGTGTTTAACCATGTGTGTCCTCTGCTTATCTGTTCCCATCTGTGAGTGCGTGCGTGCTTGTGTGTGGTTTAGGGTTGTTGTAACCACAGGAGCATGATGACAGACGAGCAGAGGGGAGTGAAGGCTGGGTAATGGGGCAGCAGGCAGAACTTCAGGTGCGTGTGATAAAGTTGAGGTGGGATGGAAAGGATGCAGTGGGACATAAGTGCATCTCAGGGTAGTGGGTGGGGTGTGTGTGCGTGTGTGTGTAGTAGGGTTCTGCTTGAGCGAGCTTGAAGAATGCCCATGTAGATCCTGACAAGGAAAGAAGGAGCCCCTTTCATCACATTTCATCACATGAAGCTCAGTGCCCCAAACCCCACCTCAGATTTTCCTCCTCCATCTTCAACGGGCCCTGCTCTCCCTCCTACATTTACACCTCTTCCTGCACTTCCTCCATCATTGCAGGAGATGGTTTTTGGGAATTTTTTTTTCTCTGTGTCGTTGTTGTTGTTTTGTCTTTCACCTCTTTACTAATCTTTCCCTGCTGCTTCCCTGTGCTCTGTAGCGTGGGAGCTGTCAGTGGCATTTGCTCTGACTCACACTCAGCTCTTGCAGCAAGCGGGTCCTTGCACTATAAAGGGCAGCGGCTAATTAGCTGTAATGGCTTCCATTTTGTTCTGGCCTTGCGTCATTTCTTTGATGCCGTGATTGGGAGCACCCAAGGAGGAATTCCAGACAATTTTCCATGTCTGATTTGTGATAGGGGGTGCCGGGCGCAATAATGATGTCAGGTCAGACAGAAACAATGTTAGCGCTTTTTCCATTGAGTGATATGGATTTTGCTCTTATCTCCTTGGGAGAGTTAACAACCATTTATCGACCTTTGTGTCATAATTACTTTAGTGAATCTTGAATGCAGTTACACATAATTTAAACCTTTCTTTTGTCACACAGCGGCTTTGACCAGACTTTTATCAGTAGTAAACTTTAGCTTCACACTGACTTCATCATCAGATCCTTGCAGGAAGTTTCACAGATTTATCATACTCTTGAACAGCTTGAATGCTTTGATCATAGAGACATTGTCTTCAATAATAAAGTTAACACATTTACACCTTTATCTGATGTCAAGATATTTTCTTCTTTTTCTTTTTTTGTACATTTGTGACTGTATTTAATTTTATAATGTGCAATTCGGTTCATGGTTATTTGGACAGTGATATGATGTTTACCATTTTAGATTTTTTACAGAAATGTATGATCTGCCAGGCCTTTACTGCTCTTGATTTTGTGAGGTCAGTTTTCTTTAGTTTTGTCTTAAGCAAATAAAATGCAAAATATTCCAATCCTTTACCCTCAATCACTCTTCAGTTACTTTTGCAGTATGTGTTGCGTGTGTGCTCATGCACTGTTCCCTTGAAAACATACTACTACACAAGCATGATGCTGTATAGTCACATGTGATACAAGAATATTTTGCATTGAAAAATAGATCAGTTAAGATCGTTATAAAGATACAATTTTCAGTTAATTGTGATGTTGACATGTGATCATATGTACCTATACCAGCACTGTTTCTGTGTGTTACATCCTGAATAAATATAGTATCTCAGTGCCTTTCAAAGTCATATATCCCAAAACTATCCAGTTCCTCCATTTGTTTTACAAGTGATGTTGTGTATTCTAAGCTTCATCAGCTCCAAAACTTATCTATAATTTGTGGCATAGGGAGTGTTTCTTTCTTTCTTTCTTTCTTTCTTTCTGTTGTCATCTTAGTTTTTTCTTTATCAAAAGAGATACTCTGTCCAGTATCATCTATTAAGGTCTTATGATGACATCAACACCTTTTTAAATTGTATCCTTCACCATAGAGTTTTTGACTCTCAAAGTGTCTGTCTGAAAGTTTTATTTTATTTTATTTTTTTCGGAGTCTAATTATGACTTGTCTCAAGTGCACTGACAGCTCATTTGACTCTGTAAGTTGTGAGCTGAAGAAAAAAAAACTCCTAGTGCATAGATAGTTGGCATCAATGCCAGACTTTCTTACCCACTTAGGTGCTGGAGAAGTACTTTAAATAAAATGAACATTGCACACCTGTCTGTGAAACAGCCTTGTGTTTAATTGTCCAATTATCTTAAAGCCCTTGAAAAAAAGGTTTCTGCCAATTAAAAAGCCGTAAACCCATACAGCAATTTGAATATGATTGAAACTGAGAGTCTTATATAACTTGGATGCATTTTGGTAGACATTGGACCTATTTGGAACCATTAATAACTAGTGAAGTGTTACACTTACACATTTATGTCTGTAACCTCCATTTAAACCCTGAAACTGTCCCCTGATTCCTCAGTTCCCCATGGATCAGGTTGAGTGGTGTACTATAGAAGGAGAACCCTTTGATCCTTCTTAACACACACAGAAAAGACAAACAGACATAAACACAAAAATACACACTCCATTGTGGCGCTAATGGTGCTTGAAGCCCAGTGCGGCTCAGCTCTCCCTTGGAGCAAGAGAGCAGGAGATGAAGGGGAAGAAGAGGTGGGGGAGCGTTGGTTTCCCCACTCGGCATCTCTGAAATAGGTTTATCTCTGCCAGGGAGGTGTCTCTTTGTGTCGCCACGCCGGGGGCTGAAGAACGAGAGGATGCAGGCAGCCAGCAGACACAAGAAGAGGCAGCGAGCTGCGGGAAAAAGTATGATAGAGGATGGAGGGGGAGGTGAGCCTTCATAGAGATGGGGACCACCTGCGTCGCCTCCTTTGCAGGGAGATTATGCGGGCACACAAAGCAGTGCCGGGAGGAGAGCAGGGGCACTGGGGGAGCCCTGCATCAGGAGAGTGAGCAGCGTGGAAAGTGGAGGTGGCGTGTGTGCCATGGGTCTGCCACGCACTGTACCACCTCCCTACAACTGCCTCACAAGATATGACCATACCTCCTCCTTGTCCTCCCTCTGCCCTGTACAATCATCTTCCATGTAGTCGATAATACAACTGAATTCAGTCCGATCCAGCTGCAGCTCATCTATTAAAATGTATAAATTAGAAAATGAAGCTCAAAGATATTAGATTAAAGATTACACACTAATTTAGTTTACAAAATGGAAACTGCTGCATGAAATGAGATAATGTTTCCAATTACTGTTGCATATGCTGCATTGACTGGCCACGTTCATGAAATTCCAAGAAAGTAGATAGAAGTTGCAGTTCCTTACATTTACACATGTTAATACATTTTTATGTCAACAGGGTCAACTCAGCGATAATAAGGAGTGTAGGATCTGTGGCTGCAACACAAGCCCAAACCATTAACACCATTGGCAGGTGTTAGCTTGGCTTTTAGTCTTCGCTGTCCAAAGGATATTGTCAGATACTGCAATTTTGGAAACCTAAGTTGTGCTGCAAAGTTATTCTTTGAGAAAAGACGCTTTCTCCTTCTAACTTTTCTAATGGGTCATTCTTGCACACCTTTTTTTGTTCTGTCATGAACTCTAACATTTTTACATGCAGAGTCCTGTAGAAACTGTTTGGTTTATTTTGTTGTTGTTGTTGTTTTTATTTTTGCAGTTTCTTTTAGCATTGTACAGTCCTTGGAACTCTAGAGTCCATTCCATCTGTCTTCAATGTTTTCACCCTGTCAATAATCTTCTCACTCTTGAATGGTGATACCAAATTGTGATACTTTACATTTACCTTTACATTGTTTTGACATACACCTGAATGTTCCAGAAAAGCCATCTGCCAAAACTTCTGCTTTTGTAGTGTTGCCAACACCTGCTGATGATGACATCTCTACCAGCAGCTGGGTGCTTTTTGTCCTCTTCAGTCCAATGAAAGAAATTATTATACTTTTTTGATACACAGCTTTTCTTTTTGATTTAGCTCTTGCTAAAGGAGTAATAGCAGAAGTGTTGCTGGTAATAAGATGTTTGTGGGATCTTTCAGCTCTGTGGGATTGTCAGATTTGTGATGTTCTCAGTGTCTGCCGACGTATATCTGCCATTAATCTGTCACTACACCCTGTATTCTGCAAAGCTGATTTATTGTGGTTAAATTATTTTTGTTCCCTGCTTCCCAGTGTCATGGATGGTCCAACATCTGTGAGCCCAGTTGTCCCCGGGGTGGACAGGAGCTCAATGACTGTTCAGTCCTCATTGTTTCAAGAACTGTCGCTGGTTAAGATTAATAGTGTTTCCTGGTTAATTATTTCAGACCTGTCTTTGGTCTGCAGATGGACCTATGTCGGCTCCCAGCTCCTCCATCAGCATACAATGCCTTTATTTGGACTTCACCATTCATAGTACCCAGCCCTTAAATCTAATAATTGCAGAGTCCCTTTTGTCTTTTAGCTTATGCGAGCTATTAGAGGAGCAGCTAGAGCATCTTGGCCCGGGTCTGGGTCGCGTCAGTTTTGACAAAGCTATTCTGAAAAAGTTTGCCCCCCATCTTGTCGTCCTTCTTTCCATTTCAAAGAGTTGCCTGAGGAAGCTGCAAACCTCAGCAAATTCTCAGCCCAAGGTGAAGACGAGAACAGAAGGAGCGAAAGAACAGAGGAGGACCGACTGCAGAGGCAACCTGTGCTTCTCAAGGTCTCCTTGAATGGGGTTTTTAGGTATTCATTGTTGGCCTCTCTTTCACCTACTCTCTATTCTTCAAAGTGCTGTTGGAGCCCTGGCTTGGCGTGGGTCTAAGCTTGTGTCCTTCCAAGCAAGAGCTCTGCAGGCTGCACTGCTGTCCTAATCGGGACGCTATGGTGGTAGCTTTGTGTGCAGCGCTAGGCGAACTTAGGACTCACATCCTGGCGTGCACTATCCCTTTGTCCCAATGCAGGGTGCCGCAGCCAGGATTAAAGCCAGCCACAATGGGGGTCACCCCAAAAAATCTACCCCCCCACCCCTCAGGTTTTGTGGCTCCTGAGACAACTGAACAGAAACAGAAGGACCAAGTTTTGTTTGTGTGCTTTAAGTTAAGTTAAGAAAATGCCTCCATTTTAGTAATAAAAACAAACAAACAAATGAATCTGAAACCAGGTTAAAGATCATTCTTATACCATTTATAGATTATGACTCCTTTCTTGCCATGTTTACTAATGAGTCCTTGTGGTCCTTTTGCATATTAATAAATCTGTAGTATTTATGCCCATCTATGGATTTTTTTTTCTCTTAAAATCTGCTATCTGACCAAAACAAAAAAAGAAAAAAGAAAAAAAAAGACTGTTTTAAGCCAAACACATAGCCACACTAACAGGTTACTTATGGTTAAAAGGCATGCCTCCATGGTGAAATTCAGTAACATCTGCTAAACAATGGCACTCACAGAACAGAGAAAAGTATGAATTATAAATTGCAGTTGTGCAGTGATGAAGTATGAGCAATGAGAATATATATTTTTAGAGTGCAGCAAGCCAATAAAAGCATTTATGACTAATGTCTGACAAAAAAGTCAGCAAATGTATAAACCAGGGATGACCAACTCCAGACCTCAAGAGCCTGGATGACAAGCTGATGGTGATCCATTCATTTGAGTCAGGTGTGTTGTGGCAGGGAAACATGTAGGACATGCAGGACAGTGGCTCTCGGGACTTGGAGTGTGCCACCCCTGGTATAGAGTCTTGTCAAGATAAGTGGTGTCTTCATCTTGCTACCATTGTGATTAGAGTTAGTGCTACACAAATGTAGAGGCGAATCACAAGAAGATACAGAGCTAACCTATCTCCATCTAGTGAAAGGAATTCCAGAGCTCAAAGAACCAGTAGGTAAAGGAATAGTGACCTCTGATGATATATTGTAATTTAGAAAAATGTTTGGTTCCTCCAAGCATTCAGGAGTCTAGAAGACTGCCAGGACACTCTGCTCAAAAGTTTGCAATATAGTCATTATTTAGTTGTCTTTTATCAATATTTGGTAGAACTGCCTTTAAACTATCTATAAACTTGTCTCAAACATTTTGGTAGTCCTCCACAAGCTTCTTTCAATTTTGGATTTTTGTCCCATTGCTCTTGACAGAATTGATGGGCTTCAGTTAGGTTTGTGGACCTTCTAGCTCACATATGCCTTTTCTGTAAAAATCCCAAATTCTCTTTGGGACTGAGGACTGGGCTTTGTGAGGTAATTTCGATACAATACATTTTGTTGTCTTTAAACCACTTTCCAACTGATTAAGAGGTATGCTTACAGTCATTGTCCATTTGGAAGGCCAGGCCTCATCCAAGATTGAAGTTGTTGATTGTTAGAGTTAACAGTAACCTTAACCACTGGCCCTTCTGGGTTTCAGTATATCCGCAGAGTCTTCTTTCCTTATGATACCATCAATATGGTGAAGTGCAACAGCCTGATAACATGATGCTGCCACCCTCATGGCTTTTGCTATCTTTGTTTCTTTGATCGGTAAGAGAGAACACACATCAGAATACTGATATCTTGATACAATCTTTTCTTCGTTCTGATTGGATATTGTTTATAGTAACATGGATTTGTAAACTCTCCATTGGTTCTATTGACTATGTATACTCTATAGAGTTCTCAATCATCCAAACCTGTCAAGCGGTTCCTCAGAAAATACTTTGTACAAATGCCCACAGCTCAGGAACTGCTCCACAGGAGCAATATGAGATATAGCAAATAAAAATAAACTTCATAGTTTGGTACTTGAAAAAACGCCTCAGTGGTACAGGTATGTCTAAATTTCCGAAACTGGAAGTGTGGTCTCAACCCTCTTAAACATGTTTTAAAAATATTATCAATATTTCACTTTGAGTGGTTCTAATACTGTGGCTGATCAATATATTATAGAAAGTAAGTTTCAGTTTTGCAGTATTACCCTAATGATGTCACATTAAGCCAATAATGTTGTGAAAACGTTTGCCATTTTCCAAGAATCGTTAATGTAGCATTATGTTGCAGTGACACTGACTAATTTCTGTGCCACAGCCTCAGACTGTCAACTAACCGAAAAGCCCTAGAGAGTGCCACTGTTCTCCTCCCACGCTGTCGCTAGTCTCTGCTGTAATCCTCAGAGGTGTCATAAAAAGTATTAAGTGAAACAACCAATGATGACATTATTACATGTGCAATCGTCAAACTTCTCACACGAGAATCAGCATGATGTTCTCCAAAACACAAAATGATGCTGGGCATGATTCTTAGTTCATATTATGGAAAGGGTGCTACATATTGATATTTGTCTCTTTTTTTTTTGTCTTCAAAATTATTTGTGATGCATTTGTTTTGTAATTCAAACACTAGAAGGACAGAAAAGGGACAAATATTGTCATCTGGCCGGGGACTACAGCAGGATATTAGCCATGTTGGCTAAAGCTGCTTTTTTTTTTTTACTGCCATTGATGCAGTGGGATTGTCCACTACATAATAAACCAATAAACTAAACTAAACTAACAATTTATTCAAACATTTTCTGTCCTTAGGAGGAAAAAAACTAGAATATCAGTTGATTGGACTTTCATTGCATCATGTTGCAGAGTTATGATTATGTGTTTCACCCTTAATTTGTTATATTTTAATCTGCATAACAGTTACCATGAAAATTTAATGTATGCATAATGTAGACATCATAATGCAGACAAAGTCAAAGTTTTAAAGTCAGTATGTAAATTTGCCAAGAACTGAGGGAACTTCATTAGCATGATCACATTATACTGTATGTGTAAATCTAGAATTCTGACGCATGAAAATGGTGTCACATTGCGTGTTCAGGTGTTTCATCACTCACAGAGTACCTTTTAAGTTTCCAGCTGAAGTTAAAGTGTTGCGTAAAAAAAGCCTGTTGTCGTCATCATTTGTCAAAGTTTCCTACCAGCTCCTCTGTGAAGCGTGTCTACCGTCCTCCTCCGCTGTGATGCTGACAGAGAATTTGATGACCCCAAGGATGAGCACACATTCCACTGAACAGCACGCTCCCTCTCTTGCACATCTCTACCATGCAGACCCCAAGCTTTTATGTAATAAATGTTCAGTGTCTTAATCAATTTGCAATGCTTGGGGAGCATCTCTCTTGATTTATCCTGTAAAAAAAAAAGAGAATGGGTGGGAGAAAAGTATGAGACAGAAGACAGAAGACAAGAAGGATTCTTGTGAATGTGACGAGAGCACGAGGTGAAAAAGAGGGAGCAAGGGGGGTCTTTTAGAGAAAAGACTTCCTGTGGCGTAAATAGTATTCATGGATGACAGATTGCCCATAGAGGATAGATGAGGGTCTTCTTCTCTGCAGAGTTTGAGTTGAATCATTCTTTGCCTGGCTTTTTTTTTTTTTTTTTTGCTCAACGCAGCCCGCCAAGGGGCTCCTTTGTGCTGTAGCAGCAGGTAGCAATGGAGTGGCAGGTCAAATCCAGGGCCAGCACCACAATCCCCTTGTCCCGCTGGCCCCTGCTGAGACTTTCTCTGTGCAAGAGTGAAAGTGTAATATTGTGCATGTGTGAGCGTTGTAGCAGAGAGGAATTCCCATATTACAGCAACTAAAGAAAGTATGCTACATGTGCTCTTGCTTTGGTCATGTTTATAAACATTAGATTTTCTTTTAACTCCCTATATTCTGTTTGAAGGTTGCTTGACAGCCACTGCTTTTAGAATCAAAAACCAATCTATTAAACAGTCCCTTTAAAAAGTGGTATAAGTCATTACTTATATTCGAATATAAATGAAAACATAAATTTGCTCATATAATAACTTTTTTTTAAACTCACATCTTTGACTGCAGTAGTCATTACTTTTATATTATAGGTTGTTTTTGTTGTTGTAGTTTTGATATTATTCAAACAAATTCTAAATGATTTAATTACATTTTTAAAAATGTGTTTTCTTTCTCTCCCCTTGGTAACTCCAACAGTTTTCCCCGCGGGTGGTTGAGTCAGCCACAAAGGTGCAGAATGGAGTTGCCCTTATAGTACATGGCCTAATCGAATAACTGCCTCAGCATGGCGCCCAGCGTGAGTGCTGTCCCCAGAGGGGAGCTTGACCGAAGGCTGCAGGTACTTTTCATTGCTGCCTGGCAAGCTGACTCCTTTCCACAGAGTCCTGCTGCTAGAAATTTGTTGGCCCCCTCTGGTTTTCTTTCTGAGAGTGTCATTTGAGAGGCCCCTGATGAGAGATTTGTTGATATGATAACTCGATTAGACTACAGGATGGATGACACGGTGGCAGCAAGCCAGTCAGCAGCACACAGGGAGGTGATGACTCCTCTCTTTAACCTCTCCTCAGGAGCCTGGCACTCTGCACCTGCCCTTTGCTAATAGCCCTCATGTGCCCAGGAAGGTGGAGGAACACTTTAAGTCCGGGCCTGTCTAGATTTGAGGTCTAGTGCAAATGAGCTTTGGCTTGCAGTCGCTCAACCTTAAGGATTATCATTAAGATATTTGTTGGAATGACTTTCACCCCAAAGGCATCTAAAACATCTGGGGTATCTCTGGCCTCGTCTTATGCTCAAAAAGGCAAGGAAGACACATTTGTTCAAATAACTCTTTAAGCTGCACATTTCTTTGTTAAATTTCTTTTGTGAGAAATTTAAGTAAAAAAATAAGCTAATTATTTCGACAATCTTTAATTGATAATTCCAAAATATTTTGCACAGGTCTTGTAAAATTATTAATCTCTCCACAATGCTATCAGCTTCAGTCTGGCTTAATTTCATATTTGTAGTCAGGTGACTAAATTCTCCAGGGTTGGATTAGCTAGGATCACAGAGGCCATAAAACTTTCCTCACAGGTTTTCACCACCCTACAGACAGCTAGATACTTTCAGATGCACAATACCGTCCCTGTATCTCCTCCAGGTTATTTGTTACATAGTGCACTGGGGCCATTTAAGTCAATTAAGTTCACATCTCCACTTTGACCAGACAAGGGATTGTGGCAAAATGAGGAACGCTAAAGACCAACAGGAGCCTCCCCTTCCCAGCCCAAGTATTGAGGAGCAGCAAAAAGGACACCAAACAAAGGGCGGCCCCTCTGTATCTCAATGACTCCTGTCTTTGTTGCCTTCTTCGGCCCCATAAAGGAAGAGGGACGCTCTTGTTTGCCCAGGAGGTGGTTTAATAGCCCTGGGTAGAACAATGGCACCACATTGAAGCCATCCAGAGGGGTTCATTATATGGGGCCGTCCCAAAACGCACAGTCTCTGGACGTTCCCACTGGAGTGTTGGGTGAATAGTCCTGATGGGCGGGGAGGGCCAGGGAGGGCATTCAGGGGAGAGAATGGAGACCATTGAGGTGACAAGCAGGTTCCATCTGCCCCCAGTGCCTCCTCACCTTGCATCATGGCAGCAAGGGGCCTCTATGTGCACAAAGGGCAAATTTAGTGTGTCGAGGTGGTTAAAAACACTCACTTTAGAAAAGAGCATTGAGGGAAATATCAACACTGTAGACCACAGAATTTTGCATTCAGCCGCTGTTGCCCCCTTCCCATTGACAGAGTTCCTTTTCCTTTCAGTTCATTTCTCCTTTTTGCTCCATTCAAGGCCCACTTCTCTCATTTCCCAAGCTCTTCAGTTCATGCTATTTTTTCCATACCTTGCAAAGGGGCGGATGACAAGAATTAAGTTAGTTCTGGCCCAGCCCAGAGGTTTTGTCTACTCTGAGCAGTGGCAGGTAACTGTGGCCTTGATGAAATGGATCATCAATCTTCAGCCAATCTGCTCTGGAGATGTGACATAGACTTCAAGGACTGTTGTCTATAGCGAAAGTGTGGGTGTACTTTGTAACAAAGTTCTTTTTTGCTAAAATAAAAAAGCTCTTTTTCTTTAATCTCGATGTACACTTTCATCCTGAGAAAGTTTAAGCAAATCTACAGTTGGGAGTTTTGTAAAAAAGGTTTTGTCAAATCAACAACACAGATTATGTATATAAACCCACTATGATTATTGACAAATGGTGTACAAAACTCTACAATTAATTTTAATTTCAAAAGGCTTCTCACAGTAGTGGTCAAATCAGGGTTTAATACCCCGCACTCACTGGACTTAACAACATACAAAACAAGGTGAAATTCAGAGGCTCAGTGTCAATCTTGAAACGGAGGGCTGTACAAATTAGAAGTGTCTTGTAGATGCCTATTTTATACAACTGCAGGTCCTGCAGTCAACACTTTTCATTCCTCACTTTTCAACTATTCAATAAGTTATAGTTAACAAGATCTAGGAGAAGACTTAAACTGACATTTGGATATTGAAACTGAGTTGACAAGAATCTGCTTGAACAAATAGAATATATAAAACTGGACAAATCCATTGTGACATCCAACCATAGGTTTTCTGAAGTGCTTTTGAAGCCTCTTTCTTGTGCTGCAGGACTCCATGTTGCAAAAAGATGAAACATACAGGCCTCAAAGATACTTTAGTTCAGTCAGTGCAAGTTAGCTATTATAGTATGGCATAGCTCATTGCTCATGCTAACCTATGATGCTACTAACATTACCTTACATTTACTCTTATCAAAGCTTTTTTTTAATAATTATTATTTTAATTATTATTATTTTTTAATAAGCTTTATTCAACATTTGCAGCGTACAAACAGAGCAGTGTACAATCAGTCATTCCAGTTCATTTTCAGGAAAGAGAAAACAACGAAAATAGACACAAAACAAACAGAAAAAAGAAGAAAACATGGTGTGACAAACTTTATAAAAACACTGTACATAAAGGACTTGCACATCTGACAGCTCACTAAAAATGCAGAAAACCTCCAAATGAATAGCCATCATCGATACACATTTCTTATTTCTAATCAATTTAAGAGACTTAAAATAATAATCAACTTCAGTCAGAAACAACTTAAATAATGTAGTTAAGTTTTGAAATTTACATTTATTAATATGGAATTTTCCTAATAAAATATGATGGTTGACAATAGTGCATATCTTTTTGATTTTAAGTTTAAAATAAGTAATAATGTTAATCCTTTCTATGTTGACTTTAAATGTTGTTTTGCATAGCATATAGTTCTCAAGTTCTTTCCAAAATGTGCTGCTATGAGAGCAACCATAGAACAAGCGAGTTACAATTTCAGGTTCAGTTTTACAAAAGGTACACTTGTTATCAATGTCACGGAATCTTGAAATATATATGTTAGATGATTCTTATCAAAGCTGTACTCATGTCAATGCTAATTTCTGAAGTCACCACTGAGGCAACATTTGAAGCGATGAATGTTAAAATCAAAACAAGAGCAGATAGAAGTCCGATCAAGTTCAAGCTCTCGAACCGAAACTAAATCACATCCCCAGGGGCTTTGTCTCTGCTGGGTCCCAGGCCCTTCAAGCCAATGTCATTGGAGCTGTAGAGCTCCTGGTGGATTGCCTCAGCAGGACCTTACATTTCAAAAGTAATTTTGGTAGCTATATCAGAAATGTCTACATCTTTGGTTTGTCAAGTGTCCCACTGCAGAAGAGGATGCAGAAGTCCTGTTGCGGGCCTCCGATTTCAAATATTATTTTGGAAGCAATGATGCATCCTTGAAGTCTCCATGACTTCACCACAGCTGGGTCTTGGTAGAGGCCAAGGAAAACTTAATTAAGGGTAGCCTACCTGGTGGGTGGCTCAGCTGGAGGGACCATAACCTAACTGTGGTGAAGCCACGGGAGACTGCCAGGCTGCAATAATTTAGCCAACACACAGCAGAACCATGAACCATTCCAGATCAACCCATAGCCATGTGGTGGTCTGTTAGTACAATTAAAATAAGAATGACTGTGCACTGTTAGATAGCCATTGTCTGTACCTCCTGTCAATCAAAAGCCACACTGTACGTAAACATGTTTATTTCAGCTACAAAGTCAAACATTTTAACATGGGGGTCACTGCAGATTGAGTCACTTTGGAAGACACCATCCATTGGTTGATCTTGTTTCCTTGTTGAAATCCATCCAGGATGTAGCCACATGCTGAGACACCATTGCCATTGCTTGTAGTGAAGTCAGCAAGACTGAGAAGCTGACATCCAAGACACAAACTACAAAATACAATGTCATTATCTGTTCCAAAATCTATGAATAAGTCAATAACTTTTATTTATAGCTGACCATATTGAGAAAGAAAGTGTCTTCAGAGGGAGGTTCACATCTTTTAAGCCAAAGACTGCAAGACTCTTTGGCCACAATAGCTAGAAGTATGTTTAAAGGAGTAGATGAGATGCTGAACCTCAAGATCTCTGTACAAATATTTAAGTGAGATAGTGGTAGCATCATGCTCTTGGACTGTTTTACTGCCAGTGGAACAGGTCGATTGCACAAGGTGAACAGAATTATGTGGTAGGAGAACATCAGAATTCTCTTGTCTAACATTTGAACCATCAGCTTGACAGATGAAAACTGGACAGTCCAAGATGTTCCAACAGGATAAACACCTAAAACACATATAAAAGCTGGTTGTGGAGAGGAGAAAACAGGCTGACGTGAAATGTTTGGAATGGCATTTCCAGATTCCTGACACCTATCCCAAGCAGTTGCAATGACATAAATTCCTATTTGGAAACTTTCCAGTGCAGCCATTCTCTATATACATTACTTGGTAGAAAAATAAAAAGCTGAACATTTCACCTGAAATTTGAATGTTGTGAAATTAGAGGTAAATAATAAGCTTCTTTGATCACTCATGGTTTGAATCCCAGTTGTGTCAGGAACGGCATCCAGCGTAAAAGTTGTGGCAAACCAATCTTGCAGATCATACTGCTGTGGTGACCCCAAATAGTAAACAGCAGAAAAAGATCTGGACTCTTCTTTTGAATATGCAAATTTTGACCTCCTATTTAATGAAGCAGTCAGTGACCACTTTATAAAATCTTTTGAAACTTAGTAGTGTTTAAAATCACTTTTTTGTAAGTGCATAAAAAAATGAAGTTGGATATAAAACAAAAGTGTAATAATAGAAATGAGGTGCATGCTCTCACATTTCTTTAGAGGCCAGAGTTCACTGAAGGACATTATCCAAACTCTTACCAAAGATCAAATCATTGATTAGCAGTCATTCTTAGACACATCTGAGGTCTATTCAGAGTTCTTTTTTTCATGAGTCTCTAAAATGAAAACGACGATTAACTGCTCTGAAATAATTTCTCAGGACCCGTGAGGATAAGGCCATGGGAACAGCTGTTGCAAAGAAACCAACACAATCATCTATGTCTAAGAGCATATGTCTGTTTCTGAGAAAGATTCCCTCGTCAGGGTTTGTCTGAGGGACAAGGCCTTCATGGTCACCACACCACTACTAGCCTTATAGTCTCCAGGACCACATCTCTCAGACACCCTACTGTGTTGCTAGCACTAGTCCCGGAGCTCCCACTGGGCAAACTCAGCAGGGGCCATGGGCGTTGGGCAGGCTCTCCAGGGGCCTGATAGGACCCATTTTGCGCCAGGCTTTTGTCTTCATGACTGCGTATGTGTGTATGCACTCTTAAATGTAGATCTCAGAAGGCATACGTCAGAATTAATATGTGATTGGGTATCCCTCAATGAATCTTGGGGGAGGAAGAAGACATTTTCCACCAGATGCCTTTACTCCCAGAACTCTTAGCGGGGTGCCAGTATGGTCCTGCTGGGCCACCACAGCAGGACCATACATCTCGCCAAAGGGAAAAGTCATTGATACTAATGATGGGGTGCATCAGTCTTCCTCCCAGCCTGGCCTGACATGCCCAAGTGTCTATGTTCATGGTGGCATATCCATAGCAAAAGAATGCATATGGCAGGGGTGCTTTATGAAGCCCTGTGGGAACCTGTGTTCACTCTCAGCGGTGCAGAGCATTTAAAGAATGCTCAGCGCAGTTGGTGCAGTTTACTCGCTTGGCAGGAGGTTGCAATCTTATTTTGCTGCATGTGGTTTCCCTTCGGTGCGCGTGCAATTGCATAATTGTCTTGTAATGTGTACTTCTCAATCAATGTGCTTAAGCCATTTCATTTTGAATGTTCTTAATAGGATTTCTTGTTGCTTGCAAACTATAAATAACTTGCCTTAACTCTGGTGGTTTCTGCAGAGCTGAGTTTGAGGGTTTTGTAACTTTACCAAAAATACAGAAGTTCTGAGTCAAGAAGGAATAAAACAGCCTGAAGTACTGGCGTGAAGTTTTGGTTTCAGAGAGCCTCATAACGGGCAAAACAGGGTGGCAGGTATACTTTGAAAACGCCTACGAAGGCGTCGCATTCTTCAAGCCCTCGAACACGGCTGTTTTTGGTATTTTAGTGATGATACCAGCGAGACTCTTCTTCCTTCCAAAAAGGAGAGGAGCACATCAGAGGTCATTCTCTTCTGCCTCGCCAGCATCTCCCTCCCCCACTTTGCTTTCAACATATCCATCACTAGGAGCTATTCACCGCTGCACATTATATAATGATAAGCATTTTACTTCTGGAGAAAAAGCACATCAGAAAATGCAGCAAACAGAGGAGCGAGATGAAGAAGCAGAGGGAAAAGCTCAGAATAAAAGGACTGGGGCCCATGCGCGGCTGAGGATGACTCCAGAGGTTGTTTTTGCATGAAAGACTTTTTCCTCCCTCTCTCTTTCTTTCTTTGTCTCCATCTCTCCGTTTTCTTTTTATTTCTTGCTTGCTGTGTGGAGAGCGAATGGTGCTTTGCTTGCCTCCAGCCAGGAGGTAAAACTGAACTGTAGAGCCAGGCTGCCGAATGATGAAAGCCTCTGTTATCCAGGGATGCTCTGTGCCTGGACCAAGAGCTCAGAGCGAAAGAAAATGCTCGCTTTTCAACTTAACACTTTTTTTCCTAGTATATTTCTTCTCTCCTGCTTTTTGTGGTGTTTTTTTTTCCTATTATCAGGGCAAGCTTTATTGTATTTTTTTTTCATTTTTTTTTCATGAGTGCTTGCTCTGCAGCCTTAGAGCAACAGCTCCTCATGGGAGACGGATGGATGGATTGATGGATGGAAGACATGAAGAGGAAGAGGGTGAAAGAATGGACAGAGAATGCAGTGTTTGTGTATTTGTGAATTGTAGGGGGTGTAGGACTGTGTTCTCTGTGTGGATGTGCAGTTTTTCATGCTGTGGTGTCATCATGCCCATCACCCTCATCCTCCCTCTTCCCAGTGTTTGATCACACTAATTTTAATGTTTTCATAGCTTCAATAAAAGGTTTTCTGTTTCCCCCCACCCCAGATTCTATTACCATATTATCCCATTTATGATGGTAGCTCGTGAATTCAATCCAACAAAATAATCGGGATGAATGGTGATGGTTGTGCAGCATTTTTTCCCTCTTCTTGTGCTCTCTGAGACGTTTATTTACAGGATACAGAAACTGTAGTGTTTGTCAGAAACTCTTGTGCACAAATGATCCATATTAATTAGTTTTTTTATGTTATCTTAAAAGTTAGGTTTTCTGCTTTCAGTTTCCTCTTTGCTTTTAAAAATGTACTTATCAAACTCCAGCTGCCTTTTAAAACGTTTTAATTTTGCATTCTGCTTTTGTCAAGTTCTTCCTACATTGGTGCTTGCTCATTGTTTTTCCCTTATAAGTTTTCAACTCAGTCTAATTACATCTTTTTCAGAGCCTTCAAACAAGGACCACTTATGAACAAGTGGGCATTTTCCAGCAGAATGATGGACCATGCAAGACAGCTGGATAGTTCCAGCTTCACAACTTTGTGGTCAAAGCACGGTTGTTTCTGACCAGTCACCATCCCATACAGACAGCTAACAAATAATTTTAGGAAAGATGTTTTAAATATATGTCAGAAAGAAAACGTCTTCATCTGCAAACATTGGTTTAATAGCAAGGCGATCTGCTCCACTGTTGTGTCATGCATGATCATGACTGGACTGAACCAAAGTGAAGGTTTAATGTATTCTGTTGGTTTCCTTAGATCAGATGTTTGTTGTTGATTTTTGTTTGTTTGTTTTACAAATTAGCATGATTATATGAAGTTGAATTGGAATGAGTTGCATTATAAAGTAAATACTTACAATGGACAGGACTTAATTGGAATGTTCTTCATATACGCCCTTTTATTCCAAGAAGTGTTTTAAAAGTCAGAGAGCAGATTCGCCACTTGTTGCATTCAAAACCATATTTGTTCTCTGGCAGTAGCAGATTCGCAAGGCTGTTATTGCTGAGTCATGGTTGTAGAAAAAAATGGAATCAAGACAGAAAACATAATAAATAAACTATCGACTACAAGTTTTATGCAATTGATGTATATATACATAAATACCATATATACGTGAAAAGTTTAGAACAAGTTTCAATGAAAGCTTTCTGTTGGTTGACTTTCACATACAAGTAAACATTCTAGGGGTGCAACGGCTTTTATGCATCCAACATGAGAAATGTAAATGTAAGAACTGTTTCAAAACCTAGAGTCCAGAGCTTCTGAAACAAATCTGAAAAAAAGCATCCTCCTGCTTCCTGGTGTCCCTCATTTTATTTAACATTCAGAGGCCCAGCAGAGTGCACATGTTGTTTTATAGAAGAATATATTTGTACACTGTAGTTGACTTCAACCACAACACAGAGGAGTCGTTTCATTCTCAGGTCAGGCTGTGAGCGCCCTGAAAAGACTCAGGTTCCCCAACGTAATCCTATCTCAAACAGAGGGAAAATGTGATGCAAGGTGCCGGCAACACCATCAAGATTGCATTTTCCTGTCTTTACTGTAAAGCTACTCCCTTCAAAATTCCATCCAGGGGTGTAATCCTCCATCTTACACTATTCCCTCTTTTCATCACACTTCATTTTTCATCCCTGTGTGAAGAAGGGAAGGTGAGGAAACTGGAGGAAAGACTTCACTATGTTTGTATGAGCAACACAGAGAATGTCGCCTGCAACATAATCACAGAGGGGGCTCAAAGAGAGAGTGTGTCTTTATGTCTGTTGATGCAGATACAAACATTTGATCTGTACAGTCAGTGAGGAAGGTTGTCTACATGCAGTATTCATTATATTTTTCCTTGGTCACATTTAGTCTAGTCCAGTTTTTCATTCACACATGCGCTATAATAATTATAGGTGTGTGAGCACACGTGGGTGCAGCGGAAAAGTGTGTGTATTTGTCTTTTGTGCACACACGAAAAGGAAAAAAGCTATAAGCGGAGGCCAGAGAACAGATCCAAAACAAAATCAGTCTCATATGTGGAGACTGAAAAACTTGATGGTGGTGATAGAGGGGCTGCAAACTGTCTGCGTGTGTGCATGCACGTTTGTGTGTGCTTGGGTGTGTGTGTGTGTATTTGGGTGTTGGAGGCGCTGTTTATCAACCGCACTGTGTCATTGGCGAAGTTTTAAATTGGAGCCATGCTGCAGGGGATTAGGCCTTACAGCAACAAATATCCATCTCAACAAGACTTTGTCTTGTATCTAGTCTGGAGAACCAATTAAAAAAATTACTTTATTTTTAACAAGTCTTTTGGTAGGAATGGGAGCTTAGTGGCTTCCAATAAAGATTTAGTGGCTTTCGGTAAAATCCTGAAGAAAATCATGGCAGTTTAATCAATTACAAGGCATTGTTTCTATTATAAACCTTCTTCCAAAAGACGTGCTTTGTGTTGAAATGAACTAAAAAAATGTCAGTGGTAAATTGATTCATCGTTGATTGAATTATGTAGAAGTGTCTTGTGTCTATTTTTAACTTCTTCACCTTCAACAAAGAATCATGCCAAGATTCTTTTGATAAACATGTTATAAAATGTGGAGTTACTTCTGGAAAAGTGTGAATCGCATCTGTTATCCTTTATTTCTGCCATTTACCCTTTATCTGCGTGACTAAAGGTTAATCTAGGACAGAACTCATCCAACCATCATAATGTTTTTCCCATCCCTTTACAAAAAGCCCCACTTTTCGTCTCAGACCTATAAAATGCCCCAAAATGATCTTGTAGCTGAGCTCTTAGAGCTGCATGGGGGATTGTGACATGCCATATGTAATGGTGGACAGTTCAAATGATGTGCTGATTGGGAAACAGGCAGCCAGTCACCCAGCCAGCCAGCCAGCAGAGGCCAAGAAAGATCACCACAGGCCTCCATGTGTAGCGGATGTTTTCCACAAGCCGAGCAGCCAGCTTGGCCACAGCTGTCCAAACCGCAAGCCTTGGGAGAAGATGAGGAGGAGGGAAGACTGGGGAAGGAGGAAGGAGGCTGTGGAGGGCAGTGGGGAGGGTGGCGGGCTTGGCAAAGGTCAGACGGGCTGAGGCGGCCAGGAGTGTGGGAACTGTCCGGGAAGGCATGTGCGAAATGCTCAGAGACTAAGTATCATCTTACAGCCAGACCGCCTGAGGGAGCAGAGTGCAGCATGCCTGCATGTGTAAGTGTGTGCGTGTGCACACGCTTATGCCTGCTGCATACCGCTGCGCATGTGTGTGTGCGCTTGCCTGCAACTGGGAGGCTACCGTGATTCTTGGGAAAAGATTTTGATATGAAAAGATAAGGAGGGGAAGAGGGAAAGATGCACTGGAGCATGGAGAATGGGGGAAATGACTTCAAAACCCCTATTGCACACACACATATGCACACAGCTGTGAACATTCCTGCTGTTGAATGGGTTTTTAAGTGCAAGTCATGTCAACACTAAAGACTGAATACAAAGGTATGTATCACATGTGTGTTACATGATTTCATGTCACAAGCACACTGACAGCCTTAACTGCGCTGTCATAGGGAAATTAGCCTGCTGCACCATTAATATTTTTGTGGTATGAAATGATGTATCATGTGTGCAGCTAAACTGTGTGTACTTTGGAGAGCCTCAGTGAGCTCCTCAGAGCTGCAGCATTTAGATTCCATCACGTTTTAGAGGAAACTAGCTTCATAATCATCTGTATTTACTTGCAGCTGAAGAGCGCTGATGGTTTTAATGAAACACAGACTTCCTTTATTGAACTTTCGTTGCACTCTAAGATGGGACGCAGAGTTTCCGATCACAGATGCATGTCTACATGCTTGTACATGTCTACAATCACCTTGGCGGTGTTATCTTGGTGACCTTGGCTTTGGTTGGCCAAGCGTAAGGCTAACACAGCAAGCAGATGAGGTGAAGCTTGATCCTGCAGTGTAGCATTCATTCTACCACTATCTTTTGCCCCTTTCTTGTCCTTGATACACCATGTAAGAATAAGTCAAAAATAGCCAAACACCTCAGCTGTATAGGCTTTGTGTGTGTGTGTGTGTGTGTGTGTGTGTGTGTGTGTGTGTGTGTGTGTGTGTGTGTGTGTGTGTGTGTGTGT
>JBAMYA010000019.1:6581259-6619969 GCA_037176975.1 Arrhamphus sclerolepis | reverse complement strand
GTGTGTGTGTGTGTGTGTGTGTGTGTGTGTGTGTGTGTGTGTGTGTGTGTGTGTGTGTGTGTGTGTGTGTGTGTTACGTGTGTGTGTATTGCTAACTCTCATCTTTGTCTTCTCCTCCTACTCCCATCTTTCATAGGACCAGGCCTTTGAAGAAGCCTAATCCGGGTTACTTTCTTTCTCATGTTTATGTCAGGTCCCAGTCTGAATTGACTGTGGAGACTAAGCTCTAGTCTTCTGTCCTCTCTTTTCCTTCTCTAATTTATCCGAAAAGGATGTGGCCGATGAGCATACATGAAGCAGGCTGAATGGTGGGTAAATATGATCTCTTTTTATCCACAAGGTGACACTCACTGTTGCTCAAAAAGTTTTATGTAGTCTGACATCCATTCAGGGCTTGTTGCATTCAGTCTGGTTCAATGAGAGGTCCTCAAGGAGCGCCACACTCACAATGGGGCTCAGTTCATTCCAGTAAACATCAGTGGCAGCCGTTGCATTGTTTCCGCAAAGCAAGTTGATTTGGCCTGCTTAAATGGCTAATTGTTTTAGGGTATGAACCAAACATGGACATTGGTGAGTGTGGGGCATATAAACACTCAGACTTACTCCTGAGGGATGGAGGGCACAAGAAGACATCTTTACAGAAAGCTTGAAGGGTGAGGCCTGATGTGGGCTGCTGGGAGAGAGTCTTTGAGTTGACAACATTTTTGTGCAACTGAAATCCTGTAAATCCAACAAATGTGTACAAGTTGTATCATTATGTTTAAACTTTTGAGTGAAAAACATGCCGATTTAGAGAACTCAAGAAGGAATTTTTCAGTGTGTTACCCCAATGTTACACTTGAGTCATCCAGTCACGCAAAGGCCGTGACTGCCAAGGTCTCTGCGGCCTCCACAAAACTGTTCGTTTTCCATTCCCAGGGGCCCTCAGAGCTCCAGCCTGTCTTGCTCCAGCCTGGCCGCGGCACACCGCGTTTATGTCCTGTGTAATTGCAGACCTCAATCTGAGCAGGAGGCCAGCGTCTGTCAAAATAGCTGTGTGTTCCCCCTTATAGCAAGGCCTAAATCACATCAACTCTTGCAGCCCGACCGCATTTCCCACAACCCCCTGCCTGACTAGGCTGGGGGCCCACAGACCGGTTGATTGGATAAAGGGGAGATGACATGAAAATTCCACTGTGAAACTTACAAATAGCTCTCCTGCAAACCAAAACTGTGCTTACAGTACTCTCATAAGTCAGAACGCCCTGGCACATGCAAATTCCATGTAAGAAACTACACATTACTCCTCTGTCATACTTCCCAACCAAGCATGGGGCCCTAACTTGGTCCTACACCTTAAGGGAAGCAACCACGAAACAGAGCCCTGTCTGTGAACCTCTGGCAGGCCTGTTGGAAATAGGAAAAGTGTGGCCCTTGTTAGCACCAATGATGCTGTCTAGTTTATCATCTCTGGGGTGCATGCTTGACTGCTGCTACTTCCTCTGCCACTCATGGCAGCCTCAGCTGGGTGAGAGACAACTAAACATAGCCAGTTCTGGGGCCAAGGACTGAAGCCGACTCATTTTACCTAACTTACTACGTGAGTGTAATCCCATTGTTTAATTAAAACTTAATGTTGTGACCTTTGTGCACATTTTTTTTTTTTGTTTGTTTTGGGGGTTTTTTTTCACTACAGTATCAGCAGCTATGACAGCATCAACTGATCCAGAGGTCACCCAGCCCAATGACCTTCGCTGACTGGGGGAGGCCTGGCCACATTATTCACTTGACTTCCAGCGCGTCTCTTCCCTCCCACCTTCTTTCTCTTCCTCTGTTGGGAAACGTAGGCAGATCAAGGGATGGGAGGGGTGATGGGTGGGATGGTGACAGGGGAGCACAAGGAAAAGGGAAAATTCCTGAGTACTTAAAGCTCTTCACATCCACCCTGGAATCAGAGAATCCAACTCACATTCTTCCCACACAAACCCAGCCCCTGTGACACTCCTGGAATGCTGAAGCCTTTTTTTTTTCCACCAATTTAGGTAATTACCACAGCGGTCACGGTGCTCAGAGCAGAGCCTGTGACCCTGGGCGGTGCGGAGTGACAGCCTGTGTAGCTGAGGCGGCAGTCTGCATTGTGCAGCAGAAACCAGACCTGCCGACAAATTCATCACTGACTTCAGTGCAACAGCACATATTTGGTGGGTGTAATGCCTGCCAAATGGTGTATTGTGTGGCATTGGGGATACCCATATTCCCATGGAGCGTGCATCATTCCTTTTGTTCAGTGAGAAATCTTATGATAGGCTTTTTGTCTATTTCATAGTATCTGTTCCTGCCTCAGGAAGTTTGTAACAGCTCATCCTTGATTTGCTGCTCTGGCAGATTTTTAATCTGACAAGGGAAGATACTTTGCACAAAATAAAAAAAAAAGCATGAAAGTCCCAGCAATTTCGGGCCTAATACACATGATAGCTGAGCAAAAATAATTTGCTGAGTTATTTTATTTGAGGATAGGTTGAATGACATAATCCAAAAACAAAATATAGTTAGTTAATGCATTTTCTTGTGTCTTGTGTGATTATTACTCAATCTAGAAAATTATTGTGATTGTTCTAGCGAGTCTGCTGGTGTGTGTTTTGCAACCAATGTTTAAGGATGACTTGTAAAAACTTTAAAACTCCTGGAATTTGAATTTGACCTCTCTTATGTGTTTTTTTTTTTTTTTTTTTTTTTATGAGAGTCACTCTTGCAAACCTTGCAAAATTCATATAAGGTGGTAAGATCTATGTGGGACAAACCTGTTTGTTTTTGCCTACAACTAAACTGTAGAAGCTGGAGTATCTTTCACATCTTTGCTGGCTCATCATGTGGTAAATAGGTGCCATGTTTTTGTTTTTATTTTTACAGAAAGCTGATGTCTTGTCTTTTTTTTTCTTTTTTGTTTTTTTAAATACCCTGCAAAGTCAAATGATGCGTTGATCATCCAGTAAGACCTGATACAACACACGTCTGGGATGTAATGTGCGGGTGAATGCCGTGAAGAAGAGAAGCCAGCGCACTACTGCATAATGAAAAAATTGATTTAAAGTGTAAGTTTTTGTGGAGGCAGAAATGAATTAGGGATATTTCTACTCTAGTGCAACAACTCAGACTTGGGCATCCTAACAGTGGGTCAGGAGATATGGAAGATCTCACCCAGGGATATGGAAATAGAGATCAGTTCCCTTTGTGAGGAAAATGATGAATGCGATAAATGGAACAATGGCCCCTTGCCAAGTGTCAGTAAGTGATGTCAGTCAGTGATGACCTAGGAGTGAAAATATGTTGTTTGATCAGACTTTAAGTTTACTCACCCTAAGTCCAGACAGAGGCTCAGACAAAAGCAGGTCAGACCTAAGCCCAGACACAGTTGTTGCTCACAGGCTGTGGTATGTAGGGCGGGTGTGCACTGTGTCACAAGTTTCTGATATCACTTATATGCAGTGGCACTAAGGTCAGCGTTATATTTCGCATTACAACAGCCACCTGTAATAATCATCAAAGCCACTGGCCGTGGTATGTCTGGAGTCCAAGAGCCATGCCCCAAACCCCATGACTGGTTTTGAAACCCTTCTTCTCTGTGAGGTTCAGGTTGCAGTCTGTCCAGTAAAGATCCCATTTCACTGCAGGTGGTCCATCAAAGTGTTGGCTAGTGCACCTCAGGATACTGTTAAAGGCCTTCCTGGTTACAGAGAGCCAGGCGGTGATTAAACTGCTCGCGTGTGCCAGGGCATGATGATGGGGCCTTCTCTGCCGCACACGAAAGCCTTGTGGCCAGAGGGTCATACACGGGATTTACTCAGACTCCTATACAGCCCTCTTCCAACCTCTCTTCCTCCTCTTCCGTTTTGTTCCCCGGTGCTTGTAATTGAAAATATATTTATTGCAGGGCCAGAGGCTCGTCTGGAAGAGGGAGACTCTGCAGCCTATGAAGATGTGGTTAAGGTGATGGCTGCAGGGTTTGGCTCCTCTTCAGCACCACCAACTCACTTACCAAGTCAGGTTCTTTTTTACTTCTTTTTTTCTTGTTTAGTCTAGTCCCTTTGTTTACTACTCCGTCTTGTATGTCTAGCTCTTCGCTACTTGCTTGTCTTTTTTTTTTCAGCATACTGCTTTTCATTTTTGCCCTCCTGCCTCTTTTATCTTTTGTCTCTTTTTTATCATTCTTGATTAGGCGTGTATAGGGTCCATTTCAAATGCAAATGATGCCGCCTGAAGTGATACAAGTTTTGTCCTGCCCAAAGAAATTTCTTCAAAGCAAAGTTTTGCCCATTTTAAATCCTGTTTTTTAGGCCTGTTGAGTGTCTCTCAAATCTTACCCAAAAGGAATATACAAATTAAGGAGAAGAAATATAAGCGTTGCAAGAAATTGAAAATATCCATCCATCCATTATCTATTCCCATTATTTCCAGTGCAGGGTCACGGGGGTCTGCTGGAGCCTGTTCCGGCTCACTTGAGGCGAAAGACAGGGGTACACCCTGGACAGGTCCATCACAGAAATTGAAAACAATATGTGGATATTTTTGGTTTTCATTGTATTGTCTTTTGCAAGATGATCATAAATAAAAGAAGAGAATAGGATGCAACAACTTCAAACCCAAAGATTTTCTACTTTATGACAAAGCTGGTTGGTTGCCACTGATGACGTTGCCATGTGCTCGGGGGTCATACTTTGGGTTTCCAAAGTGCCTACAGATGACTTGTCGTAAATAGACGCTATATAAATAAATTGAATTGAATTGAACTGAGTTAGAAAAGAACAGTCTTGATGATTGGTGGAAAATCTGTCCAACATTATTTATAGAGACTTAATTTAGCTTATTTCTATATTTTCAGAAAGAAGAAAAGAAAAAAATACTGAATAGAAGAAAGTCTCCCAGATCCTGTCCTTATGTTATGAACCAGAACTCTAGAATAGAATAGAATAGAATAGAATAGAATAGAACAGAATAGAATAGAATAGAATAGAATAGAATAAAATAGAATAGAATAGAATAGAATAGAATAGAATAGAATAGAATGGAATAGAGGATTTTGAAATTAGTATTTAGAGAATATATTTTACTAGCTGCCTTCACTAATTACCACACGGTGATCTTTGGTATCCTGAGCAGTGTAGGCTCCTTTTCCCAATAGACCAGAGTTAAACTGTGAGGTAGAAATGCCCTTTTCCTTCAACAAACCTCTTGAAGAGCTCTCATAAAGTGTCATTATGTTTTATGAGTTCCCTTCTCATTCTGAGGTCTGGTTCATTGACTAGAGCAGCGCAGCCACTGGCCTTCTCACTTTATCAGACCTGTGCATTAGGAAGGAAGGGAGCAGGAGGTAAATGAGGTGCTGGGAACTTTCTCTCCCAAGTCCTCTTGGTGTTTGCGCAGGCAATAGGTAGAGACATAATGTCAAACATATGGCATATGAGTTTTGACTCAGTTCCCGTCTGGCGGAGTATGCTTACGGTGGTGTTTTTGTACTGAAATTGAGATTTTCCAAACTCTTAAATTCTCAAACGGCATTTAACACATGAAGCTACTTGTAGGATGACTGTCTCCATCTGCTCAATAACAGGTTAAGGAAAAAGCATCTATTCAGTGTTTAGTGTTTCTGTTAAATAAGTGCTGGTTGAAGTTTCCCAGGGTCAAAAGAACTTAAATCAGTGCTGTAAAAGTAGTAGATGCTCCCACAGCTTGGTGTGCAGCATCATCAGCTGATGTCGTTTTACTGATACTATATATTTGGAAATTAACCTTGTTTCAAGAGAACCTAAACAGATGTCCCATAGAATTTACATTTGCATGGTCAGCACCAGGAAGAACTACAGGGCATGTTTAGTATTACCTCTCCTTCTCTACATCTGTCTCTGCTTTGAACCAGTCACAAAACAAGTTAAAATCATCAGCAGGTCTGCTTTTCTGTTCCCCTTTCATCAAAGTGTTGGCACATCTGCAGGGAAGGTTGCAAAAATGTGTCCCTTTTGTGAAGAAGTACTTGGAGAGTGGATGGTGTGGGCTTGCGTGCCTTGAAATCAGCCACAATGGGATTCAATGCGCAGCAGTAGCCCTTGGCTGGGGATGTTTATCACTTGCTGCCACAGCCTTCACAGACACACCAGCTTTATAAAGCACAGCACTCCTGGATCCTGTCAAATTGTTGATGAAGATGAGGTAATAGTTAAGAACCTTAAAAGCATAGTGGCTAACTGAAGAAAGAAATCACCCCAGCAGACTTCTGATTGGTAGCTGGCAAGGTTCACATTTTGGCAGGCAGCAGCATGACAATGGCATTTCTGAAATAAGATAGAGAGCCTGTGCTATGAAGAAATGATGGCCGCTAGCATTGTCCGCGTAGCAATTCTTTGACTTCTCTATGACGAATCCCAGTAACACAGACACTTGGCAGACTAAAGTGGGACAGTTTGCGCTATAGAAGGCTCCTGCACATGGGAAGCCAAAGGGAGCCTTTAAAAATGAAGCAAGATGTAATGCAGCTTTTTTATGCTCATTCTGGCCCTGTGATAGTTGCAGTGGCATGGATTTGTATCCCGGCTACACTGAAAGGACTGCTGAACTGGATGGAGCTTTAAAGTGAAGCAAGAAAGCTCTGGAAAATCGGCCCTCAAAGGCACATTTCAACTGGAAAGCATTTCTTTTAAGCTGTCGCTCCTTGGTGGTTGACAATCCTATTATGGCACCAACTTATTGTAATTAGGAGGGAGAAGACATATATGGGCACAAACACATTCATCGCACCCTTTAAGACACAAAGAACCTTGTTGCTATTTTCTATTTGGGGGTAAAACGAAATGCTGAGCAGCCAGATCACCTTATTTGCATTGACATGTGAGTGATGTAAACAGTATTCAGAAGCCAATTTTCTTTTTTCTCTTTCTGTCCTTCCATCTCTTCACTTTTGGGCACCACTTTAAAGAGACATAATGGAAAATGGGTTTTATGGGTTCTCTTCTCTCCCACTTTTGGAGGTCAGGGAAATGGAGGCTTCAAAAGAAAAATCCGGAAGAGGTAACGATCCCTCACCTCATCAACCCCTCTGCTAAAGTCTTAATGCGTTTTGCATTGAAACTGTGCCTAAAGCTCCAACATAAAGGAGCTAGGAACGGATTGTGAGTGGCAAGTCCATATGCTGCTATTTATTTGTGCCATAATAAGAGGATTGTGTTTCTTTCTTCTTCACTCCCTCAACAATGGGCAGCTTTTGAAGCTGGGACAGATGATAGTCCTCGAGAGGGCCATCAATTGCCAGCGTAGAAACTGAGAGATGTCTAAAAATTTAGGACTGATGACAGAAATACAAAGCCTATATGTATTGTGGCCAAGCGAGCGCAGTTTGGTAATTTTGTGAATGGGGTTCTCTCTGAGAGAAGCGAAGCCTAACCTCCGAACTGTCTTGTCCTGACATTCTACTTCACAGTAATGACTGTGAGGTCTAAAAGATTAAAGTCATATAAACATTTATCTGCAGGTTGTGTTAAGGTTATTGTCTCTTCATTTAACTTGTAAGAGTATACGGCTAATAAAGGTCAAGGGTCATACCTTGCGGGCTGCTCATGATTTCTCATATGCTTTTCTTTATATCTGATACTCTCCTTTGCCGCTTTGATCACTGGTCTCAGCATTTCATCTGCATGGACCTGTCCTATGTTACAAATGAAGGTGCTGAGAGGGTCAGAATATTAAGGGCCAGATTACTGACATGCAGACACACAGGGATACTCCCTCCGTCCATCTCCACACATCCAGCAGCTGCTTCATAGGCACTAATCATCTGAGAGCCCCTCCAGACTCTGCAGATTCTGCAGCTGTATCACAAATTATAAATGACATCATAACTGAAGTTTCTGAACAGGGCTGGGGTTTTTTCACTTTTTTATGTGATTGTTCTATTGTTTGTGATCATTTCAATACATGATTGAACGTATATTTTTAGATAGTTGCATTTCATCTGGTGCATGGCACATCACCTTCCTGTCTTCAAAGAGCTTTGGCTCCTATAAAATATTTCACGTTTTTAACCTGGCCGATATTGTATTGTTTAGTATTTCTCAGTTGTCTCATCACAATGTCAGCTGCAGTAGTCCATAAGTAATATATGATTTCCTGTGTTTGCTGGTTCGTACTGACTGAACAGATGAGACAACTCACAGTATCAGTATTCCCTTTCAAATAACAGGTCAGAGTCTTGGAATCAGCTCAGTGACAGCTGCATCAAAACCATCCTTTTTACACACATCAACTCTCCTCAGTTTCAACCTCCCATTTCACCTCCATACTTTACAAACAGACTTTCTTGCCCTTTGCAGTTTCTAGCTGGTCTGCCTGTTCAGCCTGTTTGCCATCACTTCTTTTCAAGTCCTTGTGCAAAGCATGCAATGGCGATTAAAAATCATTGAGGACTGGTCAATGCTTTTATTTCAAAGGCAAAGGTCAAGTCTTTATTTTTTAATTAAGAGATTAAACTTTATTGATATCACAGCAGAAAAATTCACTTGTTAGAGCAATTCAAAAGACGATATAAAGCTCAGTCTTACTTGGATATCATAGTTACCTGGAGGTAAAATTTTTTTTTTTTTCCACACCAGTTGTGGAATTGTATTTCATTGAATCTAAAGGTTTTTAGACTTGAATTTCTGCTTTAGAGAGTTAACTTTTTTTCCAGTTCCACTGTTACCCTGTGTCTTCACCGCCTCTAAGTTTAGCTACTTTTCATTTTTGCCACCTGGCTTCCTCCCTTCCATTCTGTATCTAGTTTTTCTAAACAACTGACAAACATACAGCATTAAAAAAAAAAAAAAAAAAAAGTGGACAAGAGTATAAAGTGTCACATCTGACACATCCATTTTTGATTTTAGCTTTTTCTTTTATCTAAGCTACCGGGAAGTTTTGTGACTTCATCGTGAGCAGCTGTCATGCTGTTGCATTGACAGAATCTATCCAGAGAAGAAAAAACATCACCACAACACCATCTTCACGATAACTGCTTTAAAAAAAAACCTACAGGAACTCCAAGGGCCCCAGCATTTTTATGAAACCAAACCTATCTATTTCTAATCAGTCTGGAATTTAATTAGAGTTTGGTTTGCTCTTTAGCCTAAGTATTTAAAGTGCCTACTGGTGTCTTGAGGCCCAGAATTTCAAGTTGGATGAACTCTCACTTGAAAAATAGAAACACTGGTTTTATTTCTCTCTAGAAAACTAGATAGCTGGATCTGTTCCCCGATATGCCTGTGAGTTAGGACGCAGCGATTTAAATTATGTGTGAAAGAGGGTAGCTGGCTGTGTCTCGCTGCAGATCACCACAAGGGAAGCAGAAGTGGCCCGTAATGAATTGGTGTTAATGAGCTGTTAACACTGCTCCAGCCCAGAGCTGCAGTTATCCCCGCTGCCTGGCTTCCAAGACAACACAAATATATACAATGTCACACCCTCGCTCAGAGCGGTATGCATAGATTTTACTGAGAAAGAAAAAATTCCAAGTGCACATACAGACATCACATCATCAGCAGACACACAGAATCGCTCACACTTTCCTTCATACATGTTCACTGTCACAGGCACACACGCACAAATGCAGCGATGCACACTTCAGTTCCAACACATACTCAGTCAATCAGCGTCTCACTCCTAGGCATAACGGGCCCCTGGCTCAGAGGCAGTAAATCTTCCTCATGCTGACATGTACTTGTGCATGGCGCACACCCAGCTGAGCTGCTGAGCAGATCAGAGTCAAATAACATTTGCAAATGATTCTCACGGTTTGTTTTTCCCTAATGGAGAGCCAGGTGCAGGAGTTTACCACATTTCACTTGAGGTCAAGTGTCAGACACCAGCAGCAATGTATTTAGACCTTATTTTTAAAGTTATTTCCTGCATTCCTTTTATGTTTCCAGTCCTCTAATTGTTCTACGATGTAAATTTAACACGTCTGGCAATGCTGATGATTATTTTAAGATGTGTGTTTAGAGTATATTATATATGACTCCTTATACTTGTAGTTACCACTGTTAAGAATATATGTTTCAGCTGAGAGACATTTTTCCTACATGTTTTCCAGCAAGAGGAAAAAAAATTAAACAAACCAGCCAGTTCACATTTGTCTTAGCTGAGCCAGTTCTCAATAGCAGGATATTTGCTGTACTTTCTGTCTTACAAGGGATTTATGAATGATGTCATCAGTCCTGAAAAGAGGAGAAATACAGTGTGTGTGTGTGTGTGTGTCCCATTATCTTTTCATGTCTGCACAAACACAATGAACAGAAATTCCTTTACATTTTAACTTGGTAATTAAATGACTTTGTTTCTGTGAGCCGGTGGCTGTTGAGACAGGATTGCGCCTGCTTTTCGCCAGGAGCATAAAGGCACCCTCACAAAGCTGACTGTAAGCAAATCATCCCAGCGCTGATGCTGAGCCAGATAAGCCTGCATTACACTTCTTCACACTGTACCTAGCACACAAAGACACAACCTTGCCATTCACTGCCTACCTCTGCTGTGAGAAACTTTCTATGTGGGGAGGGGGGAAAGAAGTTTGACTCACCTGAGGGTGTGTATGTTTATGTTTGTGGTTTCAAATAAGAGTTTGAGAGCATTCTTCCATTCTGAATGTTCACGTTCACACTGAAATGTGTGCGTCCACTTTAAGCCTGTTGGAGGCCTGTTAATGGAGGATGCTGTTATGTGATTTTGGAGACTTCTCTGGAGATTGAGGGGAAGGAAGAAAGAAGTTCTGCCCGCAAGGTGCTTTAATAGTCCCTGACAGCGCTAGTGGTTTATAGCTAGCAGCTGGTCCAGGTGTTGGTCTCCGCTGAAGTTCGCGTACACACATGTGCACACGCACTCCGTGCCTCATTAAGGTCGGTCTTAATAGGAGAGCTCTTTGTGGTTTCAAACTGACGCAGTGTGTATTTTCAGCGAGTGCGTGCACACTTAAAACCACAAGCTTGTGCCCTGGAAGGGGAGGAAGAGGAAAGGAGGCAGTGATTGGGTTGGTTGTCATGCTCAGGCATTCACATTGCCATTTGTTGTGGCATATAAAATACCCTCAGAAACAACTGCCCCGTTTATAGCTATTCTTCCCAGCGCTACAGGGTTTTTACAGTTCACGGTTTACAATTATCACAAGCACCAAATTTGTGTTCTTGTGTAAGTGACCTTTTACGGTTTATCTTTTTTTTTTTTGCTCTCTTCAAACCTTTTCCCTCTCTTGTATTACATTATAATAAGCATGGACCATATTTTACAGTGGTTTAGCACTTGTTAAACCACTGTAACTGTAGTTGTTTAACACTATAATACATGGAAATCTGAGTCCTGCATGGCCTGTCCAATCAAACTAAAATATAATCCTCCGTGGTCACTTGGATTAAAAAAAGACTAAAAAAAAGAAAAAAAAACATTTTATGCAGTTTAAAAGAAAAAAAAAAACTAATCAAATATGCATAAGATGGAACTTTCATTAGCTTGACCAGCAAGAGGATGGAAAGGGGTCAGTGTGCTGGAACTAAAGAGCAGCAAGGGGGAGGGAATACAAGAGATTATCAGTTTGGAGTGCACAACTTCCCCGTTTCTGTTCAACCTCCCTCTATGGCGCTCAGCCAACATTCACCTCAGGTCAGCCATATCTAATGCCACCAGATCTCTCCAGCTACAGTGTTACAGAACAAAGGTGTACCTTGCATTCATGTGTCCCACTCTCTCCCCTGGTGTGGTAATGAATATTACCCCCTGGTTCACTGAGAAGCTTAAGATGCTAGCTGCTAGTATTCATCATCCCACCCCCTGCGTTGTCCCAGGAGGATGGAAAACCTCATGGAAAGCATGTGTCTGTGTTTGAGTGTCAGGAAACATACGTTCTGTTTTTTGTTTTTTTTTTGTTCTGTTTTATCTCATATGTTACTGATTTTTTTTCAGTGGAAACAATAAAAGTCCTTTCTCATTATCTTTACGAGATGTGTGTCATCAAACTAACAACCACTACAGCATGTAACATCATATATCTAGCTGTGAGTTTTGCCGTGGTTCATCATTCAGTGCTGCTTATCTTCTGCATAAAGGTAACATAAGCAACAGAGATAGGAATCTTACAGGAAGCCATGTTTATGAAGCAGTTTAGACAGTACAAGTACCATAAAACTGTTTGAATCTGATACTGTCTAAGGTGAATGAGAATAGAAACTGAAATGCATGCCATCATTCATTTCAAGCAAAGGTTTTAAATGAGTAATCCATGCTGTTTCTCATCCTCAAGTGAAGATGCCGAACATACAAAGCAAAAATAAGCTTCCTCTGCCTGCTCAGACTTCCACATAATTTCTGCTTTGATCCCAGCATGAATGTGTCTATTTGTGTCACTTCTGAAACTTCCAGCAGGAAGTCTAACTCGAGTTATACATTTGCTGCGGCAATGAGTTTCAGGATGTGGGTTTTCTGGAGGATTTAGATCTGAGATGATACATTGAGCCAGTATCCGACTTTGTTTGTTATTAGCTCTTTTTTTTTAATGGTTTTCAAATGCTATGTTTTTTACACTTAGATGTGAAACTATATGATTATACTAGAGAAGGTTAAATCAGTTAGTGATGGCACTAAATTTTTATCAGATGACCAAAAAGTACATTTAAGTGAGGTAGACATATGAGACTGGTGGATCGGCATGCTGTGACAGTGTAACTTACACACTCTAAATATATTGAAGTTTATGTGTAGCAGTCTGCAGAAGCTTCACCGCAGGCATGTCTGTATGTAACTGCATGTGTGGGCGTGTGTGTCTGGATGCTGTGTATTGAGGGGAAGCATGGTTTGGCAAAGCCCTTGCAGACATGCAGGAACATGACACATAGTTCCTCCAGCGTATGCTCACAAACCACAAAGAAGCAGCATTAATGATAAGCACCTGGATTCCCACAAGCTCCCAGTTAGGTCCAATTGGCAGTAACTGATAAATTGGAATGAGTGGGAGTTAGACTGCACAGCCTCAGTGAATGAACCCTTTTCACATCGGGATGCAAAACAAAGCCGAAGAAGAGAGATGAAGAGATCCTTTATACTGGAAGTGTGTTCACATGAGACGAGACCACACGCTTGCGAAGGAATGAGATAGAGGAGCAGAGAGAGGGACAGTGTCTTTCTCAGACAACCCATGAGAATCCAATACACTCCCACGCGTCTGAGCTGGTGTGTGGCCTCTCCACACATGCATACACACTTTCACACACACACATGTTACATTTGTCTGTGTTCATCCCCTCCTTGTAACATCGACCCTTTGCTTCTCAATCCTGGCCACGCTCCCCGCCGACTTTGATGCATTTTTTTTACTTGACGTGTTCGACAATAATCTTTTTCACCCCTCCAAAAGACCAGGCTTAGGAAAGAAAGGCCTTGCTCTCAAGGCTTTGCTTCATCTTTTGCCCCGGCTCTCCAGCGAGACAAAATTGCTTCACCCGTGCTACAGCGAGGTTCAACTGCAGCTGAAAAGAGACGGGGACCAAATCCCTCTCATACACAACAAAACAACACTGTAGCCTTTTCAGTGTGATTGCCCACAAGGAAAGGTCCTTTTCTGTCCATGCCCGACCTAGCGTCTATCTATCCATCCACTCTCCACAGATGTTGACACTGTTTGTTGCGGGTTAAGATGCCCTCTAAAGACCATTGTTTCCCTTGTATCTTCTCTGTTATTGAGTTTTTCCTCTTTCTAGGAGACGGCCGGAGGTAGAGAGGGAGAAAAGCGGTGAAAGACCTCCGGATGGCAGTCAGCGCTCCAGGGGGCCTTTCTGCCCAGAGAGACCCCAGCAAAGGGCTTCATTGTGGGTAGCAGCAGGCAGCCACTGAGGGCTGTATGCTGGAATTATTGTGTTGTTAGATAGATGTGAGTCCCTCTCCAGAACAGGGTCAAAGGTTAGCCCCCCTGTGGGCTGCTCCATACCTGCCCTGTTCTGTCCCCCCACTTCCACTCTCACGGGCCCGGAGAGACCGAGCCTTAAACAAAGGAAACCAGTCATCATGCTATTAAGGAGACTCTTAAGATTGAGAGGTTGTAAAGCGGAGAGATTAATTCAGCACACTCCTCGCTTATCAATGAATTGGTCATTTGATTAATGATCCCGTGAGAGGTTAAAAAGATAAAAATAAAAAATAATAATATGCATGGCTGGTCAAAAGCTCCCCTCTGCACTTCACAAGGCCATATCTCAGTGATTTAACTGGATAAACTCTTATCGCGGGCACAAAACAAAAGCATTTTGATCACATCTTAACTATCATTGTTGATGCAGGTGGGGATCATGGGGGTTAGTGTGCATGTGTACAGGTGAATCTCTAAGTGTGCGTGTGTAGATGGGCAAGTCTGCTGAGCTGGAGCTACCACCCGTACCACCTTATTTTGAAATCCACCGTGAGTCTGTGGAATGTCTGCTCTCATGCCTCTATGCTCACTGTCTAACTGTGGAACATAATATTTCCATTCCTGAAATTGTTATTTTATTTGTGTCTATTTATTTGTGGCTGGGTGGGACTTTACATTAAAGAAACAATTTGTTTGTGAAGCTAGGTTCCCTACACAAGGTGATCTGTAATTTCTAACTTAAAAAGTAGCCAAATGAAAAGTTCCAATGGTTGTTTTTAATTTTATTTTTTTCACCCTTTTTCTCAACATTCTCAGAATAAAACTAGTCTGTTCTTCTACCATATCAGTTTAATGGTGGCAGTTAGATTTATTAATATTATTATTATTATTATCATTATTATCATTATTATTACTACTACTACTAAATTGTAAAGAAAATCCCATTTTGAATTAAACTGGGTGATTATATTGAACATGGATGTATGAAAAGCCTTAACTAGGTTGACCAAAGCCAATTTTACTAACTTTTTCATCCTTTCCTTTCCTGTGGCTCTTTTTTATTTGTTAACAGATTTGAGTAATTGAGGGATGGCATGAGAACCAACACCCCTCCAGTCTGGACAGAAACAATGAATCAGCTGTACGACACCAATGTGCAGCATATATGACAGGGAAGATCGGTGCTGGTAGCCGTCACTGATTGGTGCTGTCAGTAGTGATGTATTAGTGTGAAGGGGCATCTCTGACCCCAGATTAACAGTACATTAACCCACTCCCCAGGCGAGGCTGGCGCTGCTCTTAAAACCTGACCCCTGTCCCCCAGCTTCACCATAGGGGGCCCACAGTCACTACTCTCCCCTCCAAACTCCACAAGATGCCACATTGTATTCCCTTTACACTATTGTGTGCATGGCTAAATTATGTGCATTCTGCATCCCTTTGTGGTCATGCTAACTTCCAGGAGGCAAATCCAGGGGTGCAGGGCTGGAGTGTTCTCCTAAAAGCTTGATCAGGACCTGCAGGTAACTTTCACTGCTGGCAACTGCTGGTGTCCTGCTGC
This sequence comes from Arrhamphus sclerolepis, assembly GCA_037176975.1. Lineage (NCBI taxonomy): Eukaryota > Metazoa > Chordata > Actinopteri > Beloniformes > Hemiramphidae > Arrhamphus > Arrhamphus sclerolepis. The sequence continues at coordinate 6,604,529 of JBAMYA010000019.1, read as the reverse complement.
TAGAAATTTGTTGCCCCCCCTCTGGGTGCCTCTTTGGTAGTGTCAACAGCAGGGCCCCTGATGGGAGATTTGTTGATATGATAACTCGATTACGCTCCAGGATGGACGACATTTTGGCAGCACCCAGGGAAGCACTGGCTTGTCTCCTTAACCTCTCCTCAGGAGGCAACAATTAGTCCTACTAATTGGTGAGTTAGCGATGTTGCTGCAAGCCCTTCCCTCATTCTTTTCACTTTCTGCGGGCTGTACATGGAAGCCAAGTAGTGGAAGATTTTTGAACTTCTGGCGTTTAGGGTCAATGTGCGTCAACATGTCACTTATGCTGAGGTTCTTGGAATTATTTCAACCACCATGAAAACACAAAGTGACTCATAAGCCATTATATTTTTTTACTGAAAGGCTTGCCTTGGTGACTGCTGTTTCTTATTTCTCTCTGACACCTTTCTTTATGTGATGTGAGGTTCATAATAGATAATTCAATTAATGCAGCCAAGGCCTCCCGTTGAAAACATGGCCTTTTCACCTGTGAGATTTGCATCATAAAACTCCACTACACAGCTGAAGGTCCTCTCACGTTTTGCAGCTTAAAAATCTTAAGACTGCAAAATCTTCAGACAAGGTTGTTACCTTGACAATCAGATGTCGCTTTTGTGTTCTTGTGTTTCATATCTGTACAATGTCAGCTCATTAAAATGTACAAGCAGTCTGTAAGGACTTTAAAAGTTGTTTTTGTTTTTTTTGTTGTCTTATTTTACCTTTAAATCTTTGTCCCTGAAGTCACAGAAACAGATTACAGAAGGTGAATTTTAGAAAAATGAAAGACATTTCTCTTTGATTCAACAGATGAAGAAGACATTTCCATAATTAGCTTTTAATAATCAACAAAGTTCATTTTTCATTTTGACTCAGTTCTCATCTTGATGTTTATTCCAACTGGTAACAGATCTGACATTTCATATTATTACACAAAGTTTCACAAAGATGATGTTATTAATGAATCATTATTCAAATCAAGTAAAGCTGTTATGTTCAGAAAACATTTTTTCCCTCTAATCTTCTGACATCCATTTTATGTTTGTTTGTTTTTTGTTTGTTTTTTCTCCTATTCTGAAGAGGTTACTCTATGGTTTAATCAGAGAAATCTCAAAGGGCTTTTTAAATTCTGCAGTTATCCTACGACATCCTCCGCTTGGGTCCATGGAGTTTGTTGTCTCTGGTGACCCTTGACCTTTCTCACATTGTGGATTAAAGTCTGACGTATTCAAGGTGTAAACATCTGTACCCCCACCCCCACCTCGTCCCATCGCTCCTCTACAGACAAACTGTCTGTGTCCGGACCCACTGGGCTGGAAAGGTTTCCTACAATGGACTGAGAAAGGGTGGACAGAAGACTAGCAGGACTCCTGGAGAACACTTGTGTTTTCTCCTTTTCTTCCTTTTTGTTTAACGTTGCTCCAGACATCTGTAGTTCTCTGCACCTACAACTTAACTGTTAACATGTTCTGACCTCAGAGAGAACAGACACACAGAAAGGCAGACAAATGTTATAAAATTGCTGATTAAATGGAGTCATAAACTGGTCCAAAATGTATTAAACATACAAATGTACTACAAAGCAAAGCTCTAACAAGAGCAATTTAAAGTATCCGTGTTTAGAAGTATGAACTTAAATGGAAAAAAAAAGTAGTTAATGGTTATAGAAACTTTGCACTAGAATGTAATCATTTATAAGCCTAATACTTAAATGAATATGTTTCAAAGACAATTTATTAGATTTTGAAATGGCAAAACTAAATTATTTTTGGAAAATCATAAGTTCTTTTTGACATTGTTGAAACAACAATAGGACCTTGTTGTGGCTCAGGCACACTTTCCTCTGTGAGCATATTCCTCAAGCATTTTTGAGCTGAAGGGACCAAATACTTTACTTTTAAATGCAAAATGTCCTACAATGTTTGCTCGTCGTAGGATTGCTTAGTAGTCAGGTAGAAGTGCTTTCAGTGTCCCTGACTTCATTCAGTGATATCCACTACGGAATCTGATCAGGATCTGTTTTTAATGCCGTGTCACCAGAGGGGCCCCAAGATCAAAGCATTGGCTTTTGGCCTTGGTAATTAAATGAGTTCATTTGAGGTGCTCCACAGGTAGGTTTTTTTTTTTTCCTGTTTGTTTTTTTAAATCATTTAATTTTTCCCCTGTCCTTTGTTTCCTCAGTCTGAAACGTGGTGTGTGTGAGAGAGAGAGAGAGTTTGTGAGTGCATGTGCAGCTTTAGGTCTCTCATTCATCATGTTAAATGGAGTGTTTGTGATGCGACTGACACATTCGAGAGTTCATTCAGCACAGCTGACTTACGTGCAAGTGCACTTGACACAGATAATATTACTCTGGAATTTGAAACAGCTTGACTGCAACCAAGCATTTGCATATCTGAAGCCCCCACCCCAAACAGCCACAACAATCGTCACGTCAGCCTGCAGACATGTCACTGACACTTGAAGAAGGCCGTTGAACTGAGGAGCATCTTTTGAAGGGAACTCTTGTGACGTCTGTGTGGTTTGGATCCTGTCTGACTGCAGCAGCTTAACCAGCTGTACCATGTCCTAAAGCCTTAACAGATGAGGCTGTGGTGTTCTCACACCCACCCAGGATGTTTTCTGAGAGTCATGTGTCATCATGTAGTAATGTTACCACAAACGGCATGAGCTGGTCCAGACACTGAACTCATAGTCATTACTTCTCTTTCCAAAACTCCTGTAAGACGTTTCAATAGGCTTGTAGCAGTCTTTGAACACTAGAGTGTGCTGTGCTGTTACTGGCATGTATTTAAGCAAATGTTGTACATGACGCTGCACTGCCAACAGCTGGACTTCTCAAGAGTCATATAAGTAGAGAAATACTACCCTCTAGTGAACAAAGACCGCAAAGAAGTGATTTAACTGCTTTGGGGAATTATTACTGTCATCTGATCTGAGGGATGTTCTATAACTGATTATAATGTTGATGAATTTTTAAATGGGAAATTGTTCAAATCAACCTCTACAGAGGAAATAAATTTGATGTTTGTTAATTATATCAATTTTAAAAAACAACTTATGTTTTGAATTTCAAAACTAATTAACTGAATCCGTTTTTCAAGTGAAAGTGTCATAACTGATCAATTGAATCACATGAAATTGCTCTTGAAAGACAGCAGTGTATAAAACCAGTCCCAAAGCACAAAGCAGAAGTTGTATTTTAATGGCATCTTCACCAATTACGACTTTTATTGCAGCTTTAAAAATGTAGGAGTTGTTCCAAAAGAACGACTTAGATCTTTATTGGTGCCTTGTCTTTGCTGCTCACTTCATCTTCAAGTCATGAGGCAGGAGAAATACCTTGAATACCTTGAGTAAAAGTTTCAAATATATATATATATATATTCAAATGTAGAGCAGAGCCCAAAACCTGAGGCCACAGGTCATGATTCTGTTACACACAAATCTGAAAGTTTAGATGATATGGAAAATCACCATAGTAATCATAATTGTTCACTGAAGAGGGCACAGACATAACATAACGTAAAAAATGAGTGTGACAATTTAAATTCAATAAAGACATATTTGATTAAACTGATAAAAAATTATTACGTTACTGGCAGACAGTTTTAATCTAGCCAATAATGTAATAACTAGCCAATAATGTAATAGGTTACGACATTATTGGTAACTATTGGTTCAGACATTTTCTTACATTATTGTCAAGTTATTACATCACTGGCTTTATTACTTAAAAAACAGCCAAAATTATTACGTTATAGACAGTTATTATATAATCGGCTGCTACACAGTAGCAAAAAATATTGGAGGCGACAAAAAGGCTCTGGACAGAGTCAGGAAAATAACACAGGACATCATCCAAACACAGCTGCCTCCGCTGTCTGACATATATCATACCAGACGCCTGCAACGTGCAAGTAGCATCGTACACGGCTGCTTTCATCCATGTCACAACCTGTTTACGCTGTTGCCCTCTGGGAGGCACTTTAGATCTTTTCAGGCGCACACTTCCAGACTTACACACAGTTTTTATCCAAGTTCCATCAAATTCTTGAACTTGTGGCTCTTTTAATGGATGCAGTGCACAATATGCATTTGTTTGTTTGTTTGTTTGCTTGTTTATTAATGATGGACTTGTGTAATATCATTGTATGAGGCTGCTTATGTGTCAGTCTGCATGTACATGCCCTATTTTAATGTCTTTTGTATTTATCACCACTGGGGAAGTGCATTGAATTTTGTTGTTCTACTGCGCAATGACAAATAAAAAGGTATTCTATTATATTCTACTCTATTCTGTTCACTGAGCGCAAACATTGGTTTCCTCTTTGTGTGGAGTTTGATCATCTGATCGAGGTGAGTGGATTCAGACAGACTCTGCTCCGCTTGCTACTTATGCTGCCAAGGAGCTGCTCTCACTTGAAGACTAAGGTCTTTTTGAGCAGCTTGAACCCCTGCTGAGTCACCAGAAATAAAAACAGCTCTCTTCCTCCCAATGCATTCCTTAATACTCCCTGAGATGTAAGGCTTCTTGTTTGGATATTGTTTCACAATTTTCTGAGGAATAATAGAGTCCAAACAGAAAAAGATGTAGGCTGTTATTGATTCAGCTGCAAGGTCAATATCTGCATCGAAAAAGAATGTGTTTGGTCCTGCGCAAAGAAAGCAGCCATTCAGCTCCTCTATTTTTTCACTAGTCCAAGCTTTCACTGTTTGTGTTTCAGGTTTACAAGAATTAAGAACTGACCGCTATGTTGGGAGCAGATGGCTGATACTGTGGTCAGAGTTACTGAGGGCTTTGGCTGCTAAGGGCATCCTCAATATTGCCATAATATTTGTACAAAATATTGTTTTGTATCTTTGACATATTGATTAAAAACCAGGCAATGTTTTTCACGTGTAATAGAATTAGTTACCCTTTAACCAGAAGATCACCTTAGATCACTGAATTATTGCCACATTGCCCCCACTGCTTCAGCCATTAAGGGGTCATTAAGGGGTGTTCTCGTAGGACAGCCCCAAGCCCAAGTCAATAGGAAGGGATAAAACATGAATTACTATATGTGTGATGGATGCATGACTGTCATTAAAACATTTTTAAAAAGTAAAAAATTATGTGAGTTTGGGGCCACTGTGTATCCCAGTGGTTTAAGCAAGCTTCCCATGTATGTTGGTTTTTTTGGGGGGGTTTTGTAACATAGGAATAACATTTGTCTTGAGCCTTTTCAGAACAGTCAAACCCTGAAACGTTATACCCGTTATTCTTCTTCCAGTCTATTGTATTCTGTGTAAAACTGGGGCGTTATGTTTCTTCCCAGCAACACCTTTCCAGTGCTTCATTTGCTTTTCTGCTCACTATGTCGAAAAGTAAAGTTTGTTTCAGGGCTTTGCGGACATGCCTGTGTCTCCTGTATCTTGGAGCCATAATTGTTGGTAAGTAATTTACATTTTTAAATCAAAGATCATCTCTAAATAAATATAATTTGAAATATCTTTGACAGGAAGTGTTAAAGATACATAACTTTGACAAGTCTCAAAGCCAAGTGTGAAAAAATGTAACCTGGTGTCGCAAAAAGAATCCAATTAAACATATGTTTATAAAATATATATACATATATTTTTATGTTTAAAGAAAAGAAAATTGAATAAATGTTTGAAGTAAAGGTTTAAGTGCCCTTGATTAGTCAGTTCCCTGTAACATCCCTCTTTGTATGACTTCACCGTGTAGTTTTTATTGCTTCTTCATTCTGGTTTTATAGATTTTTGTTCATTTGCTCTGTAAAAGGCTTTTGTGGTGTTCTCGGCCATAGAATGCACTGTTCTTCAAAACTAAAACCACACATATTTGATTATGTACAAATTGAAGAACATAATTATATTACAAACTAAAGAAACAGCTTCCTGAAAAGAACCTGTCTTTCATAGCCTTCTCCTGCTCCCTTCGCTTCAGTCATTTTGACTTTCAGAAAGCTTCGTCTATTTCTAAAGTTATGAAATGTGCAACAAGTTCACTGACCATGAACAAGCTATCATGTTAAAATTCTTATTTAGATCTGTTAGGTTTGTTATTTCTCCAATTTAGGAGCCAGAAATGATATTTTATTCCTTACAACATTTTGGACAATTGATTTTGTAACTACATTCTGAGGTGAAAAGCTAAAATATCATCTTCTGAAGCTCAGAAGAAACAGCTAGGGTTAGACATTTTGGAAAGAAAGTAAGAAAGGCTAGATTTAGATGATTGGGGTGGGGGGTTATAGTGAATACATCGGTAGAATCCTGGAGATGGAGCTGCCAGGCAGGAGAAGGAAGAGATTTCTGCGTGTGATGAAACACGATATGCTGTTGGTTGGCGTGACAGAGGAAGAAGAAGAAGAAAAAACATGGTGAGATGAGAACAGGCTAATGCCTTTGGTGACTCCTGCGGAGAAAAGCCGAAAGAAGAAAAGAGATTTGTGTAATATGAAGTGAATTAACAATGTGTTGCAGGTTCAGTGGAGGAATCTGGGAGGGGAGCTGCGTCTAGATCATCAAGTCATCATTCCTTTACTACAGGTTGGACAGTGTTTTTACCTGCCTGAAGTGGAAAATGAGTCAAGTTAAAATTGATTCATTGCAAGATTACATAAAAATTATTAATTAATAAAAAGCAGAATCAAAATATATCAATTAATTTTTTTTCTTTGTGTTGTATCCACAGCAATGAATGTACCACTTCAGATTCCACACGACACTAATATAACAGAATATGGCCAGAAAATAAGCACACGCTCTGTGTTGGAGTCCACTGATGCTGTGGATTCTGTGAAGATCCTGAAAGCTTCTCATCTCTCATCTCTCAGAGATCTGATCTCAGACAAGAAAATCACAGGTTGTGAAACTGCACCACATTTTTACACTTCAATCATCTTAATATAACATTTAAAAAAAAAAAAAGTTTTCCCTCACGAAAATAAACTAAACCGGTGCAACAGTTGCTGATTGAATCCCTTTGCAGCTACACAACAATAATGAGACTCATTCCGAATGGAAAACTAACACTGCAGAAATTGTTTAACTTTTTGAGTCAAATCACTGAAAAGTTTTTGGGAATCCGTTTCCTCATATTTCCTCACTTTGCTGCGTGTTTTAGATTTCTTCTTTTTTCATTCTGCTTGCAGTAGAATTAAGCTGACTGACATCGGAGTTATTTTGTCTTTCAAGATCACTCAGTAGAGACAGACTCCCCATCCAAGTAACATCTTTAACCACAAGATGGCAGTATAAGGCTTTCCAGGGTGCTTCAAAAACTGAAGTCCTTTGAGCATGAGCTGTGGTCAGTGAATTTCTTAACACATTAGCGCCATGACAGTACTGGGCCTTTATTGATTTTTATTTTTTTCTTATCTCTTAAAGTTCCCTTCGACATACACGTAAAACCAAAAACAAGCTTGAAGTGAAAAATTAGCTGGACAAGATAAATCATTTAAATTCAGTACACACTGCAGTAGTTTGTAGAATATCCCCTACACAGTCATAGCAGGATGATGCTTCTGGCACTCATGTCAAAAATGAAAACTGATTAATAAACTTTCCTCCCTGTTTTTTTCCCTTTTTTGGTGTTGCACACTTTCAATTTAAGTGAGCTTGAAGGTGTGGAGTTGAAAGTGAGTAGTTTGTGACATGGGATCAACTGTGTTGTAGTGAGTGCTCTTTACTGCATTTAAAACAACATTCATTTAGTTTGCCTGTGGCGTGTGTTTGTGTGTGTGTTTTATATAAATGTATATGTTCTATGTGTTGTGTTGTTTACTTATGAAATATGAACTGAATTGAACAACCCTATAAGCCTGTTATTAGAAGTTAAATAAACTTTTGTTAGGGACTAAAATTATGTGAACTGATGCAGTTTTGAGTGAAAATTGTCTTTGTAACTGAACGGATCAATCCACTTCCATCAAAAACTGGATCAGAATAAAACAAAATACAGCAAAAGCTCATTGAAAAGCTAAATTAAAGCAATGTTTTTTTTAATTTCTTTTCCATGATACTTTTCTACTTTGACATAAATAAATATATATTATTGATCCAGCTTTAGAATGTACAGCAAACGGATGAATATGCCCATGTTTTTATACAGTTCTGTACACATACTAGTACGTTAACCTTACCTTAGTTTATCCATATGGAACCTATCAGTACTACCACATAAGTGGAATGACATTTCTTTACAATCTTGTCAGAGGCTTAAAATAGCAACTTATTCTGACATTGGACTGTTGCCTGACAAAGCAGATACAGTATGCGAAAACAAAAGAAATGTAAAAAGTTGTGAAACAGGTTATGTAGAAATGAAAAAGACATACCTTCATCATCTAGCTAAGGAAGCAAAACACTGCATTATATTTTCATTTTGATTCTATCCCTCACCCAGAGCAAGATAGGCTTGAGGAACAACAGTGGGAATGATGCCTCAACTGGGTGTGAGGAAAAATGACAGTACATAAATGCTGGCCAACACATAAACCTTGGGTTAGTGGTAATAGGTATAAGAAAGAAAAAATAAAAACACAAAGCAAATGATAACAATATAGAAATAGCTACAATATGAACAGTAAAGAAAGCAGCCTGAAGAGAGTTGCTCAGTAGATCATGAAGGGTCGCTCAGGAATTTAGGCCTATGGCAATGCAACTAAAGGGATGGATCAGGAAATGTGATCTGAGACAGAGAAAATGTTGGAAAACCTCTTGGTTATCAGATAGAATTTAAAGAAAACAATGACAAAAATACTGTAGAGTATTTCCACTCAAAATATGACAAAGGACTATTATTTTAATATGCTCCTTAATTACTATTTGATCCATTCAGAAGATAAGTTGTCATAACAGTTATCTAAATTATCACTTAAACATGCACCTTTATAGAAACAATTAATGTAACAGCTATTTCTTGTTGAACTTATTTTTATTTTTGCAGTTTCCTTAGGTCTCCGTGTTACTCTCAGTGGTCCTAGAGAACTTCTTGACACTCAGAGACTCCTGCTAAATAAAGAGGTCAGTTGCAGACACCAGAATCATGAACAGTAGGTCTGTGTAAATATGACACTTTGACTTTAGATATAGAACTTATGTGTTCGCCTCACTGAGACTGATTCAACATAAAGAAGCCAGTGGATTAAATTTTGTTAAAAAGGAATGCCAAACAGCTCCCATACAGTTCAACTAATCAAGGTCCAGAGTGTCTAAAGGTCAGTAGCTGAAATCTCTGTATTGGTTTTGGTCAAACTTCATAGTTTATCATTTATTTATGAGTCAATAATGATGAAAGACACAAACACATGCAGCAGCTGAAGTCATTTCACTCAGATTCCATTTGATGAACTCAGTCAGACTCTCAGCCCCTTTTAATTACAGATCTGGCATGAGTGGATTAAAGGATTAGAGTGTGGTGAACTCAGCAGACTTTTGATGTGGTGGAGGGAATGAGGGGCGAAAGGCTTTTTTTGATCTTCTCATTACTACTATGCATGTGTTTCTTCTTTTATTCAAGAAATCGGGAATCTACAACACTGAGGAATACTCAGGACTCTTTTCCATGCGAATAGTTGCAGTGAAGAAAGTGACTTGATTGCATCATCCACCAGCCAATCCGCAGCCTTGAATTATTTACAAAAAATATTGATGTACATTTCTCTTCTTTCAGTCCATTTGGTTGATGCTAAAATGTAAAGAAAATGGTATTTTGTAACTAAATAATTTGTGTTTGACTGTCCATTAAAGATTAACTTTATCAGCTTGAAACATGCTTGTGTGATTGTCATTGACTGGCCCCGCCCACCGGACGCGCCGACCAATAGAAACACGCGGAGAGCCTTGACCCTCACCCTTCTTATTGGTGTTCTGGGTGACCGTGAGGAAGTTTCACATGACTGGTACAGAACCTGCTTCCTAAAGCCGTAATGCCTTTTTGTAATTAAAAAAACAAACAAAACAAAAAACTTCGCGCACTCGCAATTGCGCGAGAATGTCAGAGTCGGAGAACCGCGCCGATGTGGAGGGGGAATTTCAAAAGATCCTCGCTCAGATCGGAGGGCAGGAGAAGATTTATCTGGTCAGCGATGCCTGCGAGAGTAAAGAGGTGGACGGAGATGACGTTGGAATATTGCACGAGTTCATACGTGACATGTTTCACATCAGCATCCCTGCGATCAGTAAAGGACATCCCCAATCCTCCGACCATGGCTATACTCCGAGTGAGAAGCACCGAGTGGAAGAGACAAGCAAACCTTCCACTCAGAAGAGCAAGGATGTTGAGCTGGAGGAGGTCGGGGAGAAGGAGAGGCGGCCAGTGCATGGCGCTCAGAGGACAGCCACGAGGAACACTAATGTTTACAGCACTAAGCGCGCGATAGACGCCCCTGTCATCGTGTTAATCTTCAGGCAGGCGTTTATTAGCCAAGGTCCAAACGAGGTGTGCCTTAAAGAGATACTGAAGGACGTAAAGGCGCGCACTAGACGTGCCTCCAACAAGCGACCTGCCCTGATCGGATTAATACGCACCGCGCAGGAGAGCGCAGAGACTCAGCGCTGCGCTCAAGTCCTGGAGGATCTCATGCTCTCTGTATTCCGCAGTCATTCACCAGAGACGATATGGGTGGGCTGTTTTATTCCCAAGACGGAGGCCAAACTGCTCAGCATCAAGAAACAAATCTGCAAAGTTGTTTACGCATCTCAGTTAGCAGGTGCAATTACACTATCCACGTTGCAGTAGTTTTACATGGAATAGCCTATAGTATATTAGATAAGCAGTTAGTGTATTAGAAATGAACTAATGCGCGAAATCTGGTTTCTCTCTGCCCAGACACCCACGTGTTTGATTAAATGAAAAAGAAAAAGACATTTTAGCCTTCTGACCTCTTGTTTAATATTTTAATACTAGAGCGATCAGCAGGAATTAATGTATGGTAATGTATGGCTCTCTGTCATGTAGGTCAATCAGTGACATTCACAAGACCTCACATTTTTTACACTTTTTTTTCCCCAGGCACAAAGGGGCATTGGAACAAGAGACGCATTCATGAAGAAACCAGGCGCTTAGACAAACTGCCAAATTGTTAAATGCTTTTATTGCCTTACAGATAATACCAGGGATAAAGGGAACCAGGCTTTGTGCCCATTCCAATGTTGGTTCAGGGCTCAGAGGAGAGAAGCCAGAGGCCAAACCAACAACAAATCCTCAAACTGCAGGCAAAAAGGTAGCAGCAACTCCATAAAATTCATTCTGACAGAGCAGGACACAAGCACAAGCCTTTTCTTTCTTATTGAATATTTAGCTTCTATTTAGCTTCTTTTTTTTTTTAAATTATTATTATTATTAGGCCTATCTTTTTTTTTTCAGTGTTGTTCAAAGACAAATGTACAGACAAAAGGTGGGCAGTCAGTCTTCACTGGCTTCTATTTAGTGATGTAGAAATTATAACAGAGAAAGCAAAAAGAACATTTCAGCTCAATATGTTACATTTCAGTGATTCTTTTTCTTTTTATGTAAAGAAAAGCAAAGCAAACTGTGGTTGCTCACAAAGAATAACTTCTCAAGTGACCCACCACCACCCTTGTCAAACTGTTTAACACTTTGCCCTTAAACTGATTTTCACAATAAGTCAATGTTTCAATGGTTTCAGGTGAAACTGGAAGTATAGAAGAAGGCATCCCTCTGAAAGCCAGCAGCTTGTCTGCTGAACCTCACGTGAATGATAACCTGTCGGAGTAGGCTGCTGATGCTGGGACACATGACCGGCTACAGGCCTATCACTGTGGACAATCATGCTTTCACTGCGAAAAGAAAAGTTGTCATCATGGTGCAACAGGGCCTTTCTACAGGTTTTAATGTCTTGTGGGTGCTTGTGTTGCTGCTTGAAAGACTGTTGTATACTGTGTTTGGCCAAATAATAGTTCATTCTATTGACTAATGCGGCAGGTTTTGTGTTTGTCCTGGACTGTGCCAGTAAGATACCACTTAATGATACACTGAGACTTCAGGTGATGCTCCATAATTTTAAATTTAAGTACAATTCATTGCTGAGTAGGAAAAAAGGCAAATAAAGACATCAAGATGAATGTTTATCTGAGAATTATATGCCACCAAAGCACAATATCAACTGAAATTTAAGGCCTTATAGGGAGCTGAGATGTATTTACCTGGCCGTAAAAAAGGGTCTTCTTGATGTCAATACATACCGTTAGCTGTATACCAGATCCCTTTACTTGTGTTTTTTTTCCAAACAGTGTATTTTTTTCATTTTTTTTTACTTTATTTTATTCCAGGTTTGTGCCTTAGATATGGGTCTTCTTGACAGTAGCATAGGCTGTCAAAAATGTAACACAACCATGTCACTTTTAAGGTATTTATGTAGATGACCAGTGTCTCCATTCAAGCAAATAAACACATCTAAACTACTACTTTGTTCAAAGAACCATAAAAAGGGCTTTTTTTCTATCAGACTAAAGAGGCTGGGATTTTTTTGTTAATTCCTTTTTGTTATTGTTGTATAATTTTATCAGTAACATCCCCCATAACTGTCAGTTCTTGGTGTTTTTCACTTTATTTCTTTATTTCTCATTTAACTATATTTTCTGGATTTCTTTTATTCAAATATATATGATGCAATGGACAGTCTTTTGCCTTTAGCCTTTTGAAAGCTGGTTCAAAAATCATTTTTGATTAATTTTGGACTTAAATGAGACGCTGGTACATACATTTTACAAGTTTCATCCCATTATGTTGATGGGAACAGGGCGCTGTTTTGAAGGGCTCCTTTTGGAACAGTGAGTCACTGTCAAAGCCAACTGATTGTACTATAGTTATTTTTTTGCTTTTTAGCCTTGCATCTGATTAATAGTAAAACAAAAATAATGCTTTATACTACAAGGGTGTTGCTTTTTGTATGTTTGTAATTAAGTGACAATTCTGGCATCTGCATCTTCAGTAATTAATTACCACTTGAATTGCAATTTTACAACTAAAGCAATGAGAAAAGTTTTGTTAAGATAAATTCACAAGTTCTGATAGGAAAACATTGCCTTATGAAGATGGCATTCTATGTAATTTCTTATTGTATAATAATTTTAATAATAAATTTTTAAAATATATTTTTAATCTGTTCTTATTAAGAGAAGTTGGATTTTTTTTCTTTTTGAAGTTTTTTTTAATGTGTTTAATTTATTTATTTATTTTTAACTTTTCTTATCTATTTATTTAGTAAACATTCTTGTTTGACTGCTCAAACACACTTTTGAAATAAGTAACAAAATATATATATAAACCAACAACTGAGATGTTCTATTCTGTATTGGTGAACTTCTTCATTTTACAGTACATAATTTCACCAAAAGATTCATAGAATCAGGAGGAGGAGTGTGTGTGCAAAGGACAGGATAAATGGTGAAAATTGGATGCGTGATCTTCAGGCCCTCAGGCAGCACTGCATTAAAAAAAGGCGTGATTCTCTACTGGACATCACTGCATAGACTCAGGAACATTTCCACAAATCACCGACTGTGAACACAGTTTGCTGTGCAATCCACAAATGCATGTTACAGTAGTATCATGCAAATGATGTGAGACACTACTGTCTTATTTGGGCCAAAAGCCATCTAAACTGGTCTAATGCAAAATGGAAAACTGTTCTGTGGTCAGATTAATCAAAATTTGAAATTCTTGGAAACCATGGATGTCATGTGCTGTGGACTAAAGAGGAGAGGGACAGTTCAAAAACCTGCATCTCTCATCATATGGGGTTGCATTAGTGTCAATGGCTGGGCAGCTCACACATCTAGAAAGGCACCACTGATGCTGAAGAATACATAGAGATTTTAGAGCAATATCTGCTTCCATCCAGACAATATCTCTTTCACAGAAGGCCTTGCATATTTCAGCATAACAATGCGAAACTACATACTGTATCCTTAACAACAGCATGGAGTGTTTGTGCTGAACTGGCCTGCCTGCAGTCCAGACCTTCAATAGAAAACATTTGGTCCAGCACTATAGAGCAGCAGACAAGAATAGGACAACGTTCCTCTCATAAAACTCTGGCAACTAACTTTTACAAACAGCTGTTAAAAAAGGAGGGGATGCTACAGGTAAACATCACTCTGTTCCAGCATTTTTGTTGACGTTTTCCTGCCATCAAAGTCAAAATAAGCTAATATTCTTTATAAATTTGTAAAAATGTCTAAGTTTCCCTATCTGATATGTTCTTTATGTTCTATTGGGAACAAAATATGGATTTATGTGTTGCAAATCACTTGCATTCTGTTTTGTACGTGTTTTAGACATTGCTCCATTTTTTTTGGAATTGGGGTTGTAGTTGGACTGGATTGAGTTGTTAGTCTTTGTCTGGCATACTGGCATAATGTTGCTGCATTATGTAGGTTCTGTGTGCACTTAGTGGCCCGTGTTTATTAAAGTATTTATTTATTAAAACTTCTGTTGAAAAATGTTAAATAAATAAATAAAACAAATGAATGAATGAATGGATGAATAAACCGTGCTTATTAAGAGATTACTTATCTATTACTTTCTAGTCTATGGCGTCTTGGATAATGCCGGAACGTAAACACTATTACATTGCATTCCAGTGCAAAATCTTAATATTTGCTCCCACATGCCAGTTGCTTTTTTACCCGTTTTTTTTTTTATTTTTGTATTACTGAATTATGACTCACAGATTTCAATCTGTCGAGTATATAATGTAATATTTGGTCTTGCCTTTTTTTTTTCAATCAGGCTGAAAAGAGGACAGCTAACCCAAGGTCCTTTAGAAGGGGACGTGAATACCGTACAAAGCGGTTGTGGTCGGTTTTTACAGCTGAATATTTACATCTTGAGCTAGTCTTTTCTGTCCTTAAATCCTCTGGAAAACTGTACGTAATTCCCCGAGGAGGGACTAAAGCACCGATCATGATAACATCTGCCGGTGAGTAGTAAAAGGAGCCTTTATTTAATTGATGAAGCTAGCGGCCATTGATTTAGCTGAGTCACAGTGTCAGTACTCCGTTAGAAGTTAATTTACAAATGTCTAAGCAGTTCACAGGAAATACAAAAAACTCCACAAAAGTTCCGCACCACAAACAGCTGTTAAACTAGATGATACAAAGACACTGGAAAGGTTAAGACAAGTTGTTTACAATAATGGTAGCGCGGATCATGCTAAACTAGCTATCATCAACTGTTCAGCAACTCACATCTGATCTGATTTAAAAATGGATGGAGCTGGGGGTATATTGTAGATTTAATCATTAAAGTTACTTAAATATACTTAGACCCACCCCCCACCCACCCTTGAATAGGTAAACTTAAGGCTGACATCTGCTGTCAATTTGTTAATCACCAGATGATCTCCCTTCTACTGTACTGGATTGTATGTGTTTGTACAACATGTGCCAGTTTAACTTCAGTGCAAGTGATGGACCACTTTCTTGAATCCAGAGGCAAAACCCCAGGTTAGAAATGTGAGTTTTAGTTGACTCAGACCTGAGCTTCAGCAGCCACATCAACGCTGCCGGGACGCACCGTGGCAGCCCACTGCTCTGGGCTCAACAGCCCAGATGGGTCAAATGCAGAGAATGAATTTACCCACGGGTACCTAAGACAGCTTTTTAACACCTCAAACAAATGTTAAGAGTCCTGACATCCAGAGTAGATGTAGAGAAGCTCATTCATGCCTTTATCTCCAGCAGACTTTACTACTGTAATGGTCTTCTATGTAATCTTTGCAAAAAGATGATTAGACAGCTTCAGCTCATTGAAAACTGCTACCAGAGACCAAAACCAGGAAAACTGATCAAATTACTTGGATATCCTTACATTGGCTACCAGTTACTTACAAAATAGACTTGAAAGTGTTGTTAGTTTACAAATCACTTAATAACATGGGGCCATAGTCCATTACTGATTTTTTTGTAGATTATAAACAAGTAGAACTCTTGAGATCTGTAGGGGTAGTCAGCTAGTAGAGGTCAGCTACTATGCTGTACATAAAAGAAACAAACTTCCTTTTGAAATTAAGTGTGCCACATCTCTTTGACACATTTTAAGTCGAATGTAAAACTGAGTGTTTTCCCCATACATTCTTTTAGTCTAATTTTACTGCACTGATTTACATAGCTATTCTAAGCTCTGTTTTATTCTTATTATGTGAATTTTTTTCTTTTTTTGTGATTTTGTAATGCATTTTATTTGCTTTCTTATGCTGTTTTTATTAATTATTCTCTTAAGTTTTCTTCCCCATTATAATGCCTTTATAAGTCGCTTTTGGTTATGTTTGTGTATGAAATGTGGCATACTAATAAATTTGCCTTTCCCTATGGGTATGTTAATTTTTCTGTGATTTCTCTTCATTGCATTGAAATATACAACTACAGTTTATTTTGAGTTTTTCCAAAGCTTTTAACATTCAAATTCTATATACTGATGAAGAATACAATATCTATTTCTTTTTGTTTTATTTTGTCTCAGCTGGAATAATTTCGCTCCTTGATGAGGAGGACCCACAGCTCAAGGTAAGAATTGGTTGTATGGCACTGGAAAAGTTACATAGATTTTAGGATACAGGTTCTTGAAATCTTTATTCAACAAAATTTCTTTCTTTCCAGATTTCCTATTTATTTAAAGAGCTGACATGGTCTGGTAGAATTTCAGATGATTTTCTTCCTTAGAGTCATATGCAGTCATATGCTTGCACTGCTGTAATCAACAGGCTACAATCTTTATTTTTAACATCTTAGTGTTTGCCTGTTTTATAGCATTGAGCAATGTCAACAGGGTGGGTTATGTTTGTTGTCCCAAATGTTTTGGTTGCTGCTCCCCCACAAGTTATTTTTACCTGACAGGTTCTACAAATTTCCAGTGAGTCTGTCATCATGGTGTGCTTACTGACTGAAAAGCAATTGGATTTTATAGTATTTTACACTTCTAAGCTGATGTATCACTTTCTTCAAGGTAAAAAAAAAAAAAAAAAAAGAAGTAGCCCAGATCAGTATAATGTCAGTTGATACCAATCAGAGTCAGTTGGGGGAAAAATGAGTCAGTTCTGATCAACCTGATAGTATTGGTGCTAGTAAAGTATTTCTCAGTCTTTTTGTCACAGAAAGAAGACTTCTGATCTGTATCATGACTGTAAGCAACAGCTCTGTTCTCTTTGCAGGAGTTTGCGCTGCATAAGCTAGACTGCATTGTGAATGACTTCTGGGCTGAGATTTCAGGATCTGTTGATAAAATGTAAGTGCTACTTTTGACTTTGGAAACTGTAACTAATGTACATTTGTGACAATTAGACAGTAAAAACCAATATTCTAATTTTGTCTAGTTGGCAACGGGACTAAGCATTTGTGTAACCTATACATGCATGCATTGGTACATCTGACATACTAGATAAAAACTGTGCAATGTGGTGTCAAATGTTGGTTCATAATCACAAATGAAATACAGATTGTTTATTTTTTAAATATATAATATTTTTTACCTGCATATGTAGTAAAAGTAGAATATCTGTGTCCTACCCAGTTTCAGACCAGGCTTTGAATATTAGTTAGAATGTAGATTTGACAAATTACATTCTGCAGTCGTCCAAAAATATATATTCTTAATACTTTGTCTGGCTTTATTTAACTAGTTCTTGTTCTCTCTTAGTGAGGTTCTATATGAGGATGAGACTTTTCGGAGCAGAGCATTTGCTGCCCTGGTGGCCTCTAAGGTTTTCTACCACCTTGGAGCTTTTGAAGAATCTCTAAACTATGCTCTTGGTGCTGGGGATCTCTTCAGTGTCACAGATGACTCAGAATATGTGGAAACCATCATTGGTGAGTGTTAAGAATATTTCTTTCTGGTATTTTTTTTTTAAATCTATCAAAGTAAATAAAGTGAATGTAATATTTCTTACTTGAAGTCTACACATTGTTGTATACTTACAATGGCTTTTTGGTGGAGACAGCCACATATAATAAACATTTAGCTGAAATAACGAAAGGTGAATTCAGGAGTTGTGACCCTTTCTCTTCCTGCTGCAGCCAAATGCATTGATCATTACACTAAGTTGCGGGTGGAGAACGCCGAATTGCCAGAGGATGAGGAAAAGAAGAGCATCGACCCCCGTCTCGAGGGCATTGTCAACAAAATGTTCCTGCGTTGCCTGGATGATCACAAATACAAGCAGGCGATTGGCATCGCCCTTGAGACAAGGCGTCTTGACATCTTTGAAAAGACCATCTTAGAATCGGTCAGCCTCCTTTAACTCTGCTGCTGTGCCTGACATTTTATTAGTTTGAAATATTCATTGAAGTTTAAATACACTGCCAAGTAGCCCAAATTATTACCCAAAAATGTGGGAATTTTTTTCTGGACTGTAAATAACTGAAATCTCAGAGTTTGTAAGAATTCTTTTATTTTAGTGATACTTGAAATCCTTGTTTGGGACACTGACTAATTTTAATGTACATAACTTTTAGAGGATTTTGAAAACTGTTAAGTGAACATTTTTTTTGTCTCATGAAATTTGTCAATGATGCCAAGGTTGTTTTTTTGTTTTGTTTGGTTTGTTTGTTTTTTTTCCCCTCTTCATTTCCTTCTCCATCACCTTTTCAGAATGATGTGAGTGGCCTCCTCGCTTACAGCCTAAAAGTGTGCATGTCTCTGATGCAAAACAAGAAGTTCCGTAATGAGGTGTTACGGGTGCTGGTCAAACTCTACATGAACCTGGAGAAGCCCGATTTCATCAATGTGTGTCAGGTAATTACTGGATTGCCGAATTTGTGATCCTGTAGTAACAGTTAATACAAAGGTGAAATTATTAACTAGTGTCTGAAATCATTTTGATCATAATCAGATGCGAGAATCAACTTTAAAAAAAAAAAAAGAAGAAGGGGGGGTTCAATCAAAGTCTAATCTTTATTGTTGATACTGTTGTACAGTTGTCATGGTTATTGCTATGACATAGAATTTGATTATTAGTATATTTTAATTGTCATCTTTCTCTAATTTCCTTTCCTTCCTACCACAGTGTCTGATATTCCTAGACGACCCACAGGCTGTAAGTGACATCCTGGAGAAATTGGTAAAGGAAGATAACCTGCTAATGGCCTACCAGATCTGCTTTGACCTCTATGAGAGTGCCAGCCAGCAGTTCCTCTCCTCTGTCATTCAGAACCTGCGCACTGTTGGGACACCTATCCCTGCAGTTCCAGGCTCTACAAATACTGGCACTATTCCCACGGCAGACAAAGATAGGTAGGAAGGGGTATGAAATGGCACAACTAACCCAGTCCTGAGCACTGTGTTTAAGGATACTAAATTAAACCTTTTTTTGTGTTACAGTGATGCAATGGAGACAGATGAAAAAGCCGGCAGCTCCCCTGCAGGAAAGCCTGCGGAAACGGTACACATTACATTGTCTTTGCAGCACTCTGTGTTGTCTGGTGTGAGTCAGTGTTTGCACCTAAATGTGGCAGCCTTTATTTGTTTGTCACCATCACTTTGGCCTTTGCACTTTTGCAGAAAGATGAGCCCAAAGACCAGAACGCCAAGATGATTAAAATCCTGAGTGGAGAAATGGCCATTGAATTGCACCTGCAGTTCCTAATCCGAAATAACAACACAGATTTAATGATTCTCAAAAACACAAAGGTAATACAATGATGTGGATGGCTTGGAGAACAGAAATGAAAAGAGAGATTGCTCAAATTACACCTGGTTTTTCTATTTCTTCCCGCCTCTGCAGGATGCAGTGCGGAACTCGGTGTGTCACACAGCCACAGTTATAGCCAACTCTTTCATGCACACAGGAACAACAAGTGATCAGTTCCTCAGGTAACGGTGCTGTCAGAAACATTTTATAAGTTCTGCTTAAAAGGTACAGAGTGACCGATAAATGTATCTTCCTCGTGACTTTGATTAAAGGTTTTACAATTTTGTTCTTGTAGAGAAAACTTAGAATGGCTAGCGAGGGCCACTAACTGGGCAAAGTTCACAGCCACAGCAAGTCTTGGTGTTATTCACAAGGTAAAAATATTTCACTCTAATAGATAGAAAGTCAGAATAAAAATGAATGTTGCTTTCTGCATTGTTTAATTTTCAATGTGATGCTTTTTCAGGGCCACGAGAAAGAGGCACTCCAATTAATGGCCACTTATCTGCCCAAAGACACCTCCCCTGGCTCTGCCTACCAGGAAGGAGGCGGTTTGTATGCACTGGGACTTATCCATGCCAACCACGGTGGAGACATCATTGACTACCTGCTCAGTCAACTCAAGAATGCCAGCAATGATGTGAGTGGGATTTTTATGTTTTCTTTTAGCTATTTTCTTTCTTCAAATATGTAGAATGTGTCCAGCTGTCCCAGTAAAGCTTATGAGACTAGCTCCTGGAATAAGTGACTGTGTCTGTGAAATACATTTATGTTCTCTCTGATGGACTGTTTGTTTTTCCATGTCCGTCACAGATTGTGCGTCATGGTGGTGCCCTTGGTCTGGGTTTGGCTGCACTGGGCACAGCCAGACAGGATGTTTATGATCTACTCAAGTCAAACCTTTACCAGGATGATGCCGTCACTGGTAGGCCCACTTGATATAATAACTAAGCAGAACTCCTTTTTGAGGTTGATCGTCATGATCATGATTGTCTTCTAATACAAAAATATTGGGAAAAACATTACAATTCAATCAAAATCTAAATTTGGCTGTTTATGTGTAAATATGTCTGTGAAATGCAGTGCAATTTCATCATCTTTATTGAAGAAAAAGTCATAATAGTGTATGCTGATGATTTTATGCAACCTCCTAGGTGAAGCTGCAGGCTTGGCCTTGGGTCTGGTTATGCTGGGCTCCAAATCAGCTCAGGCAATTGAGGATATGGTGGGATATGCTCAGGAGACACAACACGAAAAGATCTTGCGTGGTCTAGCAGTGGGTATTGCCTTAGTCATGTATGGACGCATGGAAGAGGCCGATGCCCTTATTGAAAGCCTTTGCAGAGACAAGGTATGGCTGTAAAGCATTTTGAGAGCCAGTCTTTACACTATTAGAGCAGAGTTGCTTTGTTCTATACAAAAACAATCCAGATTGGTGCAGATTTTGTATTTGACATTATTCTTAGCACTAAGGACTCTTAGTATATCTTGGTATCTTAAAAAGCTATTGCTCGTCATTAAGCTTGCTTCTGCAGTGTACAGAATTTATTTGTATCAAGTATGCTATTTACTCTTATAATTATAGATTTGGTTTATTTCATGACACGTGAGAACTTCGCTCTGCACTGCAGGTCTATATTACTTGATTTGGGAAAAGACTCCTTTTATCTGAGCACACAGCCTAAGACCTCTGCTTCCTGTCACTTTCTATAATAGGACCCCATCCTGCGGCGATCTGGTATGTACACTGTAGGAATGGCCTACTGTGGCTCCGGGAACAACAAAGCTATCCGTCGTCTGCTACATGTTGCTGTGAGTGTTTCCTGTTGCCTTGCAGATGCCAAGATCCAGTCATTTTTCCTGATAATTAAAGCAGCCTATTTTAGTGTTGTAACCATGGCTGTTCAGTCTGTTAAATTGTTTGATTATGCATAAATAGTTTGACACACATTTTACTTATATGAAACCTTTTTTATGATGAGGATGATTTATGATTTTAACGTTTTTGCTGTTTGTTTCCGAAGCTTTTTCATTCTATTTAGGACTGCTGAACCATTATTAAAACTGGCTTGTTAATTTTAAGGGCTGCTTGTGCATGATGTCATTGTTATCATGGCTATATTTTCAAATTGCAGATGTACAAACATGCCCTGTAGATGGCACTGTCTCCAAACTAACTGTATGGCAGGCTTTAATAGTATGAGACACTGAGACAAGAAAGAAAGTATATAATAATTTCAGTCTTATTGTCACTGTTGCTTGTTTGATTGCTCTGTTTATCCTAATTAAGGTGAGTGACGTGAATGATGATGTCAGAAGGGCTGCTGTCGAGTCCATTGGCTTCATCTTGTTCAGGTAGGATCCAGATGAATTTATTCCTTAAGATGTAGCTGCTCTGTTTTGACAATCACAAAAGACCTCTTTGAGTTTTAAGGACTTGGCCAAAATTCCAGTTATTTTATCAGATTTTACTGCAAAATTCTTGAGTTAAAGTAAAACACACTTGTGTGGTATGTATATTTTGGTTATTGTGGGAAAATATTTTTTGTAGAAAGTTTACTTTCATTTTCTTTATACTTGGCATAGAAAAAAATGTGAAACTGGTCTGGAATGAGTTGATTTAGTAGTTTGACTTGAACTGAATTGAAAAATACTTTTCTTAATCCCTTGAGGGGAAATTAATAACATGCAACATAAGCTGCAGATGGTAAGTAAATAAAAGATATTCACGTATCGGTAGCAGTATCCAATGTCCTGGAGCTTCTTGGCAGTGCGTTTATGATGAGTCTACTAGAGCAGAGGATCCGGTCTACCCACTAGTCTAGACTGGCAATGTGTACACAAATGGCATCTTTTAAAGATGCAATATAGAATTTTTGTTACTTCAAATTTCTCAGAACTGATTTCCAATGTATAAATATAGAGTTCTAATTAAATGAGACAAAAATGGTTTAAGCAATAAAAATGTTGACACACCAGCTTTACATTCCAACCTTATAGAGCCTTATCTTAATTGGACTTTTCTTGCTCCTTTTATTATTGTTTGAGTTGGCTATATTTAAACCGTGTTTAAGCCAGTTTTATGCTTTTGCAGTGATGAACAAAAATGCCAAGATCTGATACAGAAACACGAAAAAAAAAAAAAAGAAATATGCTGCTTAATACACTGCCATTGCATTTTTTCCCTGTCCATTTAAATCTTCAAAGCATGAAATCCATTAAAAAAATAAAGAGTCCAGCATCAAGAAGATTGATGCTCAGAATCATTATATTTGTCTCATGGAAATAACAGACATTTTTTATTTAGCACATTTAAGTTTTTATTCAATCTGGATTTTGTCCTTTTGTATCTACAATCTTTTTTCTGAAACCTCTTAACATGTCAAAACAGCAGGCTGCAATACAAATACAAGAGCGCTTCTCAGTGATTTTTTTTTTTTTTCTTTTTCTTTTTTTTTTTTTTTGGGAAATTTGCAAAGGTTTCAAAGTTAGATTAACAAAAGCATATGATCTGACATGGTTTCCAGGATATTTAGATAATTTAATTTGAAAAGAAAAAAAAAAAAAAATCAC
>JBAMYA010000019.1:6528452-6566273 GCA_037176975.1 Arrhamphus sclerolepis | reverse complement strand
AGGAGGCGAATAATTGAGGTGGTGTTAATGAAGGTGGGGGGGATTGGGAGTGTCCAAAGAAGTTTTTTTTTTTTCCCTTTTTTTTTTTTTTTTTTTTTTAATAAATTGCATAGCAAGAAATTATTTTGATTGTCTCAGGTTGTATTTGCCTAATGCTAACTGATTATTATTTTTTTTATGTTTTACACACAAACATCAGCTTAAAGAGGAGGTAGACTTTTGCATGTGACTTTACATATATAATGTATGTTATGATCTTTATTATAATTTATATTTAGTGTAACACACACTGAGTGGTGACAGTTATTCACCTCACACAGGTCCTCCTTAGAATGAAAATAGCAATTAGTTATTTATTTTATAATTTCTTTCACAATCGTAATCTCAAACAATGATGAGACATGCAAGAAAAACTGGCTGAAGTATGCATTCATTTGCCACATGTCACACTTAATTTATTTATTTTCTTAAACTGATGCCCATGTCCAAGAAAATCAAGTATAAAATGTAGGGCCTGCAGTGCAGCTGGTAAAGGCGCCCACTATTTTTGGAACCTCTTTGAATTTAGGTCATTAGGTTAATTAATCCATTGTTTAGTTCAAATTTGATGATGATAAATGAGACTCAGTGTGCAAATGTAACTATGGGATGTTGTAGACAATGCATTCATGGGTGTGATTAGCTTGCCAGAGTATTCATGAGAGGCATTTTGGGAAAAATATATAAATAAAAGATCTGACAGTTTGAAGCCAAAAGGCAACTTTGTTTGGGTGGTGAACATCCGGGAGTGTACTCCTGTCGACCTTTCACTCCCTTCACTGATTATTTTCCGGGGCAAGTAGTCTAGTGTTTGTTTTAAAAAAAAATCATCAAAGTGCCGCATTTAAGATAAAAGCTTCTTAACCTTTTTTTTTTTTTCCTTTCTCAAAAGACTTTACCTATCTTACATGCCCAGTTTTAGTTGAAAATAGCTTAATCTTGATAGGATCTCCCTTTTTTTTTTTTTTAAAATAGGTTAAAATAAAAAAAGAAATAACCCATGAAATTTATTTGAGGTTTTTTGTCACATCAATTCACATCAATTTTTAATATCTGCATTTCAAGGATATGCTGTATATTACTTATTACTTTATTTACATTAGACACCCAAAGTTGAATCAAAAGCCCTTCCCATTTTTTAATGTAGGTGTTCAGAAAAAACTGTTTTCTTTGTTGTACTGTAACACTGACAGTTCTATATTTCTAAAAACTGATATTTTCTGCCTTCTGCCTAGGTGGACGTAACGTGACCATCTCTCTGCAGTCAAGGACAGGTCACACTCACATGCCATCAGTGGTTGGCCTGCTGGTCTTCACCCAGTTCTGGTTCTGGTTCCCCCTCTCCCACTTCCTGTCGCTGTCCTTCACACCTACTGCTATAATTGGCCTGAACAAGGACCTCAAGGTATTTTAGTCTAGTTTTTCTCTGTGATTGATATCTATCAATGAGGGATGTTTTAACTGGACTGTAATTCATAAAATATTATTTTATATAATGAAAAAAAAAAACAATTCAAATCTGTCAGATTTTAATCTTTAGGAATAGGCTTGAAACAAAATATGTGCCTTCATGTACAAGGAACAACTGTTAGCAGCAGAAGTCTCTCCATAACATCTACTCACGTCTGTTCTGGCCTTTTGCCTCTCGCACCACTGCCAAGGGATCAGTGTGATATATTGTCGTCTTAAGCTGACATTAGACGGGCCTTATCTCTTCTTTGCTAGCCAAATCAGCAGCACCTGACACCAAGGACACTGATGCACTTTTATGAACTATGCATTCCTGGCTTTGTTGTATTGCGTTGAATAATACACCAGGAATTGAACGAAGAAGGAAGGCGAAGTTCAGCAGGGTCAGACTGACTTGCTGTACCCTTGTTGAATAAGCACAAGCCTCTACAGACTTGGCCTCTCAATCGGACAAGCAGCATCCAAGCCATGTTTCATGTTATGGCAAATATGGCTTAACTTTCAGATTCTTGCTATGCAGGATTTTAAAAAATAAATAAATAAAAAAATCCCTCCCCCGCCTTTCTCCTTCCACACTTCAGTGAAACAGCAGAACTGTGAGATGATGTGAAATAGGTGCTCCTGGTCACACTTTGTGCTGTGTCAGTGCTCTGTTGGAGACAGTTAAATCACTTAGATTCAGTGAACTGTTATAATTTCAAGGCTTACACTGAGCAGAAGGCACATGGTGCTGCTGTAGCTCAACATCTTCTTTCATGTTTGTGTAGGTAGACTTGACAGAGCACTTCTTCAGTTTTACATAATGTTCAGTCTGGAGTTACGAGAAGAAAGGTAATGATGGGAGCAGTTGATCAAATGTGTAAGTGGTCGGCCAGCCATCGGTAGGTTCGTTTAAAAACTTGAAAACATAAGCCAGGCACAACCCTTCCTATGTGCACGAGGTGCCATCTGCTTCTCCTTTCAGTAAAGTGTTTACTTTACGACATCCAGAGAAAGGAAATGGTACCTTCTTCCTCACAACATCACAAACACTTTAATCTGTTGGGTTCTGACATTTTTTTTCTTTTCCAAATGTTCCATGCCACAATAGATTTAGGCTGGGCAGGTAAAACATCTTAGCTTTTTGGAGAAAAGCTGTTTGGTTCATTAAGACTGCTGTGTCACATGACACATGTCACAAATGAATCTCATGCGGTTACTCACTTTGGAATTTATGGAATAATTGATGGAGGGGCTCTTGACTGCATGAAATTAAAAGAAAATCCCAGACATTGGGATTGTTTCCCATCATCTAATTTTAAGTTAAACTCGGCACAGCCGCAGCATGACAACTTGGAATGTGATTGGGCTTTTAGGGACAAAGCTCACTAAAGTGAAGGAAATGGGTGTGTTGGATTTATGTCATATGACAGAATGCAGCACAACAGTTTTTTTTTTTTGTTTTTTTTTTTAATCTTATCTTTTTTTTCCTATAAGCCCTGTAATTGAAACACTGTAATAGAAAATAGAGCTCAAAACACTTTCAAATCTTTGTACAACCTTTTAGAGCAGGGTAAATAATGAGATTCTGGGATGATGAGTGGTGTAACATCACTATTTCCAGAGCTGACCCCCTGTTATATCATGTAGAAGGACTGATCATCCATAAAGAGCAATGTCACCAGGGTTTACCGTCTTCCTTTTCAGATGCCCAAGGTGCAGTACCGCTCCAACTGTAAGCCCTCCACCTTCGCCTACCCACCAGCTCTGGAGGTCCCCAAAGAGAAGGAGAAGGAGAAGGTGAGGAGAGATGCGCCACATCAGCGCTTTTGGCTTTCTTTCCTTTTTTTTTTTTTTTCTTTTCTTTTTTTCTTTCAAGTCATTAGTCAAGGAAAAGTGATCTCACTTTATATTGGTTTGTGAGTAAATTCAAAACCTCCTAGTAAGACTCATCATCTTCCTGCCGGTCGTGTTTATTATTCTAGTATCTCTGGACTGTGTTTCTGAGTTGCTTCATTTTCACGCTCTTGGAGAATGTAGCGCGAGGCGTTTAAGTTGTGGTTGACTATCTTTTTACATGTAAAACCATGTTTGTAGAAGGTCTAAATGTCTTTGGTATTGTCGTACGTTGTGGAAATGTCTCTGTGCTCTATCTCTGTGTGTGCATGGCAGGTATCCACCGCTGTTCTCTCCATCACAGCCAAAGCCAAGAAGAAGGAGAAAGAAAAGAAAGAGAAGGAGGAGGAGAAGATGGAGGTGGTGAGTGGAAAAAGCCCACCGCACTCCACACTTTCCCCTTTCACCCTTACTAATCTTTTTATTTTCTTGTTTGTTCTCACTTATTTCATTTTGTAAAAGATGAATTTGTTTATTTACTGTTTAGTTCTTGAACCAGAAGCAGTTTAGATAAAGCAGCTTTATCTCTAGAAAGCCACAGATGTAAAGGAAATTAACCCTGCGGTTCCTTTTTGTGGGTGGTCTTGTAAAAGCATTTTTGATCACGTGATCTTCGGTTTGTGCTTAAAGTAAAGTTTTGCAAGAATTTGTTGTTGTTGTGGAGGGAGGAACACTAACATTTGCACGTCTTACCTGTATAATCTTCATTGCATTAAATATGGATTACTTTTATGACTCCGAGTCTCTGCTGGCTTTCTTTGGCTGCAGAAGAACTCTCGCTGATGCAGGTCTTGCTTGTAACCAGTGTTCATGTTGTTTTCTCACCTTTTGTTGGCTGCTCAAAAATTTTATTGCACATTTCAGTGAATACCCCCCAGTATTCAAATAAAGTAACCGCTAAATTGAAAGTTATTGGGGCATCTGAGGGCCTACAGACAGCTATCCAGTCTCTTAAGCTCTTTGACACCGAACACACACACACTTGCCTTTGTGTCCTTCTTGATCACTCACCCACACCCAGCTTTTACAGACAGACTCCGTCAGTCCTCAGCCAGTATAACTTTCACTGGGATTTTCTCGGGGCGTAAGCAGCAGGTTTGATCCTCTCTGAAATGTTACATCTCAGCTCTGGTGCTGAGAGACGAGCCTGGAAATGTCTAGCCCACTTACGGCTCCAGCTTTTGATTTTTGATTTTCATTTGGCTTAACGTGTCGAGATGATGTTTGAAGGAAAGCTGTCGCCTTAAAACTGAGGTCAGACGGTTCAGAGTCAACTTGACTGCTGCTTGTTGAACAGCCCAAAAGTGTTATACCATCAAATCATTGGTGTTTAAGGTTCAAACAAAAAGTTGCTCCTTAATCCTCTATATTATCAAATTCTGCCAAAATTAAGCTTAAAAACTGATTCTGTTTGAGGTGGGTTTGGTGGTGGTTGTTATTATCATTATTATTATTGTTCAAATTCTTTCGTAACAGGAAGTCCAGGAGACTGAGAAAGAGAAGAAGGATGAAGACAAGGAGAAAGAGAAGAAAAAAGAGGCCGAGCCAAACTTCCAGCTCTTGGAGAACCCGGCCAGAGTGATGCCAGCTCAGCTTAAAGTTCTCACGATGCCGGAGAGCTGCCGCTACCAGCCGTTCAAGCCGGTAAGCAGAGACGCAGGATTTGTGTGTGAACAGATTCAGTTGAATCCAGCGACGCAATTCCAACTCTTTCCTTTTAAGGACGTGACTGTACTGGAATACAACAATTCCACACAGTAACACAACAACAAGCAAACTAATTAATCAACTGATAATTAAAAAAAACAAAACAATCTAAAGTTCCTTGTAATGTAGGTTGATTTTGTCTTTGTGTAGCAGCTAACAGTCAAACCCTCCTTCAGACCTATAAAGCAGCAGTCTGCGGTCCTGCTGTAAATGTTGACAGTTCTCCGCAGTAAATGGCAGAACGGCGTTTAGTCAACCAATGAACAGTCGCCCCAACCCTGTAAAGAGGAAGTACTGTTTGATTTTGTGTCCAGCAGGCAAAGCTCTCGCTATTACATTGTACGGCACTCTGAATCTAGAGCCAAAATGCTGTCTTTGCTCGTCTAAAGTTTGGTATTGCTGCCTGCCTTTTAAGGGTTTGTTTTTGATTCGAAGGCAGATTTAGGAAGTGAAGAGGTTTTACAGACTTATCTTGAAATCTGTTCAGTCTCAGGATACTCATTGAGAGCATATTTGGTGTAGATTAATATGAGATTTCCTGTTTTCTTCAGTGGGAAACTCTTTTCGCTTCAATTTCTTTAATTTCTTTTCAGAACAAACTGCCTTCAAATTTCACATTATTCGACTCTGTGGCATCTAGAATAAATAAACCCTCAGTGACTGCTTGTTAATCCAAGAAACTCTTATTTGTCCTCACCTTATTATTTTAATTGCTGTGCCATTGTATAAAAGTCTTTTTGTGCGTGTGTGTGTGTACGATTGTTCATTGTGAGCACACATCACATGTCGTATCTTTACTTTGTGTGTAAATATTTGTGAACCCACAGGTCACCATGTGGTTTTTCTGCTCTTTTGATTTGCTTTCTTACATGCATACAGAGCCTCATGTGCATAATCTTTAGGGTCTGTCTTCATGGGGGCCCTGTGTTTAAAGTAAATTATGTGTACATATATATATCTACATATATACAAATTTGCTCTTTTTTCGGCATTAATTAGTTGTTGTTTTCTTTTTCCATCAGCTGCATACTGGTGGGATCATCATCTTGAAGGACACCAGCGAGGAGGAAGAGGAGCTGGTGGAGCCCGTCTCAGCTCATGGACCCAAAATAGAGGAGGAAGAGCAGGAGCCTGAGCCCCCCGAGCCTTTTGAGTACATCGATGAGTAACAACTAACAGCAAAGGTGCGTTAACACATTTTCACAAGTAAAGAGAGTGTCTACAACCTTGGTTCAACAGCTGGCAAATCCAGTAGACAGACGTTTGGTTGTGTGGCCACACACGCTGTGGAAGTACGGTGAGAGTTGCATGTAATACTCCATCACTGATCTCCAGACAGCTCTCTGGCTTTGACACACTCCCACATAGCTGTCAGGCTGTTATAAGGGAGTTCCATTAAGTGATAACGTACAATGCAGCGTCTGTGCTGTTGTTTAAAAGCCTAACCAGGTTTCACCCGCCACTGCTTGAGGAATCAAAACATCCCTGCCATCTCCAAACACCAGCGCACCAGGCAACATCACTGGGTGCTTGATGATTCCTGGCTGCTTGTGGTGTTTGTGTTGGACTGCTTGATGCCTGGCTCCCCATGTAGAAGTGCACTGTTGCATGTGATGAGACCAATGAGGTGTCCATGCCCAAATTGGGGCCTCTGCAGATACTAAGTCATTTCTTTATGAGGTTAAAGTGTTACAGGACAGATGTATAACGCTGCCAACATCAATGTCAGGCTGAATTCATGGGTTTGGATTGGATGCTACAGGCGGCATTAAGAGCCAAGTGGTTACATTGACCGAGTCTTTAATTGGAGGTCAGAGGTTTGATGCCCAGAACACCAACACCTTCCAGTCACAGCACCCTGACTGATCATTAAGAAAGCCCCTGCAAGTGCTTCCACTTCTGATAAGTTGGAGTGAAAAATACTTTGGTGCATTATGACTTAATTTGGTTTACTTCTGGGTTTACTTGTCACCTTTTACAAAAAAAAAAAAATCTTGTTAACCTGTCCTGGAATAAAGGTGCAATAATTTCAGTAAAAACTAAATAGGATCAACATTTTTTTTTGTCTTGATATTTCATAACTGTTTTTTTTTGTTTGTTTTTTTTGCAGAATGTGACTGATCATTTCCATTTTAACTCTCTCTCTTTCTCTCTCGCTCTCTCTCTCTCTCTCTCTCTCTCTCCAGGCAT
Organism: Arrhamphus sclerolepis; assembly: GCA_037176975.1. Lineage (NCBI taxonomy): Eukaryota > Metazoa > Chordata > Actinopteri > Beloniformes > Hemiramphidae > Arrhamphus > Arrhamphus sclerolepis. Next base: position 6,558,992 of record JBAMYA010000019.1, on the reverse strand, counting down.
CAAAAGTTAGACTCCAGCATTTTGGTCCTCCATGCATCTGTGTATCTGTGTCCCAGCTTCACTTCTTTTGCAAGTTTTTTTTTCTTCCTCTAGCTGCTCTCTTGCCTCACATGCAGTGTTTTACATTTCCATCTTGTGTAATTCTGATCCGTTCAATAAAAAATTCTATACGTATATGTGTGTGTTGGAGAGTGTTTTTACTGTGGGGGATATTTCAGCAGGCATATTTTTTAACTGGTTTACATTTTCAGCGCTCATCTGCAGCTGCACCAGTCCACCCAGCAGACATCTACTGCATAGATGCTAAACTCTACTGGGTGGCTGGAGTCGTGCTTTCAAGCAAATGGTCAAATTAGGGTCAAATATCAATGCAACTCCAGAACGATGTCTGACCAGAAAAGGGAAAACTTTGTCAGATCTGGTTTGATCCAGTGATGTTATTGGTCTCACTGACATGATCATTAATTCCAGTGTCACTGGTTTATGCAGCTCTGAACACGAAGTTGAGCGCGAGCGTTTCTTTCCATTTACTATGAAAAAGAGTTTTCTGCAGCACTTGTTTTGGCTCCGATACATCTGAAAACTTTCCAGCTGCGAAAGCCTGATTATTGTTAAACAATTTGGTCTCTGACACTTGTAAACTTTATAAAATGTAAAACATCAGTTGGCAGCTGCTTTGAACACCCCCTTTTGGGGGGGGTAGAGTAGATCTGTGGTAGATGAGGTGACGTGGCAAACCTGGACTGACGTGTTTCAACATGAGACGGATCGGAGCAAACCATGACTACCAGATAATCACAGAAAAGAAGAAAATCAACATTTATTCAATTCTTCAACAAATGACGTGTAAGAAATGAGTAACATCTGGAAACTTGTCTTTTATATTTTACCTGGACACTAATTTAGGTGGGAACAAGCAACCAACAAAAAAAAAAGCTCTTATGGCGTACATGGGTGTTATAAATAAAGCTTGATTTGAAGTGTCCACCTTGGAAGGAGAACCTGCAAAAGGCTTTATTTGATTGTGATCTTTGGTCCTCAGCACACGATCAGGTTTATTATCTCCAAGTGGTCAGTCTGCCTGCCTGATTGTGTTTGGAAAAATGAAGTTTCCTGTGGAAATGTGGTTTGGGAATTGTTGAGGCAACGATAATAAAGGCAGTTGTTTTATGCATCTCATGCTGGAATGCCTCTTGTTTGACTTTCTGCGTGTAAGCGTGGTGGAAAGCGGCTGTCAGAGGTGATTTGCTGCCTGTCCACTCCCATCACAGAACCAGTCCGTATGCGTTTTTGCCAGACATCTAGTCTAATCAATTCCTCCCTACACATTCCCACACACTTGGTAATGGTAGACTGCTGGTTAAGATGATCAAAATTGCATCTTTTTTTTTTTTTTTTTTTTTTAAATCTTTCCTCATTATGATTGTCTGGGATTTAACACAGAGGTCCAACTTTGACCTTCAGCACCAAATCTTTCATCGCTGTCGCTCAGCATGGAGAACCTGCACATTCGCGTCTTAACATATCCTAAATATAGTCCACAACTTTCTATTACAGGACCACATTCCTGAAGATGCGGTAACATTGTGTATCCGAACAAGAGGGAATCTTCAGTTATGTTCCAAGCCCTTCCCCCTTTGTTTCCACCCTCAATTCCAGCAAAGATGTGTCGAGGTCTGCCTCAGTCTTCACTTCCAGTATGTCTCAATAAATCATAGGTGGGATTAGCTATAGATACGTGGACCATCTGCCTCCCTTCAAAGCCACATTTCATACTTTTCATACTTCCTTTGTTGACGGAGTGGACCTCTTTCTCCTCGTGCTGGTTCCTTCAGCTGGCAAACCTAACAGCTGACATGAATCAGTTACTCAAGCAGGACTCTCTGAAATCTCTCTGTTGTTTTAATCCATTTCTTACAGCAAAGCTTTGTCTCATAAGTGCTTTTCTCTCTGTTTTATTGTGTTGCTTCAATAGAAATAAATGATACAGACCTCTCAGCTCAGCTTAGTCTGATAACCTTGTTTTCATAAAGCCACATCTCCAACTTCTGACCTCGTGCTTTTTTATTATTTTTTTATGGGGTTTATTTTGTTCCTCCAGCTCCCTAATGAGATCTATAAATCTCCATATATGGAAAAAGTGATCCTCTGGATGTGGAGAGCACCTAAAGTCTGTCAGCAAACTGGTGAACCAGCTGTCGAGGAAGCCGACTGGGCTGAGCAGACGTGGCGTGTAGTCACTGTCTGCGGATGTGACTGCGCTGCTGAAAGGATGGAGGGTCAGTAACACAGTTAAAGCAAACAAGAGGACCCACCAGAGAGCTCACTGGTCAGGTCAGCTGATGCGTGGCGAGCTGACTGGGTCGAGGTCCCGCAGGTTTCCTGGCAAGACTCTGGTGCCAGCGAGTGATGTGCCAGTGGTCCATGGTGGAGCACTGGATGTTGTGGCTGTTGGCCTCAGCCTCCAGCAGCTTGTACATTTCAAACAAGTCTATAACGGAGAGAGGATTGGTTAACAACAAAACAACGTAGATGAGAGAAGGCAGCAGTTGCTACACTTAAAACACATTCAGTGTTTCACCTTCACTTTGGTTGCTAAATGATTGAGATTAAAATTGAAACAACGTCTCCAAACTAACGTGTGGAAAGTTTTCAGATCCTTTCCAGATGTCCATCTTATGTCATCAACCAGTATTCCCTCGTGTAGGTTTTCTGTGCAGTCCTAAAGTGCAAGAAAACATTGTGTTTTCTACAGGAAAAGAATGATATAAATAATTCATCATTATGTAACAGGAGAACGGATAGCTCCTAGCTTATGTTCTCCATGTGCTGAGATGGTTCCTGTAACTGTTGCAGCATTGTTGCTCACATAAAAGGTTGTGTATTGGTTTGGTGATCGCTGGTTTGTGTGACATTTCTCTGTGCATCTTCTGTGCCCTCTCTGTCGATCCTGATTTGGTCTCAGAAAGAAAACAATCTCCACAGCATGATGATGCCACCACCATGTTTGACAGTCAGGATGGTGTTAATGAAGTGTTCAGTTTCTGCTTTCTTCTTTCTTTCTTCTACGTTATTGGCTCAGATCACCTGGATTTCATATGTTATGGTCTGAGGCCTGTTCAGGTGGCTTTCACTGTTTTTTTTTCTTTCTTTCTTTCTTCTAACCTCAGTACATGTTTCCACTGTGCTGTTGTCCATCCAGATGCCTCCAGAGATGTCGACACTGCCTCTGCCAAAGGTTCACATAACGGCCACGAATACACAGAGGCAACATTTTAACCTGAATTAAAGTCGTGATTAGAAAGTCTGATTTTAAAAATGAAAAGTGGCACACAAGTTGACACAACATGACTTCCTGTTTACTGAAACCTGACATCAGCTTTCTTCTTTTGAACTCATTATTGATAACTTATTGACATCCAAACGCTTTGAAGAGTCACATCTTGGTAATCGTCTCCATCGTTAATGGCAACCATCAGCAGCTGGAACAAGCATAAGTGCAACATCTAACTCTTAAGCAACACTTCATTGATCAAATTCTTGAAACGTGTTTTCTGAGCCTGACCAGAGTGCGCTGTAAAAACCTGTTTTCTGCTAAATTAAGAAAGTTTGGGTTTTAACCAAATAATGCAGAAACCATTTGTGGTCTGGTCTTTTGATTTTTAACAACTGAATTATAAAATTCAGGCTTCGTTCGTCCATAATTTACAGTCATGAGTTGTACAACAACTTTTCTGCCTCTTTTCCACAGGATCTTTAGTTCCTACGGTGGAAAAGGATAAATGGATCATCTCCTGAACAGACTAATGTCACTGTAACTTTCCGTAAAGGTTGCTTCAGTGGCTGTAAACAGAACGGGTGATATTTCATCGTGATTTCTCCCAGCAGCATGTTTAAACACATTTATCAGACATGCAAGTGTTTCTTTTATGTGAGATTATGGTGATTAAAGAGCATAACCCCCCAGAGCAAAATATGGCTCACACAGATGGGTCTGTGAGTAATGGAAGAGTGGCTGTTCAGTCAGCGACATGATGGGGAAACAAGCCACATGTGACCTGACGGTGGAAGTGTTTCTTGATAAAGTGGAAGATCATCGGGGTGTGAATAGGAATCAGTGTTATTTTTGGCTTCCTGGCGTGTTTAAAAGGAACAAAAGAAAACATCGAACTGTCTTCTAGCAGTAGTAGTTTGCAGAGATGGCAGTGATTTACTCTCCGGAGCTGGTCTGAGAAACTGATACGACCACTAAGGGCCCTTTATGAGGGGCCAATGATCTGACCACAGGGCTCTTGCATACCTGAACAGACTGAGGGTCCGTTCAGCCAGAGTTCCCATTAGCCTGAGTTCCCTGCTGCTGGTTGAGAGGAGGCCTCAGTCCTCTGGCTGTCAGAACAGCTGGACACCAGACCCATTTTCTCCTCATTTTTCCCCAGCTTGGGGAAACCTGTTGGAAAGGCTGACGGCTGACTGCTCACCGCGGCGTGGAGCACTGCTCTCTTGGGAAGCTTCTTTCTGGAAAGAAAAAAAAAATCTCAAAATGGAAGAAAGGAAAAAAAAAAAGACAGCAACAGAGCACAGACAGCCAGGGCTGTTCATTCTGGGAACGCGGGCTGTGGAGACATAAACTAAACAAGCATAATTTCTGGAGAGTGAAGCGTGGATCTGCAGGCTGGCGAAGGTGGTGCATGGGTACATTTCTGCACGTTGTCTTGCACCTCAGTGTGAAGATACTGTAGCATGAACATGTGCTTACAACACTGTGCCTATTCATGCCGTCTGTCCATTCATCATCAGCATCTAGAGAATACAGGCAGGACTGTTTGGATTGTCAGCACAAGGCTGCTCCAAAATATGAAACCTGAAGCTCTCTGTTCAATGTGAGCGCAGTAAACATCAGAGCTCACGGCTGAGCGTTTAGAGACCACAGTTGTTCCGTGCTGAACTAATGTTCAAAGCATTTTTGGGCGTATGATGATGGCTCTTCTTTAACGGGATGGTTAAACTTTGAGGTGTCTCGCTACGCCCTGCCATGTCTTTCAAACTTTACTCTCATCTTTCATGCAGCTGAGTTGGGTCTTGCATATTTAAGTGATAATTTGACACGCTTGAACTCTATCTCCTTCTCAAAAAGCTGAAAATGAGTTGGAGATGCCTTTATAGCAGCACTTTAAATTAAAATCAGCTCCACTTTAGGCAGTCAAAAAACTCTGGAGCATATGAAGGAAGTCTTAAGTTTTTATAAACTGGTAGCTGTAGGTGTTTGCTGCTTTAGGAGGTGGCTCTGCAATCAAATGATTTTCTTGTAATTAAGACCATCAAACCTACTACCTCCTTACTCATTAAATAATTACACATTTGCTTAATGAAAAATCAAAACACCGATATTTTTGTTTAAAATCCTCCTGGCCTACTGAAACCCAAACTCCATTAGTATAAAAAGAACTGGACAAATCCCCTGTGATATCACTCAAACATTTTCTGAAAAGCGCTTTTGAAGCATTTTGTTGGTCTTGATCTGCACCGTGTTGGTTGGAACTGGTGCCGCCCAATCCCAGTTCATCTAAAAATGAATGAGACAAGCAGCCTTGAACACGTCAACTTTATCTCAGTTACTGCAAGTTTTTTTTTTTTTTTTTCTTTTGCTTGGTTGGCTTTACCTTCTGATAAATTACAATGCTAAGTAACATCACCTTTCACTCTTCTGTCTCGAATCTGTCCAAACATCCTCATTTCAAATTGATGTGGAAAAACACATTCTTTATATTTGTCCGTGTCTCTGTGATTTTATGTCTGAGTAAAAGATTAAGTTTTCTTTCCACTGCAACGCAGGTCAGACAGCAAGTTGCAGATCATGACCTCTGAAATGGATATCTATTCAGTCCTTATCCACAGCTAGCTGTTTGATACAGATGGCAAATCAAAGCACTACCGTCATTATGCATAAATTTGTGGTTTTTATATCATTTTACCACCCTCAGCACAGTTCTCATGGATGTGAAATCGAGCTGCAAATCTTCTAATGCAAAGTTTAACGGCACTTTTGGAGAGTCCCTAGTGGCCATTCAAAGAACTGTAGTTGGTCTTGCGTCTTGCGTCAACTTCAACCCGCAAAATCGGATGTTGGATCCTGTTGTAAAAAAAAATCCTGTTGGATATTTAGGCTACTTGTCCGTGATGTCACAGCACCCTGCAAATTTTAATGACTCACTGAAAAGAGTTTTTTTTTTTTTTTTGTCTGTTTCTTATTCTTCACCTCCCCCCCAAGAATTTTTTTTTTCTTCAAATGAAATTACTTTAAGCCACCCCAAACAAAACGACAGGGTTGTGTTGATGTCAGAACTTTCTGAGCTGGAATAGTGGATTTGAATGGTTGGCTCCGCCCCCTACAACCAGCTGTTGTAAACACAGCTGTAAAGCTGTGGTTGACTTGGGGACTTATTACCTTAGATCTCCTTTAAAGATTTCTACTGCAAACCACACATTTGTTTCATCTACAAATATAATGTCCGCTGTTTTTGACATAACCTACTTTCGTTGCCCCGTAAGTGCAACATGAACACAATAATAGTCAACAGTGACAGCTTTCTTTGCTAGATCAGCTGCAAAATTAAGATTCTTTAACTCCAGTCCATTCCTCGCTTTTTTCCCCTCTGTTCCTCTTCATTTATCAGCATCATAGAAAGATCACAGCAGCTGTGTGAAGAAAACTCAACAGAAGCCCTGTAGAAAAGAAAGTTATGAGCCAACTTAACATGTCAGTACGAGGGGAAGAAATGGTGGTGCATGAGTATGTGCATGAGGGGAGGAAATGAAGCGATGAAAACAAGGTGCTCGACTCAATAAAATGCTGGATTTTGGAAGTAAATGAAATGATTTCATTCTACAACACCAGCCTTTTTTTTATTTTTTATTTCTCTTAAGAAAATAAGCCCTCAGTCAGCACTGGATGTGGAAACGTGTTAACATGACTCGGCTCTGCAGTTTTTGGCCCCTGGCAGCCGGAGCAGCGTGAATGGGGCTTGGCCCTCTCAGCGTTTGTTCACATGGTGTTTTTATGGAGGGAAACGTCTCCAGCGGCGGCCCTTCATTTCTCCACGGGCGATCAGACCGCAGATTTCCTGGAAGAGTCGAAGGTTGATTCACGGAGCGGAGTCCAGAGATGGGGCCAGATGGGATGGGGGGTTGGGGGTGGCATGCATTAGGTGACCTTTAAAGTGAAATCATATGTAAAACGGCAGGTAGATCTTAGAGCTTCACAGCAAAATCCATCCAGAAAGTAACATGCAGAGTTCTTGGAGGTGGAGCTGGTGAAGAGCTCACTGCATCTGCAAACATGGCAGATGGTTGACTGCTCATAAATACGATAAATGCTTTTCACCCTGAATGTTCAAGGGCTTGTTTCAAATTAGAGAAACTAACAAATCACCTCATAGCTTGTGCAGAATAATTAAATATGACTTCCGCTTTCTTTAACAAAATCTAAAAGTATGACAAAAGAAGGTGATGCTGCTCCACAGATGTACATCTTACAGATGTCTGAACTGAAGCCATCAGTCTCTATAGCATTAATGCACACAAATGCTGATGCAATCCCCGATTTGTCACCCTGCTTTACCATCACCCACTTATAGCTCAGATGGGAACCACCAGAGATGGGAGCTGTTGACAAAGAGCAGCAACTAACCAGCACCTTTGTGCTTCAGAGCTGGTGCTGTGCCATTAACAGAAGCGTGCCCAGTAGTGTTGAGGTGAATTATGATGGTGAGATTTGTTTTCAGGAGCATTAGTTTGCAGCAGACTAAACACATACTTGGGCTTGCCGTACACACGCGCACACAGACGCCTGTAACTCATTTGAAGTGGTGGGCACTGCTGGCCCCTCATTTAAACATCTGCAGGAGTAAACACGCCGTGATTATTACAGGTGGAATGAGACTGGGCAGTGTATTAATGACATAGGAAAGGATTTGGGATTTCACGCATGCAAATCCAGGGGTGGCTGGGGTGTCATGAATGGACTCCTCAAAAACGACACTTGTTAGTTTAAAATCAGATGCACTGAAAAGAAAAAAAATATATATATATAGAAAAATCTTAAATCAACCTGTCTGATGAAAGAGACTGAAGTGACTAAATTAAAAGGCCTGAGTTGCCTTTTAGGACCAGAGCAGCAGAAACGACAGTGAAAGTAACCTGCCCTCTGCTGGACATGATGGTTGGAGCAAAACAAGCGTGGATTATCAAGTAAAAATGTCCAAGTTTTGGCACTGCTTAGCTCCAAAAGTCCAATTCCAAACAAAGCTAATCAATTATTGATCTGCCTTGTTAATTTCAGGAAACTGCAGAAACTGATCTGCCTTACTCTTGAGAAGAAAATTTATTTTCCCCACATGGCTTTGACAAAGTTGTCTTGAACTGATAACACCCCCCCCCCTTTTTTTTTTTTTCTAAAACCACACTTCTGTTTGTGAGAAAAGAAGAATAATCAACATTGACAACTGAATTCTTTGTGTATTGTCCTTTCATATTACAGGTGTATTATACAGTACATGTATATTGGTATACAGACGGGCAATATAAATGGGCTATAATTATCAAAGGATACAAAGAACAGCATATACAAAAGCTTATTTAATTATTCAAGTACCACTAACTTCATACTTCAGTATTCTCGAGCGATCAAATGCATCTCAACAAAATGCACAAGAATCGGATCCCATGTTGCAGCGGCCGAACATTTCAACAGGAAATCACAGCACCTACAGCACATATTACTCTTTTTTTTTTGTTTGTTTTTTAAAATAAAGAGAATAAGTCACTGAACTCCCGTGTAAGAATTTAAATCAGGGCCTCACTGTAACTCTGCATCTGTTGTGAGGTTGCAGATCAATACGTTGGGTTTGAGACTCAACTCAGCCCTTTCTCAGAACTGCCAGACCTGCATGGATGGACGTGTGCAGTATTTACAAATCCCCCAGAAATTTAATTTCCTGCAGCTCCACCTTGGTGTTCACACGAAACTAACACTTAAATGAGAAACAGTTCATGGTGACTGCTATTTCACTACCATTCATTCAAGGTTTTACCTTTAATAACATTTTGTCTGTGTAATAGTTTTTTTTTTATGTTTGTGGCAGGATCCATCATCCATGAGATGAATTATGTTGTCTTACCAATTTAAAAGGAATTAACTGGAACTGGAAGCGTCATTACTGTTTATATGTTGGTCAACCCAACACTGAAGCAGCCTCACTACTTCTGTACGGAGAACGAATGACCAATGAGAGCTGCACAACAGTGACTCCTCTGGGAGATGCTGCTGCTGTGGGGAAACCTTGTCAAAACATGCAGCGCATGAAGGAGTCATGCAACTGCCGAAGCTATGAAGTATAACACAGGAATTGGTTTGGTTAGTTTTTCTTCTGGATATCAGATTAAGAAGTTTTTCCAGAATCCTGCATCATTTAGCTATTAATTATAGGACGTCATTGGTTCTTTGACAAAAAACAAACAAACAAACAATACATGTGCTTACATGAAATCAATATTTTGTATCTCAGTAATATTTAGAAAACGTGGACCAATGGCTGAAATGACTGAGAATGAATAGGCCACATACTGTATTCTGAGTTAATCCCATGACAATGAATCTAAAAAACAAAAAAAGGCTGAAAAATATTCACCAAAAATGTCCAATAACACAAACTGCAGATACTAACATTTAAACTTAAAATCATTCAAACCTTTTTTTTTTTCTTCAAAAAAATAAAAGCATTAAAAAAATTTTAAATCGGCATTTTAAAAATCACAGATGCATTAACAGCAGGTGTGCTTCCGTAATCACTGAACACAAAGGAATTTGTGCAAATAAGTAGAAGGATGTATGCACCTGCAGACAATTCTGCAAATCGAAACATTTAAACAAAGACATGCAGACGTTCACGGAGAGTCTTACTGATGAACGGCTAAAGAGACTATTTTACAGTGCGTCTATTTTACAGTCTGTCGTATACTTCTGTTGTCTGTATGTCGTCGCTGCCTGTTCCAGCTCTCTTTGGGGGAAAGGCAGGGGCACATTTCATACAATTAAAAGAAACTGTCTTTGTCAGGATATGTGACATCTGAGAAAAAAAAAGAAAAAAAAAGCGATAATGGCCGCTCCACATTCAGGCCAAGTTCAGTTATCATTTAACTTAAGACTGCGTTAATCCTTTCACTGACTTCAATGTACCATTCACCTACTGTAATAGGTCCTACGGAAATGCACGATCTTAAAGAAATTAAAAAGCGAGGTTTTCCATTCACAGATCTTTCCCTTCACTTGACTTAAGTGCTTGTAGTTTTTAACGAAAGCTGCAAGTGTCATTAATATGATGGGAAGGAGCTTCAGACACATCGAATATGGTGGCTTTACAGCAGACCTTTCTAAATGACGCTGGAGGGAAACATCTCTTTATCTGTGTGGCTTTTGTTTTTTGGTTTTTTTTGAAGACGGTTCACTGGTGGGCGGTCGTGTGGTGGCGTCAGGGCCTCTGCGAGTCCTACTGCTGGTAGCGGTTCAGCTTGTCTGGGTCATTGGAGGCCATGTGGGTGAAATCCTGGAAGATATCCTGGTAGGTTTCATCTCCTGTAACAGGGACAAGAAACATGACCAACAATAAAGGTGCTGGGTATAAAGAAATGAAACTATTCTTAACATATCTGTGGCATACTTATATTTCCCTCCACATTTCCTCAGATTTGCAATGTTTTGTTTTGCAGCTAAAAGCTGAAATTCAGACTCATTGAGGGACATCAACATAGCAGGTAGGCTCGCTTACATACTAATTATAGTACTCTGCAGCAAATGAGTGAAATAAATGATACAAATTAATCTACTGGCCAAAATAATGAGGGATGTCATCACAGTTGCAAGAGTAAAAACGTCACATGCAGTGACAATCATCAGCGTGAACAAGAATGAAAAAAGAGAAACATGACCGTACCTGTTAAAGATAACCGGTGCAGCTCGAAAGATGAAACAGAACAACACAGAGGAGAAAAGAAGAAGAGAACAGGCAAAGGGAGCAGCTCTCAAGTGGAAATCAACTCGCAAAGAAAAGCCCAAAGACACTTGCTTTTGTTAACAACTGTATTGTGTTTAAAGTGCAGGAGTTTATGTACAAAAAATAAAAATAAAAAAATACAGTTGCGTTGGCCTCGGCACCCCAAAGGAAACAAAAGAAAGGCACAAACTCTGGGGAGGAGCGAGAAAAGCAAAGCAAAATACAAAATAGAGAGAATTTACAGAAAGAAAAGAGGATGAGAACAATGAAAAGAGTGTTTTACAGAGGAGGAAAAGCTTCAAATTATACCAGACCAGTGGTTCTCAATCTGGATGAGCTTTTTGTATCCTTTTCAAATTAGACTAGATGAAATGTGGATTAAAAGATGTTATTGTTTAAATGCAAACAAAAACTATGGAGCAGTCCTGAAATTAGGAACCACTGCCCTGTACAATTTCAACATACTTAGAAACATTTGATTTGAAGTAACTGCGCTTTCGAAAAAAACAAAAAACAAAAGTATACTGACGAGGTTAGAGCTCCCTCACATTCATTACACCTGCATGTCCCTCATCAGTCCCATCATTCAGCAGCTTTTTGGAGGCGCTGATGAAGAGGCCTCAGAGGACAGAGCTACTAGCAGCCACAAGACGAATCTAAACAACAACAACAAAAACAAAACAAGAAGCCCTACGAGCCCTGGAGCGAATACAACTCTGCTCATTCTGCTAAGCATGAACCTCCATCTGATCCTCCCTGTATTTCTGCTAGTGTATCTGCCATTCATATTAAAAACAACCCCCCCCCCCCCAATTCAGTGGCAAATATCCTAGTTTCTAAAATGCAAAAGATGACCACAAAGGATATTCAACTTTTTGAAAAAGCAGCATTCAGGCTGGCAACAGTTCAGCTTCTTTGCAGCAGCCCTTACTGACATTTGCGAGCCTCGACCTCCCTCTTGTGGCCAAGACATGTAAATGCATGAAGATCCCTTTGCTCCACAATCTAAGAGAAACTCTTCACAAAGAACTGAATCATTTCTCTGTCACAGCACAATCAGAAAACACCTTCTCTAAATAAAAGCAAAATAAACATATCCACAGACAGATCCACTCTAAACACCATGTAATTCTGCTGCTCTTGTTTTTAATGACTGTTTCATCAAAGTGCTTTAAGCCCCTTTGAGGATCTGGGGCAGCATCAAGTAGAAATAAGAGATGAAACTGGGGTACATTTCAGTCAGTCCACTTCCAACAAAACTCAAATGTGCTTTACACTCATTTTGCTTCACATTCTTTGTGTAGATCTAGTTTTGTTTTTTATTATAAAGCTCCTGTAAAATTCTGATAAATACTGGCTAGAACTTGCGGATAATAAAAACGTCTTAAATGGTTACACGTCAGTATTTTTCTATACTATTGCACTTAGTGCTTGACAATGCACTGTCCTAAACGGTTTATCTATATATATATATATATGAGTCAAAATCTACAAACATTCCAGACAATCAAATGCAATGGCACTAAAAGGCCATTCATCTTACAATTTTGGATTTCCTCTGATTACGGGCAACAAACGAACACACAATTAAAAAAAACAAAAACAAAAACAGAGAAACACAATTATGTGAACACAGAGTCTACATTTCACTCATCCCTGTGCAGTCACAGTCTCTAAACCCTTCATGCTGTCAAATACAGACTATAAACACATGTATGCATCGTCATTTACACCATGTACACGAAGAATAGCTAGAATACAGTTCCTAAATGCATCTTAATAAAATGAAAACTGCACTAAAATAGTTCTTTTTAGGACCACGCATGTAAAAAACACCAAGATGCATCATGTTTTACAACAGACAGACAAGTCAACAGGCCTTCAACGCAATTAAGACTTCAAATGAGAAGCAAACAGTCACAAGAAAAAGGTACAGGAATTGCATAACCATTAATAGGAATGTGCATAAATCAATTTAAAGTTTATAGACAACACTTCTCTGGACTGGTCACATGAAAGAAAAGATAGTGTAAAAGTCTTGATTATTGCCAGATACAGTGCAGGAAACTGCCGTCCGTTTGAGGTCCGAGTGTCAACTGAATACAGGTGGCAGTTATCGTTTTCATTTTGTTGCTAAGATACTGTGATTTTTAGACATAGAACCACAAGTGATTTAGTCAAAAAATGTATATGAACATCTCTACAACAGAGCAAAAACTAGTAAATTGTACTCTTCTAAAGCTAGACAAAAGACTAACAAGTTCAAAGTGACACTGTGTTTCTGGTTCTGCTGTCAATCATCTGACGTGAGTGACAGGCAGTTAAAGGAAAAGCGAAATGTTCCATTTTGGAACAAAACTCTTCAGTACAGTTTAGAGTTGATGGCTTTAATCCTGTTACATGAACACTTTTATAGCACCTGAAGCGACACTGCAACACGGTGCAGAGCTGGTGCAGAAGCTGGACAGCCAAACAGGATTTTTACATTTTTTTTTAATTTTTTTGTTAGAGCAGGCCAGAGTTGCGCTCTGCTCATTCTAATCAGTCCTTTCATAAAACTGATCAAATCTGGCCTCACCTGGAGGTCGCTACATTATTAAAAAGTTCTTTAAATTTGTACCTTACTCGTAAGATTGAGCATTCTGAATCATGATGTCCTGATTTGTCTACTCTGCTGCTGTAACCCATTATGACCTGATGAAAGATATGTTCATTCTTTACTACTAAAGCCTTTTTTTTATTTTCAGAAAAGCCTTAGATTGTAATTGGTTAAATAAACTACTCCCAACTCAGAAACCTTAGTTCTACATCCCTATTCAGACTCGTCTAACTGCAGGCTAATGAATTCCTGCATGCACTTCCTGTACTGCATCTCGGTGGGGCTGTTGGAGTTATATTGACCTGATATGCCGAAGGGCCACTCTGCCTCCCGCATCTCCTCGTTCATCTTGGCCAATCGCAACCTGAGGAGTGAATAATGAAACGGTATATTACAGGGAGCCACAATGACAAGCCATAGACAATGAATAGATTCTTAACAAAAATCATTAAAGATTTAATAATGACATAACGAGTAGGTCATCAGCTCGGTGTTTAAACTGTAATAGAAAAATAATATTTGTAATCAGTCCATAAACTTTTAGAAGTGGCATTGTGTGAAGAGTTTATGATTCGTTCCTGTCTTACATGCAATAAATAGTGGTCAGGCCTGAATTATTTTATAATCAAAACATTCCTTTGGACTACCTTCTTGCAGCAGGTAAGATGCTGACTATTCATAAGTGCTTCACACTGACAGTATTATTCAGTAAAAGAGACGGTAACACTCACAATGTGACGATGTCTGCATTAGCTGCCTCCACTGCTATGGTCAGGGGTGTCTTCTCATCAATGTCTGCAGCATTTTGATTTGCTCCTCTTTTTAAGAACAAACACACTTGCCTGCAACAAAAATATCATAAACATAAAAATAGTTTCTCCCCCCTTTTTATTCATTTTTTAAACCATTGCTTTGTAAAAGGCCATTATTCTTTGTGAGACAAGCTGACATGGAAGTGAGGAAGGAGATGTAAACAAACCCTGTGTGTCCCAGCATGGTGGCGTGGTGCAGAGGTCCTCGGCCCTGAGCGTCCTGCTGGTTCACATTTGCTGCATTTTGGAGCAGAAACTCACAGGTGACCAGAGAACCCTAAAATGAACAATTAAAAATCCTCGAGATCAGGCTGCTATACAGTATGCATCATATTGTTTCATGTGCAAAAAACAAATGTCATCAACCTGACTTGAGTATCCTGCAGCCATACTAACCCCCTGCACCGCCATGATTAGCGGTGTCCTCTTTTCCTCCTCTGTGTTGACCCAGTTTACCTCCGCTCCATGGGCCAGTGCCTCCGCCATGTCAGGCAGGCTGCGGGCACATGACGCCCAGTAGAGCTGCAGACCTGGGCTGTACTCTTTGGGCTCATAGAAAACCATTTCTTTACAAGGTGATGGAGGAGGAAGTGTAGTGGCCATGGGCGGAGACTCAGCTGCTTCTAGACAGAAAGATGCAAGTTCAATTTGCTGCCTTTTGCATGACAAGTATGACAGTATAGTCATGGAACATATACCTTATAATACCCATGAATATTGAGACACTTTGCATACGTGTTTATGTATTCGCTCACTGTCTGCTGCCTACAAAGAGTAGCAACTGTCAAATGACTGCATGATGTCATGGACCAGTTCTAATATAATCCTAAACCTGGCGCATCTTTACAAAGAAACAAGAAAAACTTAAGTACTTATATATGTTATCGTCATTCTTCTGTCTTTTATTTCTCTCATGTCAATCTCCAGCCTCCTTTTCTGCGTTATTTTCCGTAAGGAGCCAAGACCACCGGAGAAGCGGACGTGTGATGACAGAGATGTGTCTTACCTGCATCTGCCAGGCTGCTGTTTGAAGGGGTGTTGGTCAGCACCTCCCTGCTCCCATCAGCACTGTTCTGAATGCCGCTGTCAGCACTTTTCCCTGTAAAACAAACAAACAGTCTGGATCACTACAAGTGGAAAAATGCGAAGATGTCATTGTCTGAGAGCATAAAAATAAAAGGAAGACCTTCCTGTTGATTATTCTGCAGACAGAAGGAAGTACAATTCTTGTGTTGGCACCAGTTTTTTTTTCTGTTTGTGTCTCTGCCCCCCCCTTTTGTTTTTGAAAGTCTATTAACTTTTGACAAGCATTTTAGTATTTTTTTTCCCAGTATGATGAACGGAAACAGAAGGTCCTCCTAATATTTATTTTACTCCTGGGACAGAAAAGTAGCTGGTGGAAAACAAAAAGAAATAGACCATGATGACAGAGCTTCACCAATATTTTATAATCCAGGTTGCTAAAAACCAGAAACATGATGACAGATACCAGTGCAAATACCAGATACTATCCAAAATCTGGAGTGAGAGAAATACTCCCCTGCATCAGGAAAAGCAATCATGATATGCTCTGCAACCCTTTTAACATGACGGCATGGCTCTTTAGGAAGATCCAGAAGGAACAGAGGAGTGGATGAAAGGTTGTTAATCTACAGCCTCAAAGTGGTGAAATAAAATTAAATTGGCGGGTGGAAAGCAAGCCAAACACTCAGCTTGTAGTACTTACTGCTCCTGAGCTTGGAGGAGGTGTCAAAGTAGGAGAAGAGCGAGTCAAGCTCATCAGGACAGAAGAGAGAGTCGCGGCGGGCCTCCACGCCGCTGGCAGTGGCTACGCAAGGGATTATGGGAGTTTGGAAATTGAAGGGTGGAGGGTGCAAGTCAGAGGTTGAGGTAGGGTTGGGAGTTTTAGGGTCAGCAATATGAGCAGGGGTTAGACCAGAAGCACAGAACAGCCATGGGAGGAATGAAGAGAGTGTGAAAAAGAGAAATTGAAAAAGTAGAGAAAAAGGAAAGCAGGATGAAAGCACAGATCGTTAGACTAGTGAGTCAGCTAACACTGGAAGAGACAGACTACGAAAAGCAAAGCAAAGCGGGCTCAAACTGTCCACAAAAACATATAGTTCACCAATGGATGAGGAATTCTCTGAACTCCAGAAAACTCACCTGAAGGTTCAAGGCTTCTATTCAATATAGTAAATTATATACACTTTTTCAGTTTTTCCCTCCAGTTGTTGTTTCTATCTCACCCCGTCTACTGCATCTTTCTCCACCAACCAACTGCAGATCCTCTTTCACTCCACCCAGAAATCTTCTCCATGTCTTTTTTTTTTCCATGCCTAGCACGTCCACCTCCAGCATGATTCACCACCTCTTCTCTTAATATATCCAAACCGTCTCAATCTAGCCTCTTTTACTTTCTATTTTAGCCGTTTCTCTGATGTCCTTATCCTTAATTCCATCCATACTTGTCATTCCCAAAGTGATTCTGGACATCTACGCGGAAACTTATAGAGCAACACTTGGCTTGTTGGAGAAATACTTCAGTACCAAACTCATAACAGAAATTTTAACATTTGAGGATGTTGCTTAAAGAGGTCCAAAATGAAGCACAGGCTCATTTTCCTTTGATCCTGAAAGTTAAAGGTGTGTTTTACATTTACTGTGTACTGACCTGACTCCCCTGAGACACTGGAACCAGGGCGAAGTTTTGGAGTGGGTGGAGGTGGTTTTGGTGGCAAATGCTCAGAGCTGCTGCTCAGCCTCTTCTCCTGCTTGCTAAGAGAAACCACTTTGTTTCGGAGTTCCTCGTCTGTTGGCCGACGAACAAACCGGCGATCCACATATTTAGCTTTGATGTAGGCCTCTATCTCGTGCCTGTTACCAAACCAGACATTGTTTGTTTGTGAACATTAAATGCATCTCTTACCTTTGTTGCAGTCATTTTTACCATCAGGTGTAAGTGTAAGTAAGTAAGTAGTTCTATTTCTGCAGAATTTACAGGTAATTCTTGTGGTATAAAAATATAGCAATATGCTTTCAACAAGCCCTGCACCTGGGGTCTCTTGGATGGGGTTTTCTGGCTCCCAGCTCCTCTCGCCGTGCTTCATAAATATCATTGATGACTCTGTTCCCCAACTCACACATCAACTGCAAAAATTGACAGAATAAATTACTACAGCAGCATAAAAGACGTACAACAAAACGCTAAAGGTTTCTCTGTGTGCAACAGCTGCAGCACTACTGAGTGTAAGGTACCTGACAAATATTCATGGAAAAACAAATTCACCTTGAGTAGTTCTGGCTCCCATGTATCCAAAGTCAAAGACCGAACCTTCGAAAAATGAACTCCAAGACTCCTATAGAAGAAAGAAGGAACAAAACACAATATGAAAGGACTAAATGGCGTAACGTCCTTAAAGGGTTTTGTATTCTACACATAAGGTGGAAACTGAGATCTGTGGCTTCATGGGTTTAGCAATCACACAAGCTCCTCTTCAGTATGTGGAAAATGTAATACTTGGAGAGAAGCTAACAGAGGCCTGAACAACAATAAAAACTTTTCTGATGATGAATTTGAAAATACAACCCCAAATATGAAAGTTATAACATTATGGTAAATGCAAAAAAAAAAACCAGGGATTTTACTGCAGATAGTATGAACTCAAGCCATCTATTAATGTAATGTAATGGTTCCTTCTCACAACACTGAAAAGACATTTGAGCATTAAGGACGTGACGTGATGAAGCTAGCAATGAAATTATTTTCTCACATTCTTTCTGCAATCACACCCTCAGGTATGCAACAGCACTTGGTGATCACTTCGCACGTTTTGTTTTGTTTTGTTTTTTCCCCCAAACGTTTCCACAGACTGTCAGGACTGGACGCAGGCCATTCCAGTTCTTGTGCACTCAGCCATGCCTTTACCTCCATCCTAGTTTATTTGCCTTGCTTTATCACACAGCCAATCAGCAGCTTTTTCATCAAAACTAGATCTAAAGTATGAGATTGTTTTGTTCCTTTAACCTTTAGACAGCACATCTGTGGATAAAGTCATTACATGGAAATATTCTTGGTCTT
This sequence comes from Arrhamphus sclerolepis, assembly GCA_037176975.1. NCBI lineage: Eukaryota > Metazoa > Chordata > Actinopteri > Beloniformes > Hemiramphidae > Arrhamphus > Arrhamphus sclerolepis. The sequence goes on along the minus strand of JBAMYA010000019.1, from coordinate 6,540,455 downwards.
TTATAATTGATAATTTATATAATTTTTACTGAGTGTTAAAGCTCTCCATTGCCCTTCACTTTCATGACTTTCTGGTCCATGAGCCGGTATGTAGACAGACCCTAGGAAAGACTTGTCTTGCCTTTGGTGTTTGAAAACCAAAGGTGAAAAAAGCCCCATTCACAAAGTCTTTTCATTCCTCTTTGCAGCGTCTCTATTCTGCCTCGCTGTCCTCTATGAATGCCATGGATGTAGAACAATATAACATTCTGCTCCATGGCTGTACTGCCTTTGGAGGTAGTAACAGAGCCATGATGCGGACAAAATGAGTGCTGTGTGAACTGGTAATACAGAAAGGGACAACAGGGGTGCAAGGATGGATGCAAATTCAGCACAAATTTTACTGAAACTGGTCTGTCAACTGGTGTTCAGCAACACTTGCAAGCATGCTCATTACTACCGGGTTTTCAACTACCGAGGTAAGACGTGCATTATTATTTTTATTATTGTTCAGGGTTAGGGAGTTACAGAACATAGATTACTTTCAAAAGGTGAAACTGGGAATACAGTGTAGAATATTGCTTCTAAATGGAGAGTGTGGGGAATGATCTGGTCACTTTTATGTTGATTAAACCTTTGTTAGTTTTACTCAGGCGTGTAATTTAAGGTTGTCAAAATATCCAAGGCAGAGTGTGAGTTTACATGACAGTGAGTTCACATTTCACAAATCCCTAAAGACAATACTCCCCCCACCCCCACCCCCCCAAATAATTTACACCATAGACCCAATTTAGATTTTCCAAAACTAATCTAAGCAAACAACTTGCATGTTTCTAGTTTTCACAGAGCTAAAATGAACTCCAAATGAACTGTTTTAGTGCAAAATGTTGGAAAAAAAATGTTTATTAATCCAATGGTTTAATAATTTCCCTGAATTCCTTCTCTCTGGACAGAATGTCCTTAAATTTTCATCACACAGAAAGTGATGTTTTTCTTACAGTCTCAGTTTTTGCTACATTGCGGCTGCATTTTCTTGCCATTTTTTGCATACAGTTATATATAATCACAATATCATAAAGGGTACAGTAAGAACTGATTTGTAAATAACTAGGATCAACCTGTGGATGCCAGAACACTGTATACAAAGGGTGATGCCCAGATTGATGCTGGCCCAGCGGGGATCCGTCTGGCCACAGTCAGAGCAGCAAGCATTGCCGGGGATGGCCAGGACCTTCTCGTGGGCACTCTCTCCTTTTAGAGACCTCTCTTTTGGCTCCCCTCCAGAGTCCAGACTCCCTGTTGACGTGGAGGATTTCCTGTCTAGCTTCTGAGAAAAGAGAGGTTAGAAAATGTTTGGTCTTCAAACTGAAAGGTTAAGACCTAATAAAACTGATGGAATTAAATGAAACTTGTAATAGAGGTAAAGAGCTGGAGCTTCAATGGAAACAACTTTTAAGTATGCAAAAACATAGACTTTAAATGTCACAAATATTTAACCAAAAACTGCAATGGTACTTTAGTGTATAGTTAAATGAACTAGTGTCTTTGAACTCATATGCTGCAAAACTGATATACTTCAACAAGAAACCATCTACTCAGCGTTGCCGCATTTGGTTTTTACCTCGCCGTCCTCTCCCTTGTCACGGAAGGCGGTGGCAATGCTGTTCTGGACAGCTTTGATCCAAGCCTGTCGTAGCTTCTCTGAGTCTGCCTGCATCATGCAGCTCCTGAAGGGGCACACAGCTGCTGTCAGCTGAGATATTGTCTGTGTGTGTCTGAGCATGTGGCAGAAGGTGGACTGCTGATCCCCCAAATTTCAGTTTTCATTTGATTTATAAAGATATTTAAGTGACCCAAACTCACTTGGTGGGTGAAACCACTTCAAAACAGAAACGTCGCTCGATGTCCTCACAGTGTTTAACTGTACAGAGCCTCAGGTCTTCTACCACTATTGTAGGGTTGTCCTGATGGAATAACAAGAACATGGTAAGAGCTACTGTGCACTTCTTTCATGGCAATATTTATTATGCCTCCCAAATCAATAGAAATACCCAAACATAAATGCATACATTATCAATACATTGTCAAGCAGAAAATGACAAATGTGAACTATTTTGTAATGGACTGACCATCCCTATTTGCCGAAGAAAATTTAGAGAAAAATGTATGTATAGCACCAACAAAAGCATTCTGCTCCGACTCAGTGGAAATAAACTGGCCAATTGCACATACAAAAAAAGACCATCCTTAACTACTGTTTTCCTTCCTTTTCTTGTCTTTGCAATATGCAAGTGCAGAATGCCTAACAAAGACACAAGATGTCTGGGAAAGTAGCTTGAGCAAAGGGGAAAAGAACTGACACACTTGCAAATAAAATTGGACTTCACATATGGACTATAAATTTGCGTGTACCTTTCCAAAATTCATGCATTTTACTTCAAACCACACAAAACACATCCTCACACATAGCAGTGGTGCACTCCACACAAAACAACCGTTTACAGTTTTTGAGGCTGAAGCATCGTGCTAAAAATACACGAAGGGATATTTGTGCTGGAAGTGAAACAGAAGCATATTTTAATGTGGTCAGTGAGAAGCAAGTCACTTGACATACCTTAAATTTCTTCTGGTAAACTAGCTGATTGTTTTGGATGGAGAACCAACGTCTGAAAGGAGATCACAAGTTTATTAGGGCACATAGTCACATGCAGTTGCCAGTGATGCTGCTAAAATCATAAGCTGTGATGCTGCTGATGAGTAAATAAATTCATTGTGTGTATTCTAACAAACAAAAAATAAAAAACATGAAAAAAAAACAAAAAACAACTTTTGGCAATTCAACTGACTTTTTCCACTTTGGAATAACATTTTGAGAGCAAAGGCAGCTGGAGACAAAGCCTTAACTGTGAAACTCTGATCTTTGGGTCAGTCAGGTCCAGAAGCATTTAGACACTAACAATTACTCCACTTTTCTTTAAATCTGAATAGATCAGAGATGAAGCAAATATTGTGATTGACCTTAAAGAGTTATACAGAAATTACGTAGTTACTTTTTGAGACTTGCACTCTAAATTATGTTTATTGTGTTCTTCTAGGGAACTTTCCGCTTAATTTTTGTTTAGCAAGGGAATCATTTTGAAATGTATATTAGCAGTGCTTGCAGGTCTGCCAAATGAACTGTGTTTTCCTGTACCTATTCCATGTTTTAAAGGCATTACTGGCTCTTTTAAACAGATATCCCTCCATGGCAATGCCATTGTCTGCATCCACATTGTACTCCAGCTTGGTGTCATCATTTGAGAAATCCTGAAAAATATAATAAGAAAGGAAAATGAAAGTAAAAATCAGAAACATAGTAGAACAAACAAATATGCTACCTTCTCTGGGGTTGATGAGGGGCAGGTTGGTGGATGCAGTCATGTGCAAAAGTAGATCCTGTTTTTTTGGGGTTTTTTTGTGGAAAAGCCGAATAAAAATGATATGATCCTACTAGGTTTTAGAAGATGCATGATGCTGTTTCGTGAATCTCAGGTGTGCCTTCCTTGTTCTGTTTAGACAGAAGAGACCATCTCCTGGAAAACCCTCCAAAGAAACTGGGCTTTAGCATTTAACATGTTCAGTAAGGCCTGTGGGATCTGAGCATTTCATGGTCAGACCTTGAACCAAATTTGATTGGACATTCACTCCTGGGAAGATTGGCAATGGACTTGAATGCTTGTGAATATTTTTTTTCACACTGAACTTCAAATTGTTTGGAAATAGTTGGACAACACCCTCCAGACTGTTGTACAAAAACAATTACTTCTCTAAGGTCTGTGCTGAGGCAAATAACGTCCATTTACCATGAAACCTTTAGCAAATGCTCACTACTAAGTGAGCTAAACCTTGATCACAGCAGCTGTGTAGTGCTGCTGCTCACACCCCGACCTGAATGTCAGTGCTACTACCAAGAACTTAAAAAGATGAGACAAAAACAAGTCTTAGCTTATGTCTTCAGAGTTGTAACTTAAGTGAACCATCAAGCATCCTTTTGATCAATGACTAAACCAGTCTCATGTTGGCAGGCGAGCTCCAACTACCTGTGCTGCCACACACTCCTAACACCCTACAAGCTTCATCAGCTTCACCATGATGCACAAGCATACACATGCACGGAAGTATGTGTGTCCCTGTGGAGTCAATTTTCACCAAGCGTCAGCGTCTCCACAAACAATTACAGCTCCAGATCTGTTACTATAAAGAGCTGGGGAATCACATTCCCTGCCATCCTTCTAGAAACATCCGCAGTCTTTTTCTAAGTTAATTTGGACAATGAAAAAGTAACAATCCAAAAAAGTTGGACTTTTGAAGCAGCATTTATGCAGTAAGTTTCAATTTATAGCAACTAGACTGCTTTGCTATATGGTAATAGTCATATATTAGCATAAACCTTAAGTAGATTCAGTTATAAAAATAAAAACAATAATAATAATTTAAAAAAAATCTGTGTTGACTGCAGATTCAGTGGGTGGTGACAAAACTGAAAGTTTGTACACAATGTTACTACCCTCTATCTGCTTCTTTATTCCACACATTGGTTTCAAAATTTACACTGAATGTCACTGATCAGAAGTTCTGTCTAACCCTAAACACATGACTCTATTTATATTTAATAGTGGATTATAAAATCTCTTTGTTTTCATCTTAGTCATAATGTATGACTGTTTGCTGCAAGTCTTTGACTATGGGTCTGTAACTTGGAGAAAAAAAGTCCAACAAAGCCCCCTTTTCCTCTGCCACTATGGAGTGTCGAATAAATGTGCACACACATGCACACAACACAATTTTCCAGGATGACATACACTGGGAAGCTGCGCTATTTTGGGTGCACAACAGGAACAAGATGTGTCTGTATCAAGTTCCTAAATAGACAGATAATGGAAAGTACCACTCCAGGCATTTGAGGATCCACCTTTATGTCATGTAAGTAGACAGCATTAAAGGCGCATAACTAAAAGTGATTGTAAACAATGACAGGCAAAGTACTAAAACATTCTCCGACATCAAACCAGCAACCCAAGTTCACTGCATCAAACACTAAAAACAATGTCAAAAAGGCACATGCTGTATCATCAAGAATGATGCATGTGTGGCACTTTTAAATGAGGAAACAAACAAGAGGTGCAAATATTTACACAAACACAGCATTGCATTCCCTTAGCATGTGCTGGTGAGGAGATGAAAGACTGAGGCAGATAAGGGGTTACAACACAGAAGTCAGATGGAAATTGATGCATTGACTACGTACGGAGGTCGACCTCCAGGCACAAAATTTGCTGCGGTCTGGTAAAAAGTCAAGCTCTGTCACCTCCTAAAATGTCACACATGGCAAAAGAACAACACACAGAAAAGAAATTTGCATTTCCTGACACTAAAATCAGCGAAACCATCATAGCATCATAAGATTTTTAAAAAGTCATACAAGAAAAAGCTCAAACTGAAGAACCAAAACAAACTAGTAGCTAGGGGCACTGTCACATTGTCAAATGCACTGATGCAATCGTACACATATAATTGAATTCCTTATCAGAGTCACTCACCAGATACCAAACATAATGAAAGCGGCTGAAAATCTTCATTTTTCACAGATTTAGTTTCTGAGCCAACTTGTGCGCTTGCCAGTTTTCCACCAAGACTGACAAATGGCCACAGTCAGAAGCCTTCCTGTGTAGCATCTCAATGACTGAAGTCACATGAACCAGTGTAGCTGCTCTCTTCCACAGACTCTCACCTCCTCCTCCCCTGCTGTCCATCAAATCATTTGTCACACCCTCAGCGACTCCTCCTCTGAGGACTCCTGCCCTAGGCAAAGGTCACCTGTGTCTGTGTGTGCGTGCTTCTGTTGTCAGTGATGCTGGTGTGGCTGCTGAATTGGAATAATTAAGCAGACTACTCAGAGGAGTCTGGGCATCAAACATTTATAAGGACTTTAGATGAACAGACATGAACTCAGCCTTTCCCCTCATTTGCTCAAACATGCTACAAATCTGCAGCACCTGATCCTTTCAAATGAACAGAAATAGGATTTAATGTTTATGCAGCTAAAGAGATTAATGTGTATTCTCACTGGAAAACTATTTGTGAAAGTGTTTGAAAATCAATGACTCCTGACTTGTTTCTTTATAACTAAGGCATAATATTCACACCAGTAGGACAACTTTCAGGTTTATTTAATGCTACTTTGGCTCCGTCATGCTCTGTGGTATCAATGTTTTTGTTGAATAATGCACATATGTAGAGATATAGAACACTAAACACGACCTCAGGACGCTTTAAACTCCTGCGAGGATTAAAGTTTTCAACAATGTCTTTAAATAAAAGGGCTACCTAGGCATTACAATAGTTATCTATCAATATTTATAACAATGATTTGTTATACCAGACCTCTGTTTAGCACACAGCACCAGAAGGCCATAGATCAAATCCTTATCCTAGTTCAGCCCAGACCTCTTTATTAGCTTCTACAAATTCATTACCTCAATAAAGTACAGGCAGTACAACTCACAAACACTATGCTGACTCATGGTAGGTTGCAAGTTGGGCAATAAAATGGGTCTTAAAGAAACACAAGTTATAATGGCTTCTTACAGACATAATATGGAGTTCTGGGTTATATTATTGGTATAACTAATAAATTGAATGTTTTATTTGGTCTTTACTGTGACTTGTGTAAAGCTGCTCTAGCTTTGTAGCGTGCAGCCAATAAACAAAATAGGTCCTTTGTACGTTTCCCCTGCATATGACACATGTCATTCTTATCCAACCGTTTACTCGTCATCATGCTTCACTTCATCTACAAACCACTGTGAGATAAGTGAAAATGCATGTGATAAGAATGCTTAGCATTAGCATCTGTAAATAACTGAACCTTTTTGAGTATAAGTAAAAGTGTAGTACTCATGTGCAGTAAGTAACATGGTGACATCACATCTGTTTGATAAGTGAACTGAGGTTGACTTAAGCTAAAAATAAGATCCACAGAAACATGCACACAGTTTTAACTGTGCAAGGCATCATATCATGCAGGTTGGCTTATTAAGTCTTGTGATCACCAAACTTATTTGTTTCTAAAAAATGAAGCGGGCTGCAGATATTGATCCTGTCCCAAGGACAGCCAGGTACATAGTATATATGTAACCATGCGCACATTAAGCAACACTTAGAGTGGAGGAAACGAAAGAGAAAGAACCCTTACCTGCAGAGCTGCCTGGTTTGAGTAGAAAAGAAATGAAAGGGGAAAAAAGTAGAAGAAAAGAAAGGACAATTGGTTAGGAGTATCTTTATATAAGCAGCCTGTCTGAGAGCAGAGGGAGCGGAGCAAGATCAGATAAAAATAGCATACGGATAAATTGAGGAAGGTTAAGCGGAGGATAGGTGTTCAAGGACAGGCAGAAGTAGTCATATGTACTATGACTAAACAAGAGAGAAAGGAGCGGCAGAAAGAAAGATCCAGGAGGAGAACAACACAGTTTCACACAACACAGTTTCAAGGACAAGATATTTCACAAGAAGTATTTGGAGACCAAAATGAATACCACTGACAGGAAGGGAAATTAAGAAAAACCCAGCAGACAGCTAGCTGAGTAAGATGCTGTCTGCATTCAATGATTCTGTGTGATGACAGTATAACCACATACTAGAGCATACAGCCCACATTCAGCTTTATTTCTGTTCCACTGAGGGTTCATAAAATTCTGATTCGAGCTAAAAATATACGAAAAGTAGCAAGACTACTAACTGAAAAAACCTAAATATGTTGTGAAAATGAATAGTGCAAATAAGTGAGAATGAGACTTGTTAAGACTTAGTAGAGGAATTCATGTAGGCAGAGTTGCTTGACAGAGATGAGAGCACGCTGAAACCAAACCTTTTTGTTTGGAAATGGGTGTCCGTCAGCCGTCAATAATGCATGAATGCGTAGCTGAGATCATCCTCAGTTATCACCTTACACCTGAGGGTGGAGTTGTAACTCCATTCACTCAAATAACAAATAAAGCGACCAAATGCCCAGATTAAGAGGTAGCTCAAAGACCGATGCCATACTTATACTGATTATTCATTTGACTTTAGTGACGATGTTTGTTTTTTTCTTTCGAATTTCGTTTGATCCAACAAAAAACTACATGAAAAGCTATTAAATCAGTTGAGCAGCACAAATAGCAAGGCAAGTTTTCATCAGGGAGTTCAGTAAACTTGGCTGTAAATCTGGCTATATACTCAGAAAAATTCTCAATTTTTACTTTTAATGGAAAGATAATCTGTATAAAAGCCTCATGGCAAATATTTTCAGCTTGAGTAAATTAGGGTGAGCTGTCACTCATTTCATCAACATTTCTCATTATGAATCGTGTGCTAATTGCTAGATGTGTGGATGCTATTTTGGTTCGCCAGTACCTGATAAAATTTTATTTAAAACTCATGAACAATACTGAGTGATTGTGCACCTTTTGTTGGATGGTGGAGTGCTTCTGTTCCATGTCCCTCTTCTCTTTGGCTGCATCGACCACCAGCTGGTCCAACTGCAAGAGACATAACAGCTGATTAGTCAAACTTACCAAAACAACTCGTAAGAAGAATACTTATCCAGTGCAAAGGACGTACTGAATGAATTACTGAAATTTATCTCGTCAAATAATTGAAAGAAAATGAGCTAAGATGCTAAAAGTGCAAAGACTGTAAAATTGAGTTCTGGTCTATTAGGTCTGCCTTTTTACAGATGAAACTATTTATTTATTTGATTTATTTTCACTTTTCCAGCCTTGAAAGTAATATTGACTCCTTGAAGAAGCTTTCTAGCTTTTGCAGTGGCCAAATAAAGGCAAGAATATGCCATCCCCTAAACAAAATGGACTGTGCTGTGAAACTGGATAAGAGATGATTGATTCTCCTCATCCAATTGCAACAACTGCATGTAGATGGTAAAACAAAGACACTTCTGAGGAGAAAAAGAAAGCAAGGAAATAGAAAAATAAGATCTTCAATAGAGCATTGAGGGTCATAGAGCAACATTGAAAATGCACCAGTTTGCCTCAGAGCAGTGAAATTCTTTTGTAGGTCTCTTGATAGTCTGTTGATGCAGTGTGACCCAAATCAGCATGTCTCAATCCTCAAACACAAAAGAATCAGTATCTGATTAGAGGTCAGCGTGTGTGTGTGTGTTTTCTTTCTTCTTTTTGTTGGAGCAAGTGAGGGGGGGGGTGAGGCATAAGTGGTGAGAAAAGATCAAAGTTTCATCAGCAAACTGCAGACAAAAACAACTGCTGTAGTTTTACTGATATGAGATTTATCTGAAAGTTGTTGTTGTTTTTTTACACAAAAGAACCAAAAGTCAAATTATTGACAAAAGGTTCTCTTTTAGTAATTGTAATTTTTTCTGAAGTTCTGTTGTCATGACGAGTCTTCCTAGCTTGGGTACTGACAGATGTTATAAGATCTAACTTCAGATGCTTGACGTGAAGGTGATCTTGTGAAAAACTGAAAGCACTGCACTCTAAATATCTCATATTGCAAGTAAAATACATCAGTCAACTTTAAATTCAAACATTTGAGGAAAAAGAGAGCAGAAAAAAATGGAAATAAAAATAATAATCTAACCAAGAGTGAGAAGATCAAACAGGAAAGTGGGGAAATCACTAATTATAAAAATTGAAGAAAAAAAAGTAACCAAGTGTTAATAATGCTTAAATTGTCACTCCAATCAAGATGTGTTCTTCATCCACTCCAATATTATTTGGTTTATTAATGTTGAAATGCACAATAAGGACACAAAAGCACCTTCACAGAATATTACTTTACCCCCAAGAGAGTTAACAAACTTAGCCTCCTTAATATGCAAAATATACAGTAGTTTCTTGCTTTTTAAAGGTTTTCATAGGCTTTAGAAGTTCAAATTAATTCTACTTCCTTAATGGTACTAAACTGAACTGTATTCTGTATTATGGTTTTTAGTTTTAATTTAGCAAAGAAGAATTTAAAAAACATACATCAAGCTGGTTTGTTTAAGTCAAAACACTCTTCTTGAACCATTTCAGAGAAGACAGAATGTCAGGAGCCTTTTGTTTTGTTTAGAACGGAAATGGGTGGACGAGAGAGCAGCAGACCGATAACATCAGATGGGAAATGTTTTTCCCTGCTTCACCACGACAGCTAGTCCAGTCCATTCTGAGCTGTCCATCCAAAAACACAGGCGTTTGGTTGCTCTGCTCCCCCACACTATCCCAATATCAGTAAAGACATCATGTCAGATGCTTTGTTCTGCGTGTCGTTGTTACTCACATACCATAATGCCCTGCTCACATCACTCCCAATAAGCAACTATAATGACAAACATTATGATTCATGGATAAGATTAACAACTCTGAATAAGAACTCATTCATTCAGTCATAAGGCTTTGTGTCATGGAATCAAGCAGTAAAGTATCTCATACCCAGAAGTAGATTGTTCCACTAGAATGGCAGAAAAAAAAAGAAGCGTACTGCAAATGAATCATTGTAAATCGTCATGCAAATCAGAAAAGAACATCAGGAGACTTTTTATAAAGTCAACAAGTCATGACTTTGACTCTCTTGTTTAAAAGTTCTGTTGTCAATTCCACTGTGACTGTTTCGATTATTGACCCACTGTCCACAAAACAGATAACTCATTCTCAGACAACTCCAACAACATACTGCAAATTTCTGACTTTATGTGTCTGCGACTCTTTTGGTCAATATTACATTTTTCATCTCCCCAAGCAAAGCCCAGTCATACTGTAGATCTATTTCATTCCACGCCAAGGGAGCAAGCTTTCATCTCAAAAATCAACAGAGAGAGTTGATAAAGACCAAAATGTACAACTTTCTTGTTAGTGGCAAGTATTCCCAACCTTTATCAATTTCTGATCGGTTACGGACATCAAGTCATATTACCACACCTGTTGACAGCTTCTCCACACTTCCCGGCATAGCCTCTCCACCTTCTTTAGCTTCATGATGGAGAGAAGAAAAGATATAAAGCGCTATCTTCTTGCTGCCGCTTCCCGCAGCTCAGCCTCTGATCCTTCTCTCCTTTTGGTTTTGGTCTGCTCCAAATTCAGTGTGACAGATTTCTAATCCATAGCAGTTTTACTTCAGTTGTTCGCCGGCTTGAAACCAACCCTCTCGTCCCCCCTCCCTCTTCAGGGTTTGGGTTTTAAGACCGTCTTTTCCAATTCGCTCCTTTTTTCATCACCAATACTTGCTTTTTCTTGCCTTCAGCCTTTCGAGTGGTGCAGCCTCAGGCTTACATGCCTTTCCAGCCTGCTTCAGTCTCTCTTTCCTCTGAAAAGATTATGTTCTGTCATTTCTCTCTTTCTAAAATCTGTTTTTTGAAAGTTCAGGTCCAGTAGAGCTGGTTGTCTTTTTCCTTTTCTTTCCCCCTGTGACTACATAGGTATCACCAAAATCAGATGTTTCCACCTTCAGACTGTGCGAGCAAAAAGAAAAAACATCACTCTTTGCTCCGCTCCAATTTAGAAAATCGGTGTTCCAACATCTTTCTCTGTCTTGAAAAAAAGGAGGAGGAACTAGTTTCTTTTTGGGGTTAGAAAAACTGGCTTACAAGCTGCACCTTCTTCCTCAGAGGTGCACACTTCAGCTCCTCATTCTGGCTCTTCTTCCTTTGTCCTGCGTGCACTACAGAGAATACGAGCCTATATTACTGCTTCACCCTCAGACTCGACTGTTTAGAATTCACAACCTTGAGCATCTTTTCATTTCTGTGTTCGCTCAGCTGACTGTCAACTGTGAGCCTGTTGGTGGGAAAACCCTTTTCCAGCGCTCTGTTTTCTTCCTCATTCTTGCCGACTTGAACAGCAGCTCCACTGTGATAATCATCTTGAAGTTACATTCGGGATGTGTTCTGGCCCTGAGGGAGGACTCTTGTTTATAAGAGAATACACACACACACACACACACACACACACACACACACACACACACACACACACACACACACACACACACACA
>JBAMYA010000019.1:6512071-6528352 GCA_037176975.1 Arrhamphus sclerolepis | reverse complement strand
GCTTATATGAGCAGCTTATTACCAATGTTTACACTTTTTCTTTTTCATAATGGTGAGTTATGATTTGTACTAATGGTGTGTTCAGTGACAAATAAGAAATCGTAATTTCCAGCTTTGAAGTTGACAGATGCTTTAGATTCCCCAGTACATTCTCTCAAGCTCCGAAAAGTGATTCTTTATCATGATACAGTATGTCTCCTTTAAGAAGATCTAAATTAAATTAGAAAATAGTTGAAAGGGGAAAGAGAAGAATGAAGAAGGGAAGAGAGAGATGCATGAGTATGTCAGTGGACTGATGGAATGGTGAAGGGAGGTGATAAGGAAGACAAGCTGGTGGGTTTTAGCTGCAGAGGTGTATAAGAAGATTGTGCAGTGTTGGCAGCAGATTCTCTCATACAGTAAAGACGCCGTAATTATTGACACACCCACGGAGTGGTGATGCAGCAGTAGTTAGTGATGCTATCAGCAGTCTCTTTCTAGACCACCACAGCATAGATCCCAGTATGAGACAGGAAATATGGCAGATGAAATAAAAGTGAAGTAGCACAGATATCTTTTGCATGGTAAATGTCTTTATGTTAAAGACTGGTTTAAAAAACAAAAACAGCTTTGCAACAACACACTGACACAGATCAAAATGGAGATTAAATGTGCCGTATGTCCTCATTTATTTGTATATAGACAGTTGAATGTGTCTCTGGTCAGCTGAGACCAGTGTTTATAACACAAAAGCAAGTGCACCTGCTGTGCACAAGCCCCACACATAGATTCACAAGGACTGAAAGTGCAGTGAAGTGGATTAGAAACACCTTTATTTCTTTACTATACTCACGCAGTGACACATTTTTAAAGGAGTCGGCTCAGAACAAAAGCATCACTGACTGCTGTCGGGCTCCAGGAAGATGCCTTTCATCCTAGAGAGCACATACACTGAGTATCCAGAGAGTATCCAGAGAGCTTGAAGGAGGCATATTGCTTAGTGAAATAGTTGTGGCATTTAGTTGGGTCTGCATCACCGTCAGCCGTTTGATGTACTTTGTTCAGACTGTAGAACTTGCCGTCTTCTTTAGGGTTCAGGGAAGTTGAAATCCTTGTGGCGTTCACACTATACGACTGATCTGTGACTGGGGATGCTCGAACTGGTCTCCAAATCATGTTTTCTCATAAAACGCATTGCACAATGTGAGAAAAGAGTAAAGTGAATCAAGTGAATCTAACAAGTACATCACATTTTGTAGTCGTGCTGATGTAAATGTCTTTGTTTTAGCCTTCTGAGAAATGTTTTTAAGTTTCTAGATGGGTCTGTAACTTGGCCAAAAAAGTGAATTACCTACCTATCTGTTGCATCGTTTTCTCTCACACCAACTAACTTTATGCTTTATTTGAAATCCGCAATCTGTCAACATTGTTAGTTTGTTGTGTGCTTAATCTATTCATGATTATTTAAAAAAAAGTTGTGAAACTTAAAAGCATTTTTCTTCCCCAAAATCTTGATGACATAAAAATGGAAAAAGATGTGAGGTTTGGAGGATGAGAGGGGAAAGAAAAACAGCCAAGAGAGCAAAGTCATGCTGTCACATGATGGGGAAAAAAAAATGTAGATGTATTTTTGAAAAAGAAAAAAAAAAAAGAACACTTTTCTCTTGGATTTGTCTGTGTAATTCAGCTTTGAGTAATATTGCTCTGTCAACTGTCCGAGGTAAAATTTAAAAGGTGAAGTACTTTCCGATACGATATGAAAGTTAAATTGGTAGCATAAAACTATAATGATCAAATTCAATGCGAGCAAATTGAAGGTAAACAGGAGTTCTGTCCATCGTCCCTCAAGTAAAGTGACAATTAAGTGACTTAAAACTGTCAAATTAACTCGAATGACAGTGCTGCATCTTAATGTGATGGTCTGTGGATGTTGGAGGAGTGTCAGAGATCCCACTAATGTGTTGCATTATTTGTCTGTTTTTGTAGGTTTTCTAGTGGCACAGTCTAATGCATTATTGATGTATTTCTTCCAAGAGGTTTCGTGTCTCATTTTCTGCCCCCGCCTCTCTACAGTAGTTTCTTCCCTCTCATTTGTCTCAGGAATGCACTGAATGTTCTTATCCCTGCCCATGCACACACAAGGGTGAGCCAGCAGCAGTGGTTGGATTTCTCTGCAGATCCCAGCCTCACCACTGGCATCTAGGCATTCTGCAACTGGAAATGACTTCTTACCTTTACCTTTACTGGAAAAGATTCTTTATGAACCTGTAGACCGAGTTACGACAGGATTTTTCCTGACATCGTCGTTTTACTAGGTTATAGAGATCAGAAAGTAAAGCCTCCATTCTTATATTTTAGCCCTGTGGCAACTGTTACAAGATTTATTTTCAACAACCTGGCATTTAATTGTAACAGTAGTTTGGCAGAGGAAAGAAAGTGATCAAACTGAATGCCGCCAAACCACATTAGTTTTCATTTCCCTTTTATTTTTCTGCCCTGTCACCTAAACCACGATCCAAAAAGCCTCAGGCAGTGTTTTCAGGTGTGCTTTTAGTGGAACAGTAAAATGTTGCATCAAGCACAGATGAGGAGCAGGCTAATAAAACATAATGTGTAAAATAAAGGCAGATGTTCAGATGAGATTTTCTTTTCCTTTTATATTCATAGCCTTTTCATACACAAATCATCCTTCAATTGTCTCCCTCATGAACATTCACACACTATTATTGTGTGTATCCCTTATCCAGACAGCCTGGCTTTAGACTCACACTGAAGCCATTGATACCTCATCACAATGCTCCCTCACAGGCAAACACATGGGATCACAATGCCGCGACTGCCAAACACGCTGCTTTACATATGCCTGCGCAGAAAATCGCGATGACAAGGAACCAACAAAAGACAGACCTCTTCACTGTCTGCGTCCGCACAGGCCACCAGACCCGCGCGCAGTGTTCACCCTCACAGGTCTAAATGGATTTCCTGGCGTCACTGCAGAGTCCAGTACTCGTGCAATGAGGCCAGGTCAGACTGCTGGGCTGATGCTCACATAAACCCTCTCCAGGGTTAATGTGCATTTTATTTAACGGCAGACTAAATGACCTGCGTCGTTCTCACTTTCCTGGTTGTGGGTGTTAATTACCAGAAGAAGGTGGCTCATGCACTGAATTATGATCCTCAGCCTGCAGGTCACGGGACTTGAAGAAAAAAGAAACACTTTATTGATCAGTGCTTTCCAATTGTGTTTACTGATGTTGAATTTACAGCTCTGTTATTTTGTTTTTTTTGTTTGTTTGTTTAACTCTATACATTGTTTTAAAAGATACTATGTTCTGGGCATTATAAGAAACTTAATGCACAATTAACTCGACTGGAGTTACTTGCCTGGATTCATCGGACATAAATAAGAAGGAACAGAGCTGTTTAATTGCGATTTAAACTCAGTGTTGCATTTCAGAGTTAAAACCAGGCCATGACATCAAGAGAATTCTATGCAGACTTGCAAGACAGGATGGTTTGAGACGGATCTGAGACAGAATACAGGGACATTTCTGCAACGCTGAAAGGAATTTCTTTGTTGAGACAAGAGGAACTTGCACAATGTCAACCTTATGTGATGGTGGCACAAGAGCTTGTTGGAAGTTTTCCAAAAGTAAGTTTGAGCCACGAGAGGAAAAATCTTCCATCTCATGACATAAAGACTGAACCACACAGGAACAATTCCCAGTGCTGAGCAGGAAACCAGACGCTGAGCGACACCTCATCAGTGCCAACCCCATAATCAAACACGGTGGTGGTAGCATCATTCTGCTGGGAGACATTTCTATGAAAAGGACAGAGAGAGACTTGTCGGAATCGAGGGAAGAAATGGACACGAAAAAATGTGGAGAATTTGTAACTGGAAACCTTTTCCACAGCTCTTTTGATCTCCGGCTGGGGAGAAAGTGAAGATTTCAACAACAGAATGAACTGAAGTAAACCGCCACAAAAACAAAGGAGTGGCTTTGGGTGAACTCCAGACAGAACTCAGCAGAGCATTTCTGGAAAGACCCGAAAGACCATTTTTATGCCTTTTGAAGCTTCAGTGACGTGTCTGCAAATATTCAGAGCCACTGTCCTCCGGTCAGTCCTTTTTAGGTGAAAGTTGAAGATAAAATGTTCTCGACTTAGAATAACTTACAGTAGTTCATGTTTATGAACAATGATGAATTACTATTTTGTATTTCATAGGTTGTATATCATTTTTGTTGTAATACTGGATACTGAATTGGACACTGATTAATTGCCATGGCAGTGGTTCAGCTCCAGTTTAGTAAGCACTGGACTTCCATTGTCATAAAACAGCTCCATAACTGTGTTTTTCCTCTTAATTTCAAAGGAAACATTTATGGTCCTTTGTTTAGCTGTGTAATAACACACAATGATTCATTCTAAGATTATAATCGCGTCCTATTTCCTCAACCACATCTGCTGCAAGTGATCAGCCACAACAATGGCTGAACAGGATTCTGATGCAGCTATAGTCTCCGAGCCACAAAACCAGTGGAAGGTCGCCATCACATCATTTCCTCACGTTGGAAAGTTCCAGCTCTTTACTTATTACTTTTTAAATCTTTTAATGCAAATGTTGGAGCATCAGCTTTGGCGAAATCTTTCCATATTCCATACCCGGTGTACAAATCATTTGGGATTCTTAAACGTCTTTTTTCGTGCATTTGTTCTTCATGAACTGCATCTTGAGGATAAAATTTGGAAGTGCAGTTCTTTCATTCAGTTATGTCAGATGCACAACTGTCTTGCAAAACCATTTAAATGTTTCAGACTTTTTATATTTTTATTCAGTGTTTTTATTCAGTGTCAGTCTTTCCTGTCTAATATCAACTGAGCCTCATTCTGGACTTTAATTAAAAACAACAACAGAAAAACAACACTGCTGTATTCAAGCAGTATGAATTCATTAAATACACAAGTAAAATTGCATTTTGGAGGGAACAAGCTCAGTAAACGGGTTTCATGCTGCTGCTACTGGATAATGTTTGTTGCAGAAAAGATGGGGAGGAACAAACAGCTGCAGTTGAAGAGTGTGTCACATGTTTATGCACAATTTAAACACATTCACAAGCACACATAGACGCATTACTCTTTTTTTGGCTTAGTGGAAAGTTTTATTTTCATATTCTCTGTCGTCTTTGTCATAAATGTACAACAAATGAAAATGCTGTACATCACAAAACAACCAGGATGCTAAAGAACGACTTCCTCCTCAAACCTTCCTTCTTCTTCTTTTAAATAAAGCTTAAAACAGTGCAATGATACTAAGAGGAGCAGGTGCTCAACCAAATATGTTTTTCTTTAATTTTAGCTCAGTATTAAATGTTATGTTACTCTTTGGTGTATTTGTGTAAAACTGTTTTTTCGGGCTCTCTCTGACTTTTGGCTTCTCTTGTCACTAAACTTTTAACGCTGTGGATTACTTCATTCCCCGTTTCCCTTAGTTTGTCTGAGAGCTTCCTGTTTTGCGTCGTCCATCACAGCTCTGCCAGCGGAGCGGAGAGTGTTTACGGTGGAGAGGATTGCTGCAAACATTTAGTTTTAAACATGTCGAATGCTGCTGCGCTGCCTCCGTGTTCCCGCCTGTGTGGCCCGTGCTCACCGCTACTGTCAGACAAAGAAAATTCAAAATCTTTTCAAGTGCAGATAGAGAATTTGTTTTTCTTTTTATGTTGGTGGAAAATATATATAATATAAAAACACACTATGCCGCATACACATTTAGGAGTTATGTATTTGATCTGAAGCTTTGATTTGGCTTTAAAAAAAACCCTCTGAGTCATGGCTAAACATGACATTGATGATGTGGAGATTTGCAGAAATAATTCCACAGGCTTTTGTTTCAGACATGCTCAGCATATTGTTTCATAGTACTTGATTTTAGCTGGCTAAAGTGTTTATATGCATCAAAACGCTTTCTCTTCTCAGGTCCTCAATGCTCAGAAAGCCGGGTACAAGGCAGCCATTGTTCACAATGTGGACTCGGAAGACTTAATTAGCATGGGATCCAATGACTGTAAGTTAACACCAGCTCTCTTTTCTGTATTTTTCACCCCATAGAGAGAACGTATAGCAAATATTTAGCTTTATGTCTGTTTTTTTCTTCTTTTTTTTTTTGCTTCTTTGTTTGACGACAAGTTGGACAGCTTTCCAATAGTGCATGAAAAGTCTCATCATGTTCTGCAGAAAAAAGTAGGCAGTTCTGTAGAAAATGTAAAGCTCTGCAGCTCTGCAGCAGTCCACGTCTACACCTTCCATAATAAACAAATAAACTTCATGGACATGCATCGGTTTGATTAAAAACTGGCATATATAAAACCCCCCAGAATGTTTTACACTCAGGGCAATTTGAAAAAAAATAAGTATTTGTCAGAACTGTAAGTGACACACCTTTTCGCTTCTCTGTAAGATATTGCTCCTTTGTGCATGATGTAGCGCAACAAGAGGACTTGCAGAACTCCAGACTTTAGCAAGTTATCCAAAAGTTTTGAATCCACTGCTCCTACATGGACATTGACCTCCCAGAAATCCCTCAATTGGCTGGCTTCACTCCCCTTGCAACAATTTGTTGCTGACGTCTTTTTAAAATAAAAAATAAAAAAAGACGCCACAGTGGTTGCAGAAGTAAAAATATCCAGCCAAAATTAAAAAGTTTCTGGACTTCCATTGTCGTTGTTCTTGGAAGGACTTACGGTGCAACGTTGTTGCGTAACATGTGGTGGAAACGGTCCTTTCACATTTAAGTTTTATTGACATTTAAATTGCCTGCCAAAACCCTGATGGACATGTTTTAGGTCCTGCTTTTGCTCATTTTTGTGTTGTGAGATTGCAGATTTCTCACTCGTTCTCAGTCACAAATGATCCCAAAGGCCTCAGGTTTCTGAACGGAGCAAGTTTCACAGACTCTTCCTGACTGCTTTTGAGAGATTTCATCTTGTTACTTCAGACCAGAAAACATGTCACCATGCTTCAACAAAAGTGCTTTATCACGTTGTTAAACAGCATTCCTAACGACCTATTCCTCTTTAAGTCAGAATCCAAATTTTAGAGTTTCTGAAAACAGATACAAAAAGGGACAAATCTATCTCATTCTATCTTCTCAGTTTGTTTATAAGCAGCCAAATACAATGAATACTTTAAAGGAGAGGCTGATTCTAGCTGGCACGGTTAAATGTTATTAAAACTCATATGTTCTGACTGATAAGCGATGTGATCTGATGATTAGAGATAAGAGAACTGGCTTCAGCTGAACAACTTAAAGAAGAAGAAAATAAACTTCAGACAGACGGTGAACGTTGACATAACGGTGACAACTAAACAACTCTTATTTCTTCTTTCCTCTGAAAATGACTTTGTCACTATTTTAATGTGAAGCAGTGTTTTGATAACTGATCACAGTATTAAATAAATATTTTTTTCTGTTTTTTAGTGGATGTTGTGAAGCAGATAGTTATCCCCTCTGTGTTTGTGGGCGAGGAGACGGCCATCTCTCTGAAAGATGACTACATGTATGACAAGGGGTACGTCTACACTCTTTTCTTCTTTAAAAAAAAAAAAAAAGCATTCCTTTCTTTTACTTTGTAAAACTGGCGGCCCGTTCTTTGCTCCCCAGCTGTGAGTTAAATTTATTGTGAAGGTTCGATAATTTGAAATATGTCAAGTCATGAAAATATTAAAAATCAGATGTGTTGTCTGTACCCAGGACGCTAAGATGACTTTAAATTGGTAGACAGGTGGAAACTGCCATCAACCTGACAACACTACAGACTGGTACATATGCAGCTTGGCTATGCAGCGTGATCTGCAGAAACAATAAAATAAAGTAAATAAATAAATAAAAGACCCATGAAGAACATCAAGTACAGTCTGTAAACGTTGTTGAACGATACAAATAATGGTTTAGGGGGAAAATGTCTGTTTCCAGCTTGTCTTTGATGTGAATAAACAGTTAGGATAACTGCTGCAGAGGGAGTTTATATGGAAGTCAAGTTTCATGGAGATAGAGGAACTCTGTGACTGTCAAACAGGATAACATGAACGGGAACATCCTTCATCCTTCAGCCAAATGCTTCTGTAGCGCATCCACCGTGTAGCTGCCACTTCTAAAGTATTTTGCTCGTTTTAAATATCAGTGTTCAACCACTTGCCCTGCTCCTCACAACGCTTTGCCTGTTCAACCAGGGGACATGTGGTTCTCATCCCAGACTTCAGCCTGCCACTGGAATACTATCTGATCCCCTTCCTCATCATTGTGGGAATCTGCCTCATCCTCATAGTTGTTTTCATGGTGGGTATATTTATTGCAGCTTCACCCTGTTCTTTAGTTCCAGTCTTTAATTAAGGAGCATTTACATGAAGATTTTACTTGTGTTAATTTGATGATGATAAAATGTGGTACTGTGTGTGCTTTGAGTCCCAGAATGAAACTTTAGCCTGGAATACATAAATATAGATTAAGGAGGACAAAGTTTTTTGTATTTTTTTTTTCTTTCTTTCTTACCCTTGAGTGTGTATGTTTAAATCATTCACAGCTTTTTTTTTCCTACTGAAATTAGATCACCAAGTTTGTCCAAGATCGGCACAGGGCTCGGAGGAGCCGCCTACGGAAAGATCAGCTCAAAAAGCTTCCCATCCACAAATACAAGAAAGGTGGGCGAGCATTCTTTACACCTTACTTTGTAGCGAAATTCTCTCATTCATCCATCCATCCATCCATTTTCTGTGTCTGCATCAACTACATCTGGAATGCAGGGATGCTCTCTCATTTGGTATCATGCTTCCTGCTATAAATCTGAGGACTATTCAGTATTGCGAAAGCGTGAAAAGTTACATCACTTTGAGTTTTTATTTTGTAATAGTAGGTGTATGGTCACTCTGATGGCTGGATAACAGAAAACATCACCAAGGATACATGGAAAACTACACTACTCGAAAGTTGTGACATGGCAGTTATTTTCTTTGTGCATTAAAAAAAATAAATAAATCAGCTGCAATGACTACAGCTGTGTCCCAGCTGTAGTCCAGTTCCCTTGGAACAATACGTCTTTTTTGTTTGTTTTTCCTGACCCTCACATTCAACTCTTCATAGACGTTATGTGGTGATCTTGTTTCCTACTGTTCTGTACTACTTTTTCTCACATGATCCCGCAGAGAGCAGGAATGTCATTTGTGTACAGTGACGCATTGCTCTTCACCAGAACTCTGCACCTTGGAGCTAATTGGATTAATATGGACTTGATTTTTTTTTTCTTCCACGAAGCCCATCGTTGCAGATTAGAGCTCGTCTCTGTTGAGACTGAACACATGACTGATAGATTGGAATGCGGTTTTCGGTCATGCTGGAGGCCGGGCTTAGTCAAAACTTTGGCATATTTTGGTACGGTGTGTGCTGCTCATTTGGAAGGTCAGGAAGGGTAAGAGATGAGAAGGGATGTGATCAAATGAGAAGTGATGTCTGCACAGTTTTAGTGTACATTTGGGGCTTTAATTTTTTTTTTTTTTAATTGCTCCAACCCTAGCTTTCGCCTCCAGTCTTAGTATAAAAGTCACACTGACAGGATTTGAAATGCAAATTGTCTCTGGACTATGGTTAAAAAGATTGCCAGTGTGTTATGAGGTTTTTTCGTACCAGCTGTATGACTCCTGGTTCTGTTTTTCAGAGTGTGCTGGCCTTGACTGCAATCAGCTGATGCAGGGTAGCAAAAGGGAAAGAATCGATGATGCATCGTAAGAATCTCTATTCCAAAGCTGCAAATTGAGGGAACAATTGTTATGCAGCACACCAGCTAAATGTGATGTGTGGCAGCCATGTCTGTCACCTCAGGCTCTGTGGTTAGTGCACTCCAACGGCCGTGTCTGTGAGCACTGACTCAGGGTTTCCACAAGGAACTGTTACAGTCAGTCTTGGCAGCTGCTACAGTGAGTTCAGATGTCCAGGAAAAGGCCTCTGGGGGGGGTGGAGGGGTTTGTCCGCACTGCTGTCAGCTGAGTCAGAGCGTTTCTTGAAACAGAAAGGGGATGCCAAATCTCTACCTAATCACCTTTTAAGGTTTGTACTCTGGAGCAGTGCTAACTTTGCAAGAAGCCGAGACCCACTGCCACGATTGTCAGTTAGGTGTATTCTCATGCAGTTCTCCTGCCAGGTAAGACAAAGTCACCTTATAACTAGATTTAACCAACGCTGATTCTGTTTTATCAAAAGATCAATATGTTAACCTTCTTTTTTTTCTTTTTTAAAAAAAAACAAAACTTTAAATTCTAGTCACATCATGTCGGCACTGCGGCATGTGTGATAATATACCTGGAAGTCTACGCCACAGGAAGTTGTCAGCAGTGACTTCACTGTGTGCTGAAGACTGAAAAGAAATAAGGAGAAAATCAGGGATTGGAGAGTCAGAGGAGATGAGCTTACATAGCCTGTGCAGTAAGTTACTTCCTCACTGATTCAGGCCAGGCAAGCATAAAGCGCTCAAATATGTTGGACGGACCATGCTGCTTGTACTCAGACACCACTATCATGGATCCTGTTGCTCCTCGTCTTTGACGTCATCCTTTGCATCTACGAGATGTAGATGCATAGCTGTCATTTGGAAGGTGCCTGGGTTCATGCCTGAACTTGGAGGAACTTCAGCGCATCAGTGTTTATGTGTGCAGCACAGAGTGGAAGGATACCTAATGGGGCCCTAGGCCTCGGTTAGAGCCAATACTGCTGACCGTGGGCTCTTTAAACAGAGACAGTCACTAGGAGCTGTGCTGGTTGTCGAGCTGCAGTCTTCCACAGTGTGTGCTGCAAAGATTAGTGTGATGCTTGATTTATTTATGTGGAGCTGAAATCGATGAACACGAGCAAGAAAGATTCTGCACGATGAAGACGTCATGCAAATGTTTGAAACTGCAGAACACTGCAGTGGTCACGTATTGCGAAAAATCTGTGCAATACAACATCCTACAGCATTAATGAATCATTGGCCAGGAGGCTGTTAAATGCAACATAATGTGATGCGTTTGTGGGTATTTGAAGTTTTTCTGCTCATATATTTGTCAGCCAGCTCCTCTACTGCTGCTGTGCTGGCAGGATGCCTTTCTGCTCATGAGCACTTCTACCCACCTTCCTACTTTATTTTTTTGTTTATACCTTCTCGCACATTTCTAGCTGTTGCCACAGTCGCTCGTTTTTAGTTTGTTTTTTGTTTTTTTTAGTTTTCAAATGTTATGGTTATGTCTTATCATAGTAGGCATTTGTAATGATTTGGTCCAGTGGTGGTGATGGTACAAACACCAAACTTGCGTGCATAGCGATGGGGTTTCGAAAGGCTGAAATGAATTGCAGTCTGTCTGTATGAACAGTGAACAATGCCTTAATGAAAACCACGATGTCCATGTAATTAGTGCACAATACCAGTCTGAACAGCAGCCTGTACCACAAGATCTGTGTCAATGCACAGGATTATGTAATAGCAGCTGCCACTGCTGTCAGAGTACAGTCCTGGCCTGCCATTAGCTTGACTTATGCTCTGAGTTTATTACAGAGCCTTGCGTCATTCCCACTTAGGCTGCGAGTCTGACGTATGACGGGGGGCTTTGGACGGCAAGTCCCGCCTGCTGCTGGCGTCTAGCAGACACTGGAGTCAGAAACAATGAGCACACATACAAAACGACCAACTGCAAGCTAGCCCCGGACACAAGGGGATTGTTTTTGACCCTTGTTTTAGACTGACCGAGCCTCGACTCTTCCTCTGACCCTCAACCTCTCAGTACATTCCCTCCTTGTGTGTGATGAGTCACTCTCCCTACTGCCACTTTCTGCCTAAAAAACGAAGACAGGAAGCTGAACACACTCAGAACAGAGCAGCTGCAGTGTATCAGCGTGTGTGTGTTAAGCACGCTGATGTCAGTACAGAGGGGCTCTCTCTGTCTTCCTGGCCTCACTGCTAGTCCGCCGTGTTTGGTCAGCTCAAGCACTGACGAAAAAAAACAACAAAGCTGTAGATGCATCTTGTTCTTGTGACTCTGTTTTTCTGTCACACTTTCTTTCTTTCACTTGGTGCGCTCTAGCGCTGCTGCATACATTCATCACTCGTCTGAAGTTCAGTAGGGCAGCGTGGTCCCTCTGAGAGCAGGAATGGTGGCCGGCTGGACGATTAATGAAAAATTGTAGCACGGCTAGCAGCTGCACCGGCTCTCGTGTGCTACTAGCCCCGTAAAGTAAATGTAAGGGGATCCCCAGCATCCGTTTTCAAGTGAAAGACATTAAAAATAAAAATGAATGGATTTAATTAAACTCACGCTGCTATCAATTCACTAAATCTCACGTCACATGTTTAAGACACATGTTTTTTTTTTGATGATTGTTGTGGTTTCTGGTTGGAAAAGCTAAAAAATGTGGAATCAGGCCGAGTGGTGTAATTATGTTCTGTGACAGCAGATGGGAGTTACCTTTTTTTTTTTCACGCCTCAGGTTAAATATGTGGTTTTTAAACATGTCACATTGCCAAAAGAAGGTGTTGTAATGGCATGTGGTTATACAGTAGCTTTCCCTTTTCATTATCTCCTCAGACCAGTTTGCAGGAGAGAGTTCAGAAGCCACCGTACATTTTCTGTCTGCAGCTCTTAGAATAGCTCAGTTATTGCCACAGTTCAGCATTTCCTGAGTGTATCCTGGATCCATGCCTGCGTGAACGCTCCTTCTTGTTAACCCTGACCGTCCAGCAATGTTGATGAGAAAGAGAGGCTGCTCTCGAAGAGTGCAGGCTCCTAAATGAAGACCGGCTTGTATTATCACTTTTGCAGATGTAAACGCTAAGCTGAAAGAGGAAGAAAGAACTGAGTTAATTGCCCTGAGTTGTAGTTGCTGACAATTGGGGAGGAAAAAAAAAAAAAGAGAAAGGAGGTGGTGGTGGTGGGGGATGTAACTCCCCTTCCTTATACGGTCTCATGCAACCTTGGCATGAACACAGAAGGTCCAGTTTGGGAAAACATACTCTTATTAAAGCTCACATAAACAACACCGGCCATGCTCCCTCCAGACTCGACAGGGAAGAGGAAGGGAAGGAAAAAGAAGAATGCTGTGGAATCTGGAAGGGAGTACGTCGTTAAATTCCTGAGCTTTCAGTGTGCAGAGGATTTGCACCTCTGGTTACATCAGGAAATGCGATTCTGGCAACTTAAAAGCTGCTCTGTCTGCAGGCTGAGGACTGGTGAGGACGGGCGGGTTCAGGGACATATTTGGACAAAGAATTGAAGGAAATCAGACTTGCCAGGCAGCTGGAGTTCCTAACTGTCTCACACATCAGGGAGCAGACTGTCAAGAAAGCATATGTGTGTACATATATGTGTGTGTTTATCTGGACACACAGGTCACTGAAACATGATGCAAGTCATAATACACAGCTGGAGATTTTGGACCAGCAGCATCTCCATTACTGCTTCAATGTTGTGAATGAGTGATTCCTGAGCTTACCATCAGCTGAATGAATTTATGAACTAACGAGCCCCCGTGTCAGACTCACACAATTATCTGACAGATAATAGGAAATGAGGATTATCATTGCCGTGTGAAGCTATTAAACTTGTGAATTTGTGTAATATCTCTGACCCAGGGGATAACTACGACGTCTGTGCCATCTGCTTGGACGAATATGAAGAAGGAGACAAACTCAGAGTCCTGCCATGTTCTCACGGTGAGTCGTCTGCACCAGACATGACACTTTGATCATCTGTCTTAAAGAACCAAACAGAACTTCAAATAAAGCCAACGATAAATCTTTGATGCTTGGGTTTGTTTAGCTCATTTGTTTATTTTGTATTCCGGCAGCAATAAAATAAACGGCTACTTACCTGATAAGTGGAGTTTGTGGGGTGATGGGTTTGTATAATTTCTGAACATAAGAGGTGGTACTGCTCAAAATGAAATGGGATATTCTTGTATGTAGCCTACCATAGTAAGTGCGTGGACCCTTGGCTGACCAAAACCAAGAAGACGTGTCCAGTGTGCAAGCAGAAGGTGGTCCCCTCGCAGAGCGACTCCGACTCGGATTCAGAGGGGGACAGCAGCCCAGAGGAGAACGAGGAGGTGTCGGAGAGCACGCCTCTGCTGCGCTCCCTGGCCTCAACCAGCGCTCACTCCTTCGGCACCATGTCAGGAGCGTCACGCTCAGAGCAAGACCCGGACTCCTCCGACTACGAGGACGACGAGTTGGACAGTAGCGACAGCGATGAGGTTACCGTGGAGACGGTGGTGGTGCAGATGCAGCAGCCATGCTCCGAAGAGCACGACCTGCCCCGAGCTTGACCGTTAAGTGGCTGGCCCGATCTGTGACTGAAACCCATCCTCCTCAGCGATCACAACTGTAGACTTTTGTTGGAGGACACAAAATGGATGTCATTGCTTACAATACATTGTAACCAATCTAGGATTTAAAATACATATTTAAGTTTTTACACGATTATGGATAAATTGCTGAGTTCCAGGAGTGTGGGACTGCTCAGCAGATTTGACAGGACTGGTGACATTTTAGTACAGTAGACAACTGTACCCATGTCATGAGGTAATGTGCAGAAAGGTCCAAAGATTCCAGACTCATCAACATCAGCTCAAAGTACAAGTACTGTGTGTGTACATATATATATACATGTATGAAGTACAAATCTAAATAAGTGGCATCTTAACCTTTGATTATCTCTTATTCTACACTCACCTTCTGTACACGTTCATGCTATATTGACGCAACGTGAACCACTATGCAGAGCCCAGTTTTTAAAATGGATCTAGTCAGCACATTGTTTAAAGCTACAGCAGCATTGTTTTGCCAATTTCTTTCTAGGCTGATGTTTAAAGGAGCCAAGGAGCTCTCGTGTTTTGTGCCAGTTACAATGGCTCCCAAGAAAAACTGAAGAGCTATTAACATATATATAATTTTTAAAAAAAAAAGGCACTCCATAGAGGCATGACACGAGGTTGTGGGTTCCATTTTCACACTGCCTTTGGTAAATAGTTCTGAATTACATTTAATGGCTTCTGACCAATAGGCATCGCAAGGCCTATTTAAATTGTCAATTTTGATACTATTCATGCGAGATGTGCAGATTTTTTTTTTTTTCCAGAAAATTGCTCGATTTGTGTTGAGTCACGTTGCCTTTTCTGTCCGTGTATCGTCTTCTCCTACTCATGCATGTATGTTCATAGTACAGACTTGCTTCAATAAAATGACACTTCACAAGAACCCGTGTTTGTGATTTATATTAAATTGGGACATTGTCCCATCAGCTCCATGCATTTACCAGCATAAGACATCATCTGTAGTAAACATGTAGCATCTAATCCATGAATTAAAATATGAACATTAGACCACCCTCACAAGTACCAAACAGTTCAAGGCACCAATCCCAACCACTTTATCAACTTGTGGACTTTAATCCATTTTATTCCCAGCTAATGAGTTATCTACGTTCAGTTTTGCCACACTGCATTGAAATGTCAAATCAAACTTGTGGTCTGGGCCTCACTCCATCTTCTGACGACCATGTGATGAGGCAGGTTTCCACAGAGCAACCAAATAAGGCATAAACCATCACATGAAGGTCACAAGTAAAGTCATCTCTCAGAATTTCCACATTTGCATTTGTTTACTGCCCAAACTTACAAGTGTGGTGTAACGTGCTTCAAAGTTTCTACAATTTTAAATTCCCCTTACAAACTGCAACCATAAAGACAAAAATGGCTACCAAGGTGGCCATCTACACTAACCCAGAGTTCTAAGTCCCAGGTGTATCTGCAAAATTAAACCAAATGAGGTTTCATAACCCCTTGAGACCACCAAAGACCAAATGCCTGGAATTTAAACAATTCCTTTGATTTGATGACATAACCTGACGTTTATGTTTCAGTTAAGGCAAAGTTGGGGGTTTTCCCCTCATTGAGTCACTATCTAAAGCCCTTGAAAAAAGGGACAAAAAAAATTGGTCATTTAAAACATCACACAAAAACCACATTTCTTGAAAAAATAATCAAAAGGTACTCCTATAACAATACTCGAGTGGAAAAACTGACAGAAGACATTCATCTGGTTGGAATAAATTTATTTGATCTGTCTGTAAACAAGGTGATAAATCAATTTATGGCATTTCTTGGTTTATGCTTAAGAAATCAGATGCATTAAAGACTGTATCCCAGATGCAAGAAAAAAAAAAAAACAAAAAAAACATGGACTGAAAAAAAAGGTTGCTGGAGGAGGCTAAGAAAAGATCAAGATC
>JBAMYA010000019.1:6497518-6509158 GCA_037176975.1 Arrhamphus sclerolepis | reverse complement strand
TTTCTCTCAATGATCTGACTCGGCACAACTTTGCAAAATGGCTCCTTTATCAGTTTTGTTTTATTTTTCTTCTTTTTCCAAAATCTGCCTTATTGGGTGTGTCTTTTATAAACCAATGATGGATTATTCTGTTAAAACTTTTATTTTATTCTTTTCTTGGCATAGTCTCAGCTGGAGTCACCTTCTCTTCATACAAAAACATACCCACACTCAAGAACAGGTCATAATTGCTAACAGACTTGGAGACATTCTCTGAGGACCTAGCCCGTTTCTCTTGGAGGTTCTTGCTGTTCAGTGAGAGCACTTTTTTGTACGGATTACTCAGCTGTTGCAGAGGAGGACCCCCACCAGCAAACTCTCTAGCAGCAGAATTTTGATTAGTCAAAACTTAAGGTGGTGCTGAGTTAACAAGCCTTTTTAAATACAGAGAGGAATAGATGGATGTTGATTTTGAGCATCAAAGGTTTTTCCACTTGCTTAACAGACCACATGTCTCAATGATAGTACTGTACTGTTTGGTGGAAATGTTTCCACTCAGTCAGTCTTATCTGGAAAAGTTAACTAAGCACACATTGACCTTTTTTCAATGTGGTTTTGCTCCAATAAAGTTAAGGATCTTCAGAATAAGGAAATGCCTCATATAACCCATGGTATTTATTGCATACCATTTAAAAAAATAAAATAAAATAAAATCACACTGGTATAGCAGGTGGTCAAACTGCATACATGTCACTTCCACAGTATGTGTTTTTTTTTTCTTTCTTTTTTCTATTACTTTATTGTGATGCTGTCTATATAGCTCAGAGGATGTCAGTAAAACAAGCTCTTTCTTACCTGAATATAGTGATGGCTTGGTTACATCTGACTGATCGGCGACCATCCCCGTCATATCTCCAGAACTTTAGAGGGGCTTATGAACCTTTTTCTTTTTTCACTTTGCTCTCAAATGAGTGTGTGATATATTTTAGTTTTACCTGGCAAAATTTGAACTGAACTTCATTTGAATGTTTTTGAAATAGTTTAACACCCAACATTTTTACACTTGTGGTTTTTAGCTTGGTATGTTTTATGCACAGTTAGCATTAGCTTCTAACTTTACACCGTTGCTACTACGCTTGGTAGTAGTCAAATATTCTTGTTTGTTGTTTTTTGAGATTTATTGCCTCTTTGTGGCAGTTGTAAGTCATTACTCCAGGAGCTGGTTCAAACAAGGTAGTCACATAAATGGATTTTCTTATAATTTAATGAGGATTCAAATGTTTACAAGTCATTTCACTTCATCTATCATTTCACTTTAATACTAGAAGATGATTTTCTGTTTATCAGTTAGTTGGGTTAATTGAATAAGTGTTTAGCTGTTTTTAGCGCCATTTCCAGCTGCAAATCTATTTTCAAGTCATTGTAATAAAGTTGTAGCTGCACTCTGATCTGTATAATATGCAGTTGTCACTAAAATTCTTATTTTTCTGAAAGGTCAGATTCAAGCCACAGCGATAAACACGGGCTCAGACCTGCAATAAGTTTGCTGCTTTTAAAACATCAGGCCTTTTGACATTTATGTGATCCTATACTCCAGAGAGGATAAGTCCTTGATCCTGTGATAAGTAGTCTACTGAGTACAGAGGCTCGTTAACACTGAGGTGCCAGGATTCTCTATTAAAGCATCAGGGGTATTTATTTTACTGTTAACACATCCCAGTGGAGTCTTAAACCAGATTAAGGCAAACAACTGGCATAGGGCCAAATCATTCAAACAAAAAGGTGACATTTAATACATGGGCAATTCACAAATGCTAAAGTTCTTTTCGTTGAAAACCATCTTGGCAGGGATTATTTAAGACTTGAGGACCCCTGCTATGGATACCCCTCCCCCCAAGGGTTACATAAGGAGCATGATGCTAACCTTTCACTGTTGCACTTAATTTCTGCAGCTAGAGTGGCAGTTATTATCAACCATCCCTGCTGTCCTTTATGCAAGACCCTAATCTGGTTGAAATAACAAGACCTACCATGAACATCTTAAATTAACAGCAACAGATAAAATTCATTTACTGTCTCCTGAATAAAGATCTTATCCTTTCCGGTATGAAACCCTCAGGGACATGTCTACTTCACATGCTCCCTGTCATCCGGTTCATCCACTTATATGTCCAATGAAGTTGTCCATCTTTGGAGAGGACAGCCTTGTTGGCCTCCAGTGTGTCACATCAGGACATAAACTCTATAAGGAGCTGTCTGGGTCTGGTGATTACGCAACAGGCGAGGGTGTATCCTTTTGCCTGTTTACGAGGAAGCTTGGTGGCAGCAGACACACCTACTCATGACTTTGATTTTGTGCTAGAAAAAATAAAACTTTCAGAACGTCTGCCTCATTTTGTTTAGTCTGCATTGTATCAGTGTTGACCACTCTTCATGTCGACGGTACATCATCGTCCACCATGTTCAAAGACCCTTAATAGACTTCTAACATCCTGCAATTGTCACCTTTCTTTGAACCTTTACAGGTCAATAAGGATGGAATTGGTTATTCAACTTTTTTTTTCTGACTGTGTTAGTTCAGTAGAGCTATTGTGTGGTTTTATGAAAGATAAAGAGAGCTGTTATTTAAACTTTGGAGAACTGTGGGCTTTAATTTTCAATCTTGACATGTTTTAACCACTTGATTGTTTAATGAACTGAAATGTGTTGGCATCTAATTTTGCAGTTCAGTTGCAGCTTTTATTTTTGACTGGCTACAGTTTCTCATATGTGTAACTCATGTAATTTTGGGCTTGTGCTTGTACAAGTACTTTTTGTGAAGTTTTAATGGACTTAATTTGAGTTATACTTAATTGGGATGAGAAATATAACACCCGTTGTATTTACTGGAAAATCTCATTTAATGAATAATATGCTATTACAAAAAATGATGATAATTTATGTTGTGTTTATCTTTAAGAAAGGGTTGATCACCAGTTGACCAGTTCATCGTCCTCGACCATGGAGACCCTTTTCCAGTAATTTAATGGAGAGCATATTGATGAGCTTAAAAGCAGAAAATAACAAGGACAATTATTGTCTTGGTTCAAACTTCTCAAGGGGAGAAAAAAAAAAACAACCAAACAAAAAAAATACAACTGCTGTTTACGTCATTTATTACACAATGTTGGTGATAAGAATTTAATAATATATGGTTTTAAAATTATAGTTAAATTAGCCATTAAAACAAGTAAAATATATATAATGCAGACAATGATGAATCATTTAATGAATTAACAGAATGTATTAATTAAATGGGAATTTCCAGTAAATTCTAACCTTACCATGAACTCACTGAGGGAAGTCATGACTAATAAGTGTTGCCTAAAGTCTTGCCTCACAGCCAGTTGGAAACTCTACTGACCCCTTCTGGTGCGAGAGGTGAACTGCATATTTTTAATCAAACTTAAAGGATAAAAGCTGTTTTTGTATCTGAAAGCATCACGGTGAGTTGTCAACGAGCACTGTTATCTGTTGTTGCAGCCCCAGTTCTCCAGCTATTGTTTTGAAACAAAGTCATTGGGAGGAAGGGAGAAGGACTCTGGGTTTAAGCCTGAAGTCTTAATTTATTCAGCTGTCTCCCCCCATGGTGAGTGTTTGTGTGCTTTTGGTGAAGGAGACGTATGCCAGTGCATCTGTGCCTTAATGGAGAACACACTGGCTTGTGATTAATTTGCATAGCTGGAAAACACCACATTTTGTTCTTTAGCATGTCTCATTTGAAGTAAGAGTCGTATAGAAATTCAAGGGATTGGAGTGTATGGAAAGAAAGAAATGTTTGATACCAAACCAAATACCTTGCGGTTAGAGGACTTCACATCCAGTTCACGGTGAGAAGCTTGAGTGTTGTCCCAGCATGATGGGGGCTCTGGCTCTGTCACAGATGTCTGGGTTCTGAGGCGCTGGGCTCGAGGTCGGAGGTGTCCTGAGCTGGAATGTGCTGCGTTGTTATCCTGGACACTTTGTTGGGGGTGGACAAGTGCATCTGTACGCTGCTGCAAGTCTGCAGGGAAGGTCCACTTGGAGGTTAACACACCAAACTCTTCTTACGTAAAGCACCACATGTCTTCCTCCTTGAATAAAATGTACAATTTCTTGTGTTTTTCTTGGACACCGGGGCAACAGCTTTTTTTTTTTTCTTTTTTTTTTCCCCCTTTGTCTCCTTACCATTTAATGTAACCCCTCCAGGATAGATCTCTGTCGCTCAACAGGATAATCTGATTCAACCTGCATGCTTCTTGTTTTTCCTTTCCTTTCTTTTCTTTCTCTGATAAAATTCCAGCCAACGCTTGTGGACATTCTTCTCTTGCAGTAACCCAGATGTGTAGATGTCCAGTTCAAAGGAGTGATATATTTTGCTGGCACTGTTTAGCAGCATTGACATCACATATCAGAGCCAGATGCTTGTTCTTCTAGGTTACTCTGTCACCCCGTTGTCAGTTCATCAGCTTGGATCTTACATGCTCTACATCGTTTCCTAACTGATATGAAGGCACATTTTTAGCTGCTGGATAAATCAACAAGGATGCAGGAATGCAGGGAAATTAGCTGTAATTTTAGTCTTACTTCACATCACATGTTTTACTTGTTGCTTTGCTACTGGGAAAAAAAAAATGAGAGAAGGGAAGGGCTCTGCCTTAAAAAGCTGAATTAGCTCCCAGCATGGATTCCCCCACCTCTAAAATACATAAATGAGTTATGTCAGTATGGGAAATTAAAAAACAAAAAAAAAGTTACCTCACTTGCCTTTTAGGTTATGTCATAAAAACTCGATTCATTTTTTTTTTTGGGGGGGGGGTCCCATACTTTAATTTCACAATCCCGAACAGTTGCATTTCCTCAGTATTCTAGACTTGACATTTAAAGGGAAAGTATGGGGAAGTGACCATGAAAGTCTGAAGGTGGTGGAAACAATGTTTTTCAAACTGCAGGGCAATATTTACTTTGAAGGCAAAGGACAGACCCAACAAAATTCGCCTTGCCCTGTACATGCAGAGCACTGTCTCCTTTTTAATTACCCCCGAGCCCTTGAATAAGTCGTTCTGTGCCTCTGGAGGCTTTTTTTTTTTTTTGGGTACATGTTGGCAGTGAATAAGTTACTGTTGCAGGAGGCTTTCCTGGACTAAATCAAGAGCAGGAGGAGGAAGCTGAGCTCCTCCTCCTCTGTTTTCTTACCACGTGAGCCAGCGGGGTTTTAAGAAACACTCGACTCGTAGTCGTGAGCTGTTCGTGATTTTCAGTGGACTAGTCTATTACAAAAATAATACTTAAAAAAAACCTGTAGGAAAAGCTGTGAACATGCGCTGCAAGATGAGCTACAGTTTGCCCTGTTCACCGATAAGTTCGCCGCCACATTCAGGCCGGTTGGTCTCCTACAGAGCGAGATGTATCAGGTAATGAGCTTTTTACTTGTCTTTTGGAAGAGCAGGTTTAGGTTTTTAGACTTGCTGTCTAATTAGAATAAGCTTTAAAATCTTGTTCTCTCTGAATCTCTCTAGTATCCCACGTATTTTTATTTTATTTTATTTGTTTATTTATTTATTTTATCGGACCTGGCTGAAATCTCCGCGGTCATTAGTGGCTCCTCTGTTCCCTGTGTTTTGCCAGCAGCTGTTAGTAATGTAGACCTCGCTGTTCTCTCTGGTTGTGGCACACCAGCCTGTCCCACCCCGCCCCCCACCCTTCCCTCAAATATTGTATCCGTGAAAGTGTGTGTTTACAGTTTTTACCCCCCACATGCTTCCATAGGAGCTGTACGTGCGCTCCAGCACGCACCATGTAAATAAAGGATGCGCTCCAGGAGCGCGCGGGTTTATTTCTGTTTTTAATTCTACATGTGGCCTCGGGCTTCTTAAACAGTAGTTATGAGTTGATATTTGCCTATTTAAATCAATATCATGCCTCTTTAAAAATAAATAATTAAATACTTTTTTCTTGTATGCAATTCCTTTTTACCTCCAGTTTATTATTCTGCTGTTCTCTTTTCTAGATTAAAAAACAGGCGTGTAATTAAGTTTGTATTCCTTTCATTGTGTTTCAGTATTAGAGCTATTTCAATTAAATTAAATCATCGGAGACTTTGTGCACATCATGTTCCCTCTCTGGGCTTCTTGTCAGAGCACCTTCTAGCGGCTTGAAAGTGCGTCAGCGCTGGACCACTGCGATGATTGTGCAAGAGAGTTAGGGGCATGGTCTGTGACCACTAAATGGTCTCATATGTATTTACACAAGGATGAAAAAGCCAGCGTCGGTTTGTAGTCTGAGGATTTTGAACTTTACCAAGTAGGAGAAGTTTAATGCTTTAAAGCTTGTTGACTCATTCAAGGAGAAAAGCGAATGCAAACCAAGATATGACCAGATGACGCTTTTTACAAAGAAAGAGTGTCAACGATAAATCTATTTGTCAAATAGAAATAGATTTTCATGACGTCATCTTTGGTGGCACCAGCCCCATGTGGAACATATTATCCACATGTTAAACATGCTTCTTGACGGGGGGCACAGATCATTCCCACAACCACACAGGACTGTTACATTTGTGTCTTAACTTGTCAGAGCTTATCATGAGAATTTATGCTGCTGTGTTGCATCCTATTTTTATGGACTTTAAACAATTTTATTTGTTCCAGGAAAAAAAAAAAAGATGTGTGGTGGGATGCATATATGTTTACATTTGGTGGAGTACATCCTTGCAGCATCTAAGTCCATGAATACATAATAATAATATTTTTTATTTAGACATTTAAGCAATTACAGGAGAATTCTTGGTCCTCGTCAGAGATTTAAGACAATTATACCTCACCTTGGATGATTTTGAAGTGTGATGCTGAAATTTCTGAGTGTTTGAGTTGCTAACTGACCCCAGAGTGGTGCTTCTTGTGACCTGTTCACCTCTGACCTATTTTTGGTGCTTTTTCTCTATTATTATTAGTATTATTATTATGTTATGGCTGTTTGCCTTCTTTGAAGCAGCTGAAAACATGCACCATCTTGCTTTTTTGTAATTTTAAACAGCAGTTTACTGTTGGGTTGCAAAGAATTTAAAACTCAGATAATAAATCTGCTCATCTCATTTTTCTGGCAGCAGAATTAACCGTCAATCTCTACAGCAGAAAATGCCCCAAGCTTTGTATCTCTTTCAATCTGTGAAGTCATTATGAAATGTCTCATGTAGAGTTTTTCTATATTTGGAATGCGAGAGAACTGATATCGATCTAAGGCATGTTGTGTAAGCGAGATGGTTATTTTATCTCTTGCTCTCTTCTCTCCACAGTGCGTCGGGTGCCAGCGTTGTTGCCATCGACAACAAGATTGAGCAGGCTATGGTGAGTTGTCCATACAGTTGTTTTTTTGTTGTTTTTTTTCCTGCTGCTGACACAACACTGGCTGAACATCAAACTGACTTAGAGGATTTTTCATTGTTGTATTTACTTGTTCATAAAGACTCCAAGCTGCACTTTTGAACAGTCTTAAGTCTTAAGTTCCTCATTGTTGCCCAGATTATTAGATTGAGCAGATGATCTCTTGAGGCAAGCATGCTGCTGAGAATGCTGATTTTAACTGACATTCCTTTTTTTTTTAATTCTTTTTCTTTTCTGAAATATTCAATATTCATGCCTGGATTATATTTTGCCTTCCCTCGTCTGTTTCTTGATCAGGACTTGGTGAAGAGCCACCTGATGTATGCCGTGCGTGAGGAGGTGGAGGTGCTGAAGGAGCAGATCAAGGAGCTGTATGAGAGGAACTCTGTGTTGGAGCGCGAGAACGCTGTGCTGAAGTCATTAGCCAACACGGAGCAGCTCAGCCAGCTGTCGAATCAGCTCATTAGCACGTCAGCGCCGCTGCAGCAACACCTGCACCTCGCAAATGCCTCCTCCCTGGTTCACCATGAGGGGAGTCAGAGCGTTCCCCATCAGCCAAACATCACCTCAGCGTGAACCCCCCTTCCCTTTTAACATGCAAACACACAACTCCCATGGACAGGAGTGGAAGATCCTTTTAGTAAAAACAACTGCTACTACCGTCCCCCTGACCCAATAAAGCAAAAGGCTTGGCTTTGCTCTGTGTGCTCCATTTGAATAAATACAAGTCAACAACAGCAACATCTTTGTTTGCCACCA
Source organism: Arrhamphus sclerolepis (assembly GCA_037176975.1). Lineage (NCBI taxonomy): Eukaryota > Metazoa > Chordata > Actinopteri > Beloniformes > Hemiramphidae > Arrhamphus > Arrhamphus sclerolepis. The sequence continues at coordinate 6,501,020 of JBAMYA010000019.1, read as the reverse complement.
AGAGCCATTGTTTAGTGTGTGTACATTGCTGTCACAGGGCCTTTCTTTTGAGACCATTTACCAGCCCTTGAAAAGTCTTATCCTGGCTCTGTGTTTGGCTGCAAGTGAAGGAAGAAAAAAAAAATAAAAGAGCAGAGGAGCCAGTGCACACCGTTAAGCTGAATGTTGTACTTGTGCAAGAGATGGGGTTCACGAGCATAAAGAGCTCGACTTGTTGGGATAAAAAGCGATGGAATTCGATGATGAAACCCTGAGAAGGACCTCCGTGGTGACGAGGGTCCTGTTAGAACATCCAGCAGGGACTGTCCTCCCAGTGCCCCCCCCCCAACATCACTCCAGGGCTGGAGGAGGCCAGAGTGCAAAGGTAGAGGTGGGACTGAGGAACAATCCTCCCTGAGCAGAGGACGCCGCCAGTGGGTGCCTCAGTTTGAGTGGAGTGAGACGAAAGCCTCACTTCTTATATGCTGCATCAAAAGCTTGTTTTCTCAGAGCCACCGTACATTGACATGAATCATAATTTTTTTTTTCATTAGTTCAGTTTTAGTATTTGCATTTATTTATTTCAGGGCTGCTATTTTCAGATGTAAATGAACAATGTCACAGATGCTTATTGAAAACAGACAAACTTTCCTTTTTTTTTTTTTGGTATTTTAAAATCCATCAGGTATAAAATCTGCTCATTTCTTGCAACAGGTAGATGTCAATAAGTAGGCAATAAGTTCTGTAATAGAAATTCTTCTCATGAACTAGTGCTAACACTAAAGCTGAGCTTTCATTAGATGAAATCCAGGTTGAATGTATATTTTGTAAAGTATTAAGAGTGGAGGGTTTGTACTAGAGAACACCTGTTAAGATATGGAATATGTGATGGGGTGTTTCTATAAAGAAAACTATTAATTAACTTTTTCTAGACTTTGTCAAAACGAAAGATGGAAACAAATTTTGGGGTTTGGTTGGGAGGAGGGATGAAAAGCTGTGAAAATTGTTTGAATTACTTTATAACCAAAGACGCGAAGATGTTTTTTTTGTTTTTGTTTTTTTTTCTCCATTTTTAAATGCACACATTTTTCTACTGTCTCCTTCCCTGTATGTTTTTTTCTTCCTTTTGTTATGCATGTTCTGCATGATCTGTAATCACACCACTTTCTTACCGTGTTTTTATCCAGCACTCTTATTTTTCTGTCAACTTGTTAGTCTGTGAATGATTGCAAGAGGATTTATTTACATGAAAGGGAACAGAAAGCAGAGGGTGGAGTAAGTGGTTAAAGGAAAAGAATGAAAGAAGTGAAGGAAGGGTCTTGCTCGAAACATAGAAAGAGCCACCTTTGTTCTCATGAAAATGCAGTTTCAAATTTTATATGCAGAAAAGGGGTTGTCACCTTGAAGATTTTGATAAACAGCATTTAATTTCAGTTACAATGTGCAAAACTTTGAGAAGTAAGATGGCAATATCTGCAACAAACTTAACATTTCATATTTACATCCCATTCAGTTTTTCATGAGGATATTATGGGCTGTTTTTCACATCATTGTGCCTCTTGTACCGATGCCTGCAGATCTCGGGCGATTCGGTTTCTTTCTCCGTGGCTTGGAACCAAACCAAACTGTTTGTTAATTGTACAATCAAACATCTTTTTTTGGGGTCTTTCCTTTGCAAATGGGCTTCTTTCTTTTCTCTCTTTTTTTTTCTTTTTCATTCATTTGAAGGAGATGCCGTGTACATGCCAAATGTACTGTATGAAAGTGATCACTGAGCCTTGGAGAAAATATCTTAACAAATGCCCTTGTAATGTGCTGTTGAGATGATTTTAGTTTTCAGTCAGAAATAAATAACTGTTTTATTATGAGTATTTCACTGTGTCTTAATTTCCTCCCCACATACTCATCGTGGAACACCAGTCAACATGATGGACAGCTTGTAAACAAAAGCAAATTGCAGAATGTTTTCAGTTTGCCCCATACTGCAGCTTCTCCTTTTGCGGGTGTTGGCATCAATTCACCCCCCCCATCTGTAACTGTCGTGAAAGTAAACAAGCATGTGTAACAGAAAACCTGCTGCAGGTCATACAAACACGACCACATGTAGGTTAACTTAAAACTTTTCCGATCATGAGACTCGTAGATGGTGTCAGAGCGGCTAAAGTCTCTCTAAATTTTATTGAGAATTTCAGTTACGAGGGAGAATAAAACCATGTACATACTCCTAAGGTGTACTTACGGAGAGAAATGGTAGATGTAGTTCATTTTTCATATACTGTCTTCATTAAGTCTAAGCTTCTAAATTCCTCCTCACCTGGAGTTGCTGTTTGCTTGAGGAGGTGCTTTATAAATAGTTAAACACCTCAAAACGTAGGTCCTCTGGATTACCTTTGCTTTGAGCACAGTAGCATTAAAATGATCTATTTTAAACCAGTATATTACTGTTTTAACTCCTCCTTTCATATACATAGTATTGTCAAAAATATGATCGTCTTATGAAGAGTGACACAGAAATTCTTGATCATGCATTTATTACTTTTTAGCTGGTCTATCTTTATTGTTCTTCTTTAAACAGCCCCCAACAAATGTAAAATGCTGGCTAGAATTTGCAGGAGAAATCTGGTTTTCTCCAATCTTAGCCTAACAGTGGGTGGGGACTCATTTTTTTTCTCTTTTGTTGTCCTCTTAAGACACTGAGCCGAGTTCTGCTGCAGGTTATTTCCCGTTTAGATTAAATTTTTCTTCCTAATGTCACCACATGCTTGCTCAGGTGGAATTGTTGGCTCTCTTTTCTGTAGAGTACCTCAAATTGGCTTATTTTCTATGAACTGGCCCCATAAAAGTAAAATCAAATGGAATTAAATTAAGGCTTGGCTCAAGCTAAGTCTGACTTCGTAATGCCCAAACAATGATTTTCCCTGGAACTCAAGTCATTCTTACTAAATACCTCAGAACGGTTACTTGATGATGCTCTGACTGTATCGAGCTGTGTACTGGCAGAAATTTATTTTTCCATGTAGAATGTTTTCCTCTCTTTGCGTCAGTTAGAAAGCAGTTTAAAAATTGGCTTTGAAGGAGAAAGGTAAGATGACACCTGTGACGCATGTGCATAATCCTCAATGAAACACGAATCCTCCTTCCTCTACCAGCCGCCTGTCACGTCCAACATAAATTCATGTTTTACAGCTGCTAAGACAGGTAGTTATTATAAAAGCAACATTCCATCTGATGTCCTCTGACTGCTGGTTTCCAACTCAATAATCTTAGAATATTAGTTCAGCTCTCTTTTTTAAAATTTTTTTTTTTTTTTACCCCTCTTGTATTGAAGTTGTTTTACCAACATATTTAATTTGCAGTCCCTTTTTAGTTCTTTGTGAATGAGTCTGGACCCTCAGCTTTTTATAAATGATTACGGCTTTGTGCAATTTTAATGTCATTGAATAGATGTTTTTCTTAGCTCTAAGTTGATTTTATAGAACAGTTTATTATAAAAACATCTTGTCTGAGCTTTGTTTATGCAACA
>JBAMYA010000019.1:6458865-6497418 GCA_037176975.1 Arrhamphus sclerolepis | reverse complement strand
ACACATGTCAACTGCTGGTTGCTTGAAATCTTCCACACTGTTTCCCTTCACTCCGTACGTGCTTGTTCTCATTTCTGTTGAAAACACACTGCTGTATTTGCCAAAGGCTGACAGATGTCACACACTCAAACCAGGAATGTCCTTCTTATACAGTGATTTAGAGATTAAAGGATATTTGCATAGAGATCCTGAATGCAAATCATGCGAGTATTTTTAGATGATCTTATCTAGTCACTTTTTTTTTGTCTCTCAGTTGCCTGCCAAATGCCCGCCACAGTTTGAAGGAGGGTTGTTCCGCCATAACAAATATCCAAAGAAAGAGACACAAAATTAACTTTCATTCTGGAATACTATGATTGATGTTTTTCCAGTGAGCATAAAACTCATGTAAAAGACCAAATTAAAATGGAAGAAGAAGAAATAAATGTCTGAGCGAGTCAGAAATGGGGCAGCAGGGTACTGGACTTCTCTTCACTCGGTTGAGGAAAACACCAGCTTCACTGGAATGCTGGCTTTTATGTTTACAGGTGCCGTCATGTGAATCCAGTTTCAGAGTTTTACAGAGTCACATGTCATCTGATCTGGTATCATTTGGGTCCAATGAAAGGTGAAGGAATTCTTCCAGCTAATTTTTTACCCAAGTATCCACACAGGCTTTTGGATTTCTTTCAATGTTCATTCCAAATTTGTTTTCCTCCTCTGCTTCGCTGAATCCCAGTTAAAACTATACTCAGAAAGTTTGCCAGGAAGGTAATTTCATAAAACTTTGTGTTATATAACATGAACAGAAGTGACCTTAGACTTGGGACTTTTGTTTATAGATTTGGTATGACCTGAAAGCATTTTTTTTTAAAATTCCATTTAATTTTGTGAAAGAAGTGCCAAATTACAGATGCCATCTCACGAGCAAGACACAGCAATTCTCTGTGAGCAGGGGCTTGCTGACAATTAAACTCCTCCTTGACAGGAAGAAACATCCAACAGAAACAGCCTCAGGCAGGACATCCATCTGCAATGGACCAACTGGGGTGTACAAGTACAAGAAAACATGAAAATTAAGGAACGTTCAAAAGTTAAAACAAGCCCTGTGTGTTTTATTCAATGATTAAGAGTGAAAACCTCCATTTGGGACCAAAGCAACGTGAAATGAATCAGTTTTTGAGTTGGTTAGGAAAATACGTTTGCACTGATGGGACACTGACGAGACTCAAAAATGTTAATCCACTTAAGCGATAGTGTGGATAGGATTCCTTGTTTTAACTTACCTCAGCTTGCCTCACACAAAAATGTTTAAAAAGGACTGTCAGTGCAGACATCTCTGTCTGTCGGCTCTATTTTGTCACTGATGTCACAAACACAAGAGGAAGAGAGCTTGTGGCCTCTGTTTCAATAGAACTGGATTGGTACTTACTATGGCCAGAAAAAGGCACAAGTTAGAGGCAGAAGCCATGAACTCTCTTCTCTTTGTGTCTGTTGACAATAGTTTGTGTGACATTGGTAGTCGAATTACGACAAAGCAGTGAAGGGAGGGGAGTTTCTTTTATACACACTGTTCCTACACATGCAAAGTTAAAGTTTCCATTGGTTTGTCTTTACACTTTCACTAAAGCGGAATGACATTTTATGAGTCTTAGGTCATGTGCCCCAAGTGCTAACATTTTGAAGCCATTTTCCTGAAAACACAAATTCCAATCAACTCAAAAGTGCTTCAGTTCACATTACGTGGTGCCTAATGAAAGTGTTCATTCCTTACCATCTAATAATAGACCTATTGTTCTTTGAACTCCTTAAGAACTGCTCCTTAAGAATAAAAGCTTTTCTGATGGCATCTACTAAGATTCATTCTTTCTATCAGATCTATACTGGTGCTGAAAAAAAAAACATACAACTCAGCATGAATGAATCGGCCCAGGGACAATGGCTCAATGAATGTGCTGAATCTGAATCAAGTGAACGTCTTGATGAAACTCGCCACATATTCTACATAGTCGGCCCAAAATGTGACCAAACACAGACAAACGTGCTGGCAGACCGTCTCAGTTGAGCCGATTCTGCTAGCTACTCAAGACGGCATAAAACTGCAAACTGCAAATGTATCATGAAGCTCCAGTTGGCTCTCTATTGTAAATAATAATAATAATAATAATGATGATAATAATACATTTTATTTGGAGTGCCTTTCAGGTCACTCAAGGACACTTTACAGTATAAAACACAATAAAATAAATAAGACAACAAAGAGCACAACGTTAAAATCACAGGAAATAAAAGTGCAGTTATGGAGCATATGGTGACTGAAACAGATGCGTTTTGAGTCTTGATTTAAATGTTCAAACTGGATCAACCAGACTCTGTGTCAACATGATTTTCATATTCACATACTTTCCACAGATCAAGTGTGTTCATGTTGTAATGCTTCAAGGCTGTGACTCACATTTGCTTCACCAGAATTGTGAAAGAAAGGGGAGTGTTTCTAACGTCACTATGACCCATCTAGTTGAGCAAATTTAACCCCATGAATGAAATGTGAAGTCAGCCATTGCTATGACTATCAACTTGTCTTGACATGCTCTAATCCTTGACATATCCTATTGAAGGGCCTTAAAGCAGAACATCTCTCTCTCTTTTCTCCTTTTGGGGGCTTGACATCATAAAAAAGATGACTGTTGATATCCTGCGGAGTGATGATCGCAAAGGCTAGACTTTTGATTTCTGTCAGATAGCTAATAGGTTTTGCCTTGACACATATTCTTTTCTTGTTCTTGATGAACACAGTAGCAAGTTTTGGTTATGTTCATTTCCATGAAAAAGTTATCAGATTTCATAAAAGGGGGCTCATGATTATTTACTATAACTGCATATATAGAAATCTGCAAGTTGAATTTACAACACCATGAAATACCAGAGATTTTTCTGGAGTTGTATAATCTACATGGGAAGGAAGTTTCTTCAACTTCGTGACTGATTTGTGCTGCTGATAATGTACACTTGTGTGTGATTGTGTGTACATGCGTGCCTTATGCAAGAACAATTGCTCACCATTTAGTTATGTACTACCGTGCCCAACAATTACATGCTGTTGTAGAGAGTAAAAGTCTCCTCTGTCCTGACTCACCACTGTTATCTGGTGACGCAACTATTTCCTTGTGCTTGTGGTAGAGCACACAGTGGAGGATTATAGTGCCATCTTGTGGTATTATATGAAAGTAACTTCTGCAGTGCTGCTGACATTATGAATGCATTATTTGTTTTTATAATGTGTATTCATTACAGAAGAAATAAATATAATCAGAAGCTATGTCATACTACTGGTCAAAAGCTTTATACATTTTATACACACCCACACACACATCTGTCTATCTATCTATCTATCTGTATATATATATACATATATACAGTGAGGAAAATAAGTATTTGAACTCCCTGTTATTTTGCAAGTTCATGGAGGGGTCTGAAATTTTCTTCTTAGGTGCATGTCGACTGTGAGAGACATAATCTAAAAAATCATTTTTTAAATAATTTATTTGTATGTTACTGCTGCAAATAAATATTTGAACACCTGTGAAAATCAATGTTAATATTTGCTACAGTAGCCTTTGTTTGCAATTACAGAGGTCAAACATTTCCTGTAGTTTTTCACCAGGTTTGCCCACACTGCAGCAGGGATTTTGGCCCATTCCTCCACACAGATCTTCTCTAGATCAGTCAGATTTCTGGGCTGTCGCTGAGAAACACAGAGGTTGAGCTCCCTCCAAAGATTGTCTATTGGGTTTAGGTCTGGAGACTGGCTAGGCCACTCCAGAACCTTGATAAGCTTCTTATGGAGCCACTCCTTGGTTATCCTGGCTGTGTGCTTCGGGTCATTGTCAGCCAACATGTCATCGTCATATTGGATGACCCAGCCACGACCCATCTTCAATGCTCTAACTGAGGGAAGGAGATTGTTCCCCAAAATCTGGCAATACATGGCCCCGGTCATCCTCTGCTTAATACAATGCAGTCGTCCTGTGCCGTGTGCAGAACCCCGCCTCATCATTCTTCCTCCTCCAAACATGGCAAGTGGAATTAAGACCAAAACGTTCTATTTTGGTCTCATCTGACCACATAACTTTCTCCCATGACTCCTCTGGATCATCTAAATGGTCATGGGCAAATTTAAGACAGGCCTGGACGTGTACTGATTTAAGCAGAGGAACCTTCTGTAAACCATGACGTCTTGGTGCATTACCCACAGCAACCTTGGAAACAGTGGTGCCAGCTCTTCAGGGAGCTCTTTGGTCTTAGCCATGATAGTAGTTGGAGTCTTACTGATTGTGTTGGGTGGACAGGTGTCTTTCTGCAGCTAACGACCTCAAACATGGTGCTTCTAATTTAGAATAATAAGTGGAGTGGAGGAGGAATATTTAGAGGCGGACTAACAGGTCTTTGAGGACAGAATTTTTACTGATTAGCAGATGTTCAAATACTTATTTGCAGCAGTAACGTACAAATAAATTATTAAAAAAATCATACATTGTGATTTCCAATTTCTTTTTTTAAATTAAGTCTCTCACAGTGGACATGCACCTAAGATGAAAATTTCAGACCCCTCCATGATTTCTAAGTGGGAGAACTTGCAAAATCGCAGGGTCTTCAAATACTTATTTTCCTCACTATGTACACACATATACTATATCTACATATATATACATACATATATGTTTATGAGGGAAAGGGAGAGAGAGAGAGAGAGAGAGCGTGAGAGAGAGAGAGAGATACACACGCAATACACTGTTATATTTGAATATGTAGCCTATTATATTCAGTATATTCCAAAATTAGTCGGAAATGTTTGTCTGCTGGATCAGAGCAGTTATTTCTCTGTGTAATGGTCAACGTTGTATTTAAATTCGTTTCCTCCCCTTCTATATATTTGGAATTTACTGAGGTTGTAGTATCCACATTTATCGATGGGACGTTAAAAGTATAATTTAGTACTAGCAGTACCATTTTCTAACAGCAGGTGGCTGCATTGTTACAAATATAATCTAGAAAGGTCTATTCTCACTAGCCATCTCAAAGTTCTCACTCTCGGTTTTATATACTGCATTGCCACTAGAACAAAGTCATATTGCCTTAATAGTCAGGAATAAGAATAATTGTTGCTTTTTTTTTTTCATCGCACTGGCAGAACCAGCTGGTGAAAAGTGAACTGAGCAGGCCTCACCGCCCACTAGCTGAGCAGCAGCTGGTCACGTGGCCTCCACTGTTTTGATTCGCAGCTCGGAAAGGCAGGGTAGACATGGCGGAAGACTGGAACTCCGGTTAACTTTTCCAACCAACCCTGCTTCTACGAGAAAACGCGTCCTCCCCACCCACCATATAATAAGACGGAAATTACCGGGTAAACTGGCAGCTTTGTGTGGTACTCGGTTCCTCCAGGAGGACATGGAGGTTACCGCGGAGGGAGAAGCGGAGGAGCGCAGGTGAGTGACAGCCTGGGCAGGGCTGGCTTCCGGGCCAGCGGATTAGGACTGACCGCCGCTAGATTAACAACGTGTCTAGAGGCTGTTCGTTTGGAGAAGTGAATATGCAAAAGGCAACGAATATTGTTTTTGGAGAGGAAATTTTCCAAAGTGTGGTCTCTATGTTCGTCACTGTGGAGTAGCTTTGATGCTAGGCTAGGCTAGCATGACATGTCAAAGCAGTGAAACTATAACTATATAAGCTGCATATTGAGTAGAATCGATAAGACAGCTTGCAGTTATTGAAAGTTTCTCAACATTCAAACCACCTTGTATTTCAGTTAACAACAAAAAATACTTTTTTAGCAGTTAGCATCATTAGCTGTCCCTGCTCAGCTCACGCTAGCTGTCAAGTCGTGCTTTGCTTGCTCTCGCCGGTTGTAGCATGCTGTATTTTAAACAGAAATTGCTGTAAATTCTGATATTAGATAAAGTAGAGCGCTTGGACTTTTACGCAGGTTGCCTTTAGACACTCATTAATATTCCTAGTGACTATATATACGCCATGAATACGCATTGAGTGTGTTTGCAGAGAAATATCTACGTTCACACTTTCAGACACAAAACAAACGGTGTTGAAATAATTTCAGCAATGTCTCTTTGACTGGAGGCATTTTATGTAACGTTGCCCAGGCCATGCTCACACCCACACAGTCATACCTCTGTTACTTAAATCCACCATGCCCCGAAGAACGGGAGGAATGTTCTCCAAATTTAAGCCAATTTTGTGGTGTAATTTGATTAGTGGCTCACCTGATCCTTCAGCATAACAGATGCCTCAAATCAAAAGTGTTGTGCTCACTAATCACAAAAAGTTAAAGGGGATTTGACATTTGGGTGAGATTTATGGAAATTGTAAATGCTGACAGTCAAAATTTGAACAGCATGTCAAAGTGTTTCAATACAATTAGTGGTGAATTCATGGATTAGACACTTAAGCATATTGTGCAAAAAATACAGAAACATTAAACAGTTGGCATGCAGAAGTTTAGAGAAGGTCAAATTAAGTTCACCTGTAAATGTTATGGTGCATTTTTCCATACTTTAACATCTTCATTTATATAAAATACTTTCACTTAGCCATGGTTGGTTGAAACAAAGGGCTTTACTTGAGGACTGTAATTAAAACACAAGATGTGAAAACAAAATAAATACGACTAAAACAGGAATAGAACGACAAAAAGCCCAAAATCAAAAACAATAAAACAAATAAAATAAAATCAACATATCATGCTGGGTTGAAGGCCAGTGAAAAAAGTAGGTTCTAATATGAATTTTAGGTGCATTCTGAAGTTGTATTCAAGTGTGTACCTCATACTAAAGGTTTAAAAAATGGATAGCAATTGAAACTCTCCTGTAAACAACGTCAGGTGCTTAAGGATTAAAAAAAAACTGGGTACGAGCCAGCACTTATTGTGAAGTAAAGTGACCTGTTGTCATTTTGTTCCCTTTTCATTTTATTATGAACAATATTTGACAGAATCAGAGTTTAGGACTCATTTAATTTGAATTTGTTAAAAATATGAAAACTACCATGCATCATATAACTGATTAACCCTAATGACTGAAAAAGGAAACAGTGTGACTGCAGATTTATTTACGTTAGAATGTAATGATGCTACTAAACTTTATTACAGGGTACATTCCTGTTTAATCACTAACTTGCTGAGGAGGACAGTTTTTCTTAGTGCTGGGAAATGGGCTTTAGTTCACGTGAGCAGTGATTTCAGCAACCACACTGCTGTCACCAGCACTTCTTTACTTCCTTACTCATTGCTATACTTGCCTCCCCACCCACCCATCCTTCCTCCCTCCTTCCTGACCTGCTGTTTGCTTCCAGGAGGGAACACTGGAAGCTGTTGTCCAGCCTGAAGACCACAGTGGAGGGCCTCGTGTCCACCAACAACCCCAACGTATGGTCACGGTATGGGGGCTTGCAGCGGCTACACAAGGACATGAACAACATCCTCAGCCATGGACTGAAGAATGAGCAGGTTAGATTTGAATTTTTTTTAAAATTAATTTTCTTTTGTCCATTTGCTATGGAAGTAAAACAGTCAACTCTGGTAGATTTGTAGTAGAGCTTTAGCATGATGAAACTTTGACCTGCCAATCTACATAGCTGACAAACTGAAACAGTGTCATCTGTTTTGATGCTTGCTAAGTTTGAACACAAGGTATTCATTGATCATTAGCTCTCAAAACCTCAATATGTGCAATATTAGCTGGTTGAGACATGTTTTCATGAAAGTATTTTCTGCCAGTTTACACAATTCAGACCACCTGAATTCTGTGATTTTTGCATGAAGATATTATCTAAATATACTTTTAGGTATTATTTTGTCCTATTAGACTAGCTAGAATGGCTAAAATATATTTCTTTCCTTAATGGCTTATTGTGTTTGAAGATGATCTTCTGTATGAGGGAGTATCCAAGCAGCTGCTTTTCTTTTGCAGGTGTACTACAAGCACAGAGACTATTGGCCATTTGTCTGGTGCGTCCGCTACATCAGCCCCCACCTCGCCTCACATGTTGAACAGGTGCAGTTAAAGGGATTTTGATTAATTTCTGTCTTTTGTTTTGGTTTTCAAGCAAAGCTGAAAACACTGTTGGACTTGTTGAGAGCTGTACAGCAAATGTGAAAGTTGAAAAGGGGGCCGGACATTTTCACTTCTGTAATTTATGCTTGCAAACTTCAAGAGCTCTACATGCTTGTTATAAATTGCCCTTTTGTAAATCTGCTTTGTCATTTGTGGTTGCATTCAGAGAAAATGGTCACCACATCCAAAGACAAGAGATTTTAATATTTTATTTTGTTGTGAATAACAAGGGAATACACATGAAATAAGTTGCAGGACAGATTTGCATAGGTTCCTAGATCAAGCAAAATGTTTTCTTTGGAAGTGATGGGGACAGATAGCTGTTTCAATGATGAGCTTGTTTACAGTCCTGAGGTTAGACAGCTTGGAGTTAAAGTAAGAAAGGCTAGATTGAGATGGTTTGGACACATAAGGCAGAAGAATATGCTCAGTTTTAAAATATGATTTACTCATAGTTGCCAGCTTCCGTATGGCTTAAGTCCCCTTTTGGGGTCCCCTTTTGCACAGTCCCCTCTGCCAAGTCTCACTAAAGTTTTGCAATATCATGGGACCTGAAATATCCTTATGTCCACTGTTGCTGACCAACATATCTTAGAGCTCACTCAGTCATGAATTAATGATCATGTCATGTCCTGTTGCTACAGTATAGACCATCATCAACTAGTTTTGTGCTACTGAGACAGTTTCAGTTCGATCATTGTAATGACAAATGTAAATTTTTTTTTCTATTATTGTTGAATCTTTCCACATTGGCTCTTTTGGCTCTGTTTCATTTGTCTTTCTGTCCATCTTCAGTTTAGTCACCTGGAACCAGTACTGAGCAGTGGGAATCAGAGTGCTGGTGAAAGCTACAAAGCTGAGCGTTGGCTGCTTCATAGCTTACAGGTTCACATGCTCTCAGCTCAGCTCAGACCTCTCCTAAGGCATCTGGGACATACTCGTAAATATTACAATGGTGAGTGTTGCCCTGTCAGTCCAGTTTAAAATAGAAAATAAAAAATCTAAATATACTACCATCTGTTTCTTTCTCTTCCCCAATTTCTGTGGGGTTTTTCAGTTTTGTGTCTTATTAATGTTTCTGGCTTTCAGATGATGCTTTCCTGCTGAGTGAGCCTCATGTGACCGCTATGTTTCAGTGTCTGGAATCTGTGGAGCAGAATAATCCCAAATTGCTGGCTCAAGTAGACACAGTTGGGGTGGGTTTCATGCATGTTCAGATGTAGATCACAGCTCCTGTGTATTGATGAATCAATGACATTCTATGCTTAAGTACAGTATGAATTATAAAGTCTGACTAAATTGTAAGAGGTACAACAGGGATTTACTCTGAGTAATTTTCACCTCTCTTTCCAATCTGCAGCTGTCCCCTCTGAAGGGCTCACCCTGTCTGGGTCTTCTGAAGAGCCAGAGTCTGTGTTTGCTGCCAGGAGCTGGCGGGGGCTGGAGGAACGCTGACATGACTCCTAGAAGAGAATCTCTGAGCCGTAGACTCACCTCCTCTAACTGCTCTCTGCGAGAAGCAGTCACCAACAATCACACATCTGCATGCACTACAGGAACTAAATCCTCAAACAGCGATACCACAAGTGAGGAAAAAATGTGTTTGTTTAAAATCTGTTTGTGGATTGTTTGGATATTTGAAATTGAAAATACAATATTGATTATTACTATTGATGTAAAACACATTGTACAAACAAATTTAATATACTTTTGTCACCTTATATTTAATGATTACTGTGATGTTTATTTTTTTTGGCACAAGGGTTAACAGTGTGTCGTGGACCAAGTCTGCATGTTGAATTAAATGTTGACGGAGACTTGTGAAAGTGCAAATTACATTTTGTATGAACAACAGAGTAGACTTCTGTTTGCTCAGGAAGAAAAAGAAAATTCAAAATATAATGCATGTTCTTGTAAATACATTCCTGTGCTCAGAGGGTTGTGTTGCTCATTCAGGATCAGATATTGCACCACAGTGCTGTGAATACACTACAGTTTGTGTGTGAATAGACTGACCTAACCATACAGACGACTGATTGTTTGTGTACTGGCTTAGTTGTTGAGCAATTCAGCCTACAGGACTCAATGTGCTCAAGCGCTTATTCAATTGAATTGACTAGCTCTTCAGAACATTTAGGTAAAGTTGCTTTAATTCAGCTCTAAATTGGTCTCAGCTGATTTACAATGTGACCACCTTTATCCCAAGATCATCATTTTGTAAAGATGAACATGGAAAAACATCTTGTCAGCATATGCAGACCTGGAATAATTGAGTTTCTAACCCTAATCAATTCAACATGAGGAAAAACACAGAAAAATGTAAAATTAAAGGCATGTTTTTTCTGTCTAGGTAAAATTAGTGTATGAAATCTTATTTCTTTTTCTTTCACTGTATGTATTGTAGGCACTACCTCTCCAGCCAGCAGCGTGGGAGCTCCCTTGGTATACGTGTCCAGGTCAGGGGAGACTGAGCGAGGTGTGACACCCCCTCCTGGGCCGGTGTCGATCCCTTGCGTCTCTGTAACAGAATCCCCCTCGCCCTCTTCCCTTCAGCCTGAGACTGGCGACTCTTGTGAAGGTGACTCTGATGATGGTCCAGAATATCTGGCTATTGGTAACTTGGGACAACGCAGTCGCCGTGACTCTCGAAGTTCCAGCCACAGCAGTGAGCAGGGAGAGGCCAAGGAGCCGTACCTGCAGCGGAGTTCTCTAGCCGCGACCCCATCAAGGCGCTCATCGTTTTCAGAAGGCCAGAAGGGACCTGGCAGGGGGTCTCGAGGACACACCCGCTCGTTTTCAGACACAGGAGTCAATCAAAAACTCAGGAATGGTAAGTTTGCTGTGTAATTTTGTGGAATGTGATTTAAGAGCATTTTTTTTTGGTCAAATAATGGAAGTATATATTAAATAAGTCTTGAAATATTTTTATGTATAAGTCGTAAAATTCTTTGTATGTGTTGTATGTAAAAGCTGCAATCCTTAGCTTTCTATTATGGCTGGGCAATATGATGTTGAATCAATATCACGATTAATTGAAAAGTTACTGCAGTTACATTATTGGGGGATTATTTTAGAATAACTTCATTTTTTTTGCCCTCATAGATCATTTACATAACTGGGATATTTAATTTGAAATAAAATAGCACATATCTTTTTTTTTTTTTTAAAATAAGTGAAAGGAAACGCGCACAGTTTAACTATATATGGTCATTAAATGAATGATGTATTTCAAAGAGAAGAAATAACTACATCAGTTATTGGTTCTAAATGTTACTTATGATTAATTTTTGATTAATTTCCCAGGCCTTATTGTTGGTATGGAATGGAACTAAATATCTAGTCTTGTTAAATAAAATGGTCAAGTTTGGGTTCAGTTGGATGATGGTGGACTTCTTCACTTAGTTCTGCATGGTTATCAGTTAGACTGTGGTTAGCACTACTGGGAGGATTTGCCTGTAACTTTCAAGGATGCAGTTTGACTCTACTCTTTCTTAAAAGGTTCACGTTTAATGTCTGATGGTTTTAAAATTTGCCACAATAACGTCCTCTTTTTTTGTTGCTGAGACTCTTGCCCTTCTTAGCTTGAGATAAACTTCTGTGCTTCTGTTCTATCTCTCTATTCTCTCCCCTTTACTGTTTGTGCAAAGGAGGGGGCCACAGAAAAATCACCATTATAATAGAGGATCCAGTAGCAGGTTGGCAGTGCAGTCTCACTGTACTCCATCATTTGATCCCCTTTCAACCCTGTTTTTATGTTTCTCTGCATGATTTAAAAACATCCTCCCTCTCATTTCCAATCATGTTTTAGCTCATCATTTTTGCTTTAAGGCCCTTTTTTTGTATTGATTACACATTAAAATTAGGTCACATTATTGTAACTAAGTCATGAATGATCACTTGCATTGCTGAATTTTGTTCATGCACATATTTTCTTTTCATTGCCTGTCAGTGTTTTTGAAAGAATAATTGAGCATTGAAGTAGAAATTTTATTATTTCTTTTCTTACTTATGCACCAGGTAAATTCAAAGAGTGCGTAGTAAGTTAAAGAGAGACACCTTTGTGTATCATTCATTTATTATTATACAGTCAAACTAAGCAGCCATATTTTTGTTTTCCAGCAAAATAAATCAAACCCTTTCCATGGATGTTATTTTTGAAGCAAAGATAACTATAAAATCAAAGCTGCTTTTCCAGTATTTTCCCATCAATATTAAATAATTCAGTACTGATATTAGTCAATCTGGAGTTTTTTGCGATTTTTGAAAAGTTGTTAAAATATAGTGTTTGTTTCAGAATTGGCAGATAAAGACTGCTGCATGAAGGACTACAGTCCTTTCTCACCTCAGCACAATGATTCCAGTACCTCCAGTTCCTTTTATATGGAGTCTCGTAAGTTTCCTCAATTCAGCACTTAATCTGCTTTGGCATTTAAGTTGTGTTTTATTGTAGTATAAAATGTTTATTCATTATTGCTAATAAATATAGAGGGTGTTCGGGAGACTTTAAGTGTAATATTTTTTTGAATGATGTAAAAACTGAACTTTTGCTTTGTAAGCTGAAACAAGTGTCAAGGAATTTGCAACACCATAAGATTTACATGCAAAGCTTTTTTTTTTTCTTCCTGTGTTGGTGGGATGTTGAATATATTCTGGCTGCTTCAGATGGGACCCCGTACAATGAAATTCCAGACAGGATGTTCAGGAAGCCTTCAAAGGGGCAGAGCCTCATCAGCTACCTGTCAGAGCAGGACTTTGGCAGTTGTGCTGACCTCGAAAAGGTGAATACTTTATCCGATTCAGTTTGGTTTGTGAAAAACATAGAAGAATAATTAAAATGGAAAGGCTGGTTTCTGATCATGTCTCTTTTTCAGGAGAATGCTCATTTTAGCATCTCGGAGTCCCTTATAGCAGCCATTGAGCTGATGAAGTATAACATGCGGCATCAGGAGGAAGAAGGCGAAGAGGAGGGAGACAGCGACTCTGAGATTCAGCAACTCAAGCAGAGGCTCCGCCTGCGGAGGCAGCAGATCCGACGCAGCCGCCTGCCGCCCTGCACGACTACCCAGCACAGTAAGAATGACAAATTTAGCATTCAGACACTTCTGTTCCTGTTCAGATACAGTGTTTCCTCAAATGTTTCCTTGTTGAGAATTGCATTTTACATTAAGCATTTTTTTTTCTTTTTTTCCTTTTTAAATGGTAAAAAAAAATGGCTGAAAAAAAAAATCGATTGTAAGTTTGTTGCAAACACTGGAAAAAAAACATTTTTTAAAACTTTTTTTTTTTATGTCCCATGGACTCACATTTGTGAGGAAATACTCACTGAATGTGACAAAAAAGGTTTCTAGAAATGGTGTAGAATCGCTTACCCTACCTTTAACAGAGTTGAGTTTCTTTTAACGCCTTTCTTGTGTGTAGATTTCCATTCCACTGACAGCGGAGGCTCCAGGAGGAGCTCTCAGGACTCCTACCAGGGACTGTCTGATTCCGGCTCAGCTGAGGAGGTGGAGGAGTGTGAACTACATGGTACAGTGAGGGAATGAGGGGATCAAGGAAATATTTCACCTTGTTTTATTTATAGTAAATTGTTAATAGGTTGTGTTTATAAAGTGCTTCTATAGTTTTGTTGACCACTTGGTACTTAATTACATCCTACTTGCATCTGCTGTCAACGTTCTGAAATGATTAATCTGGGCAAGATAGATGGATGAACAGATAAATGGATGAATTTACTCCTAGGCTGCGGAATTGTCATTACAGTACAACCACCATTAAATTATATGTAGCTGTTTTAGTAATTATTATTTTTTCTTTTTTTTTTTTTTAAATTCATAATGTATAGGGAGCTTATGAAAAATCCATGTCACTGTGTATGAGTTGTTTTCTGTCAGTACTTTATTACCTCATAACCACATCAACTGCTTATCAACCATGTCATCTTTCTTTTTACAAACCGTAAATATGACCTGAGTATGAGAGTCCCAGAGTCATGTGCTTGTGCTCATGAAGGATTTTTATGGTCTTTAAGGTTATGTTTGCTGCAAAAAAACAAGCTCTTGTGAAAAGGCTCTTACATTCCTCCATCAAAGAGGAGCTCTTTAACTGAGCATGTGTTCCTCCTAAACATGGTTTGCAGCCTACTTGTTGTGCATATATGTTGTTTGTTGCACAGTCTGAGTGTTAGTTAAACAGCTCTCAGCTGTGACTACTACATATAGCATATATACTCTTTGATGTAGTCATGCAGTATGTGTGTCTTTTATGCCGACACACAACTGTCAGCAGTGGTGAAATATGTGTGGTGATGGTTCTGCTGAGTTTTAGTTTCTTTCTCTCAGATGGCTGTGAGGGTCAGTCCCTGCTGGCAGTGTCTCAGAGTGGCCTCTCCCTGTCACTCGCCTCCCTCTTCTCAGGTATCTGCAGGCTGAACTGGTGGGCGAGTCTCCCCAGCTTCATACAGACAGTTTACTGTGGCCGTGTTCTTCTGAGAGGAAGCCAGTGGCTCTGCTCCAAACTTAAAATATGCAACACTGAATCTCCCAAATGAAAGAATACATTGTATTTTGTTATTTTTATCATGAAATTCTTATTCACTTTCAATTTAAGTCTCCCATCATGTTTAAGATAATCCATTCTGCCATTTTTGCAGATGCTCATTGATATAGGTTTAATTAACTTTAGTTTTGTTGCTGTTGACTCAGAAAGGTTATGTCGAATACCCAAAACTGAGTTTTTAAGAATCAGTTTCTCAGCAAAATTATCAGTGTGAGAGGAAGTGAAAATAAGAAAACTGGAGAAGCTGTTAATTTCGACAAGGATGAGAATATGACTGATTTCTCAGAATCTACATCAACCTGAGTGAAACTGGTTAGATTTTATTCCTGGCACCTGATGATTTAAGACCTTCTTCTTCTGTATTCAGTAGTAATAGTCAGAGCTGTTACTGTACATTTATGGTCGTGTAACTTAAATGGACAGTTTATCTTCTTAGTGAGAGTTGGCACTATCCAAAACATTAAATCTTTTGAGCTTGGACATGAGCCAGCTGCCTCCTTGCTCAGGTGTCTGTGTGCTTGGCTGTTTGTGTTGCTGCTTGTCGCTCAGTGCTTCGGGGTTTTGGTGGTGCAGGAGGACGGATGTGCCTGTACCTGTTAGACTTCAGTAAAACTCATTGGAGGAAACCAGTGAGCCAATAGGTGTCACTGGCATCCTTTTGTGACTAACTTTATTAATAATCACCGTTCATGCACATTCTTGATTCATCTTCTTCAGTGATGGTGATGTGCGACAGCCATAAGATGCACAACCACCTCAATCTCTCTTTTTATTTTTATTTATTTATTCACTTTTGTAGACTGAAGTAGAGCCGGTGCTAGTTATGATGGTCAAAAATATGTAAATATTTAAAATAGTGAACAGTCAACAAAGGAGAAGCAGCACAGAAGTGAGCCAAATTAATCAATGAATAGGGTTCAAAATTATTCGTGTGCTTTTTATTTCAATGCCATTGTGTTTTATCACTCACTTATCAGTTTCAGTTTTTATTTGTCTTCTTGGTTTATTTATCATCCATTTGCTTCTCTCCTTATATCTTTGATCACATTTAGCATGTTTAATGCAACTAAATTTCAAAGAAGGCTATTCTTCCCTGTTACCACGTTGCATAATGAGTCATAAATAGTGAATAAAACAACCAGTTAGGGTTACACATTAATCATCCGTAACTGATGTTATATATCCATCGTGTGATAATGCCGACATGAATTACAGTGACGATACACCACCCAGCCCCATTGCTGACCAGTCTGCCCAGTTATTCAGTACCATCAGAGCCGACATCAGACGCAGATTCGGTTAAATCATATCACTCCTTCTGTTGATTAACAGGCTCATCCTTGATGCTGTTAAATATTTATTGATTATAACTAAACAGCTTTAAATCAGAAGTGCGTTGCGTAATAATGTTGAACCTGCGATAAAGGAACTGATAGTGTACAGGCGGTCTCCTGTTCTGCCAAACCTGTACTGCTCACATGCTTGCATGCTGTTGTGGAACCTATTTCCCTGGTACAACTTCTTCTGTCCACTGAATTCTGCTTTTCTGTAACAAATGCTTCGATTTCACACGTAGTGGGAAAATGAAGCACAAGCGCTATCCTGCTGCTTGTGCCTTTTACTGTATTTATTTAAATGTAACACATGTATATTAATTCTATCTTAAATGTATTTTCTTTAGTACTTCAAATTTTAAAACCCACATTATTTTATTGTACATTTACTCTGAATGTTTGAATATCATTTGCTGGTGGAGTTTCTTCTCCTCAGCAGTCTCTGCTTCAAGGTTCTCACATCTCCTATTTTACTATTGCTGTCTTCCAGATGCAGACATAAAACGCAGTGTAAGTTCCAGCGGCAAGTCTTTTCTCAGCTCAGAGTCGATGTAAGCACCACTTTCTTTATCTTGCTTGATTTCATTTTAGTTTTTCCTGCTGTCATAGTAGCTGTATGTTGAAATAAACTGAACTTTATGTTGACCTGGGACTTTACTGTAATTTTCTCAGAAAGGGAAGGAAACAAACATGTGGGAGAGGGGAAACACAATGACTACCAGGGACTTTTTTTTTTAAATTTCCGATCAACTGAAGTACATTAACGATCAGTGATGTGAACCAAATTGGATTTTCTTTGTGCTTTTTTAAATTTTTTTTATTTATTTTTATTGTTTTTTTTTATTTTTTCTAAATGTACTCCTTCTGCTGATTTAGCAGAAAACATTTTGTTCGCTTAAAACCAGTTTGTTTTTCATATTATTCTTTTTGTTTGTGTCTGTTTTTCAGCTCTCCTTCCTACCTTCAGTCTAACTCAGCTGAGTCTGTAGCCATGGGTTTACTTAAGCAGTTTGAGGGCATGCAGCTTCCTGCAGCCTCTGAGCTCGACTGGCTGGTCCCAGAACAGGACGCTCCACAGAAGGTAGGTACCACATGTCACTTCATTCTGAACAGACCTCCATTTCGCCTCACCTGCTGCTCAACATGCAGCAGATAATTAGAATTAAACACCTAACATTTGTCTAAACATGAAAATCACAAATCTGAACCTAGTTTCCATTGTTTTACAGTTGCTGCCTATTCCCGACTCTTTGCCGATCTCCCCTGATGACGGCGAACACGCAGACATCTACAAGTTGAGGATTCGGGTTCGAGGGAACCTTGAGTGGGCGCCGCCTCGACCGCAGATCATCTTTAACATTCATCCTGCCCCCAAGTGTGTTAACATCAGATTATTTCCCTGAATGATTATTTTTCTTCTTCTTTTGTTTAGTTTCATTCTGTTCTTTTGTTTCTTTTTTCATCTCTTTCATGACACGCACAAATTGAGAAGTAGCTTTATCACAATGTTTGCTAAGAAGCTGTTAACTACAGCAGAATTGGGGCCGGTGAGTCTTGAGAAATCAAAATAATTAAGGCAGAAATTTAAGAGCTTGATTTGAGCCAATGTGTTTAAAAACCAAGAGTCAGAGTTTAATCAAAACGTTTTTCCTGAAAGCGTTACTTCAGTCTTTGTGTTTAGGTTCAGGGTACCCATTTTAAAAGTTTTGGATACTCATGAGTTGAAAATGTTTTCAGCGTTAGATACGCCCAGACTTTCTTTAAGGCTCACAATGTTCTTTGTTATTTTTGCTTTCAGAACAAAGCTTTTTTATTTATTTATTTATTTTTTTTGTCTTTTTGTTAAATGATGGTTCGGCAGATTGGGCCTAGATGCTGCTGACTAGTTTTCATGAAGTCAGAAGATTATATGTTGGTTTACTTTTCAGGAGGAAGATAATTGTGGCGAAGCAGAACTATCGCTGCGCTGGCTGTGGTACTCGCATTGACCCAGGTATGAAGAGGAGCTACTGAAATGCTGAAAAGAGGATGTTGATTTTTATTTATTTTTTTCTTTGTCTAAAGACTGGTTAAAGAATCTAAGGCATGTCTTAACACTTACAGTTCTTATTTTTGATTTACTTTAAAAATCAGCTGTAAGACTTTGGCTTAAAAGTAATCTCATTCCACCAAAGTCAAGTCATTCTCCTCTGTTATTTTATTTATTCATTTATTTATTTTTTTTAATGTGAAGAGATTTTTGGCATTTCTCTCTCAGATAAGACTTGATTTCCCCTCTTATCACTGCCTCCTTATGTTTCACCTCAGACTACATTAAGCGACTGCGATACTGTGAATACCTCGGCCGTTACTTCTGCCAGTGCTGCCACGAAAACGCTCAGGTGGTTGTTCCAGGCCGAGTGCTGAGGAAGTGGGATTTCAGCAAGTACTATGTCAGCAACTTTGCACGGGACCTGCTGAGCAAGATTGCTGGAGATCCGCTGTTCAACCCCAGTGACATCAACAGTGGCCTGTACAAGAAGATTAAAGCCCTGGAGTCTGTCAGAGTGAGTTGAAGGAAGCAGAGGGATGCAAACTGTTGGCAGTATGTTTCTTGAGAGTTTGGTGTTTTCAAAAATTGGTTGATAATGTTAGATCAAAAGAGAAACACCCGCAAAACACTAAAACCCCCACAGTGAAGTGATGGAACAGTTTGTACCTTTAAAATGTAAAATGACAAACTTGTGATCAGTTGCTATTTTGGTGGAGAGTCAGAATGAAAAGAGGCATTCATGCCTTTGAAAGATAACATCAGCTACTGCCAGAAGAGAGAACAGAAGAGAGTGGTTTCAAGTACTCATGCATAATCTACAAAATTTTATAAAATGAACTAACTTCAAGCTTATGGAGTTCTTCGAAATGTTGTCAGTAGTACCCTCATCATAGGTTGCTACAGGCACCAGGACTACCGACTCCGTGCAAAACAGTACCCCTTGGTGATATTTGACTATGTTTTACATTTGCAAGTGTTACTATATACATGGCTGTTGGTTTAAAAAAGCTACAAAAAGATCATGTAAATTGAACACTGGTAATAATGCCAACATGCGTCATTGTTTTGGAAGTTTTCTATACAGTCAATAGAAGTCCCAGTCACCATGTTTACCCCATCTGGATTAAAAGTGGGCTGCTTGGGTACAGAACAGACTACAGAGCAAATCACATGAGTTCCACATGGTTTCAAATGGCTCCTATGTGGGCCACATATAAGGAGCCCATGAGGGGTGAAAGTGAACTAAATGGGTGTGAGGAAGGAGAGGATGAAGCTGTGCAGGTCCCACATGGGTTCAGTAATGTATGCCCCACAAGATACAAGCTTGTCTTGTCGTCTACATCTTTATGTATTACTCTGTCTTAGAACATTTTTGGTATTTTGCACTGAAGTAAATGTTGTTTTCCAATATTTATAATCCTTTTTATTATTATTGTTATTTAGGTTTTGAGAATGCAGCTCTTCCACATGAAAAATCTCTTCAAGACCTGTCGCTTTGCTAAAGAGTAAGATTCTGTGTATTATGAAAAATGGTTTAAAGAAAAAAAAAAGCTCCTTGTAAAGAAAGATGATACTAATTTGCATCCGTCTTCCTCAGAGTACTGGACCAGTTTGACTGCTTGCCAGGCCATCTGACCGAGGACCTTCACCTCTTCTCTCTTAATGACCTCACTGCTGTGCGCAACGGAGAACTTGCTCCCCGAATGAAAGAGTTGCTTAAGCTTGGTACCTTGCACGTAGCTGGCTGTGTGGTAAGAGAGAATTTCATGTAGTGTAAAGCTATATGTTCAGCTAGACCTCTGAAACCTAGCTACATATATTTCATTTTCACTCTTTTTTTTTTCTTCAGCTGTGTCAAGCGAAGGGGTTTGTGTGTGAGTTCTGCAACAACGACAAAGACATCATCTTCCCCTTCCAGCTGAACAAGTGTCAGCGCTGCGAAGGTGAGCACTCTTTGAGAGCCCCCCCCTCTCGCACTTCATTTCCGCTTACCTGGAGAGACTGGAAGATCTCCAATCCTCGTAGGCTGGCAAGGTTGCTCTCCAGAGGCAGAAGAGAGGGAGAGGGCGGGGAAAAGGGTTTTCAACTTGAAATAGCTCAGGAGGAGTTGGAGGACACTGCTGAAGTCAGACTTGATAGTGGGGGAATTTTTCAAGCTTTTACTTCTGGAAAATTGGTTAAGGCTTTTCCCAGGAGTACGTGTGGTGAGGAGGAAGAGGAGATGACAAGGAGTGCAGAGTCAGAGACCGATGAAGAGCTGGAGAGTAACGAAGGAAAGAAAGGGGGTGATCAAAATGTGGAGATGCACAACAAAGGGTGGGATAAGGATAAGATGAGTGGAGATGAACATGAAAGGAGGGAAAAAGTCAACTTATTAAAGGTTCTGCATATCGACAGATTAAAGAAAAGCATCTCAAAAAAAGACAGAAGAGGTAGTGACACTGAAACATGCAGCAGCATAGAAAGCTTAGAAGAGGTAGGACAGGAGAGGAAAGGACGTTGGAGAGTGTCGGGGTTAGCGAGTCGAATCGAGGGTTTCTTAAAAAGGGAGAGTGAGGATGAAAAAAAAACAAAACCGAAAGAGGAAGGTGGAAATGAAGAGTTAAAAGAAAGATCTTTGGGGAAAGGAGAAGAAACGGACGAGGAAGGGAAAGCTTTAACAGAGGTTGAAGCTGCAACAATAAATACGGAGAGAAGTCCAGGCTTAAAGTTGCTGAAACCTCGTCAGCTCAGATCAGTTTTCTCGAAAGGGAGAAACAAGAGAGGAGAGGATGGAGGCGGTGGCGAAAGTGGTGGGAATAAAGACGTGCATACTCAGGAGGAAGACTGCGAGGGTCCAGAAGTTAAAGTACAGGTGAACTGGAGAGGTCGAAAAACGCGTAAAGCCAGAAGAGTAACCAGTGGCAGGAGGATGAAGGAGAGAGATGAGGAGGATGAGAGTCGAGGAGGGAGCACAGAAACGCATGACAAAGATAATTATACTGCAGGAGCTGTAGGACAAGAATAACAGGAATGAAAAATATTTGAAGCTTTTGAAGAGAAGGAAAAGCTGTTTCCCGGTAGGAATTTGATTAGAAAACGCAGGAACTGTAAAACTACAACAGCCAATTTAAATTACACTAAATGGCTGAATGTTTAATATTTGATTGTCATTTATTAAAGTTGCCAAGTTAAGTTTAGGTTTTACAATGGGTTTATTATGTTTATTCTTATCTCAAGTGTTTTTGCGATATATTTTTAAACCTTATATTAATGATAAAGCTCATAAAAGCTCCTTATGTCTGAATAGGACTATTTTAGTAAATCCTGTTATGTACTTTACTGTCTCTTGCCTTTTTAAATGGAAGGCAGCTGAGCTGAACTCAAATCATCCTTTTGGCCCCAAAAGAAAATCAAATCTGGTAACTGTTTCACACCTTCCAGTTGCCACGTTGCATCGAATGAAGAACGATGAAAATGAAAAATTAAGTGTTAAAACTGCAATTTGAGGGTCTGTGAGCGATGCTGAGGGACCGTAGCTATAGATTAATAGTCTTGTCTTACTGCCTAATCCAGCTATTTCCTGAGCTTGCTTTTTTTTTTCTTTTTCTTTTTCTTTTTTTTTTAACCACAGCAAACTGAATTTTTTAGCAGTTGTGTTTCCTGCACTACCTTCTTTCAACCTTTTGGTGAGGTGAGACGACAACAACCTTTTCACGCCCCCAGATTCTCATCTGAGGTGCTGCTTTCATATCCGTTACAATTTGGTTCTTGCAGTTGCACATCCGGTGGAGGGCGGATATTTTGGCAGCAAGGTTAGGTTAATTACTGCCAAGAATCTGATAAGAAAATGGAAAGTTCTTACATCTTTTAAATGCAAGTATCTGCAGTTAGTTTGTTGAGCTTATTTTTTTTTAAATTTTAGCTTTGAAGAAAAATCAGTCCAGTAATAAATTGTTAACTTCACATCCATGCAAAATCCCAAATATTAATTGTAAGTTTAGGTTTTATCAGGGTCTATTTTTGGGGCTTTATGAATCTTTCCTAACTGCCTTGAACTTTTCCCTGCGTTCTGACCTTTTCTTTTGTTGGCACGAGACACTTTCTTCACTTGTTCTCATCCGAGTTCATGGTGTTTGTTATATTAAGGTTTTTCCGCTTGCACAGTTGTTGGTGGGTAGATATATCTGGCTGCTATTTGGTGGAGAAAGTCTTTTAGTTTTCCGTCTGGAGGTGCTGGTGGTGTGCTTTTCTGTTTTTTTTTGGTTTGTTTTTGTCCCTTTAGTGTTTCTGATTTGGATGCTGTGTGTCACCAGGAAGAGACTGCTGCTAAATGATGTCACTAAAGTGCATTTGGTCAAGACTTTCAGTTGAGGAGTTTTCTTCTTTCCCATGTTAAATCTGAGCCAGTGGAGGTTTATTCACGCGTTCTTTCGTCCTGCTCTGGTGGTTCGCTTCTAAAGTCAGAAGCCATGTTAGACTTGTTCAGTTTTGATGAAGCCTAACACTTGTTTTGCCGTTTCATCTGTTTGTGCTGTAACAGAGGAAAGAATGTAAAAGATTGTCAGAATGTTGTAATTTATATCTTTTTTCTTTTTAGCTGTTTTTAATTTTGCATTCTATTATTTAAGTTTCATTTTCATCTCAACATGTAATAAAAACACATTTCAAAATTACAGTTCTTGTCATTTCATTAATCCATTTTCATTTTTTTTTTTTTTTAACAGAAAAATGTTTTTTTTTTTCCCATTGTTTAACGTTAAGTTGAAAAACAGCAGACTTGTGAAGTGCTGGTGTGTTACAGAAGAGCAGAATAAGTCTGGACAGGTCCAGGTTAGGGGTGGTCCCTCCTACAACATGAGCTGCCTTTAGACCTGCTCGCTTTCATGTGCTTCGCTGCTTTTTATACCTCCACCTCCTCCCTGTCCTCCCTCAGCCTTCCTTGTGATTGGCTGTTCTTGTACGTCATGTGTCACAGTCTGCAAACTGGTTGAACTGGTTGACATCTGTATTGTTTGTTCTTACCAACAGGATTTGCTACTCCCTATGAGGACGGTCATCTTTTATCTTACAGTTTGTCGTGTCTGTGGATTTTGTTTTTAAATGACTGACGCTTCCTTTTGTGATGGTTCTTTTTTCTTCTTCCTCAGAATGCCACGCCTGTTACCATCGCGGCTGCTTCCAGACAGGTAAAGCCTGCCCTCGATGTCAGCGGCTGGCAGAGCGCAGGGAGAGGATGGCGCGCAAAAACATGGAGGAGCAAGAGGACGAGGGAGGTGGGACTTAGAGCTGGTAACGCGGGACCCTTGAGAAAGAAGGAGATCACAACACGACCATGATTGTAGACACTATCTCACTTTGCGTTCCAGTCCTCTCTGACCTTGGTGATGGTACCCACTGCAGAAGTATCTTTCTGATCACTTTGCCAGATGTGCAGGCTTTTCATCATTTGTCAAGAGGAACATGGCTACTGTTGATTTTTCAGATCAATATTTTGTGTAAGCCTCTTTCAGAGATGCACTTTATAAATTCCTCCTGCTTGAAAAGTGGATTGGCTATTTTAAAAAAAAAAAAAATCTGTTTACTCCTCTCCATGATGTACATGTTATCTGATTAGTTTTTTTCCTCTAAGATATGAATGCATTCCTTCAACTTTACTTGAAAGTAATTAACACATCCCATGACTCTCTCCCGGCCTAAAAAAAAAAAGAAGAAAGAGCTGCTATAATGCTCTAAAAAAAGATATTGTTTATAAAGTTAAATTGCAGTTATTAGTCAGCTCTAATTTCTCGATGTGAAAATGTGTGAGTGATAAAAACCGCTGTCTTGCACGGTTATTTCATGCGACCAAAAGTCCAGCTTTATGTGCAACTAGAGCCAAAGACCGTCTTAACTCATCAGCACTTGTCGAATTTTGGTACTTCAAATAAAGCTTAGCCCATTTGGTAAAAACAAGCATTTGCTCAGACTAAAACTCAGTCTGCTTTGGTGCTTTTCCTTGCCTACAGCAGCTTGCAAATGCTGCTGTGTTTCTTTTTGTGTGTTTGTGTGCGCGTGATTGACCCAAACTAGTAGAGATTTGTATTAAAGGATGAAACTGGAAATTGCAAAAGGTTCTTTATACTTTGACTGACACTGTATTTAAATAATTCTGTCAATGATATTTTTACTTTTGATTTGAGTACTCTGAATATATTTAATCTCCTTATGTTCCCTCTGTTGAGGCTGTGTTAGCTGCATTTTTGTGCCTCTGGGACCAACGAATCTCGACTGGTAGGCATAGTGAAGTCTGACTGTGCAAGACTTGAAGTACAGAATGAGGTTTCTGTTGTTGCAGATGTTTAAAGAAAAAAACATTTGTGCTGCTCTGTGTGTGTGTATGTGTGGGTGTGCGTGTGCATATATGGTGTGTTGCTGAGATGAACTGTGCAAATGAGATACTGTGTGTGTGTATGTGAATGCACGTGTCTATCTACTGTCCTTGCAGTCATGCACAAATACTTTGCACCCTCCTAGTCAGCACTTAGTGTTTTTTTTTTGTTTTTTTTGTTTTTTTAATTTGTTTGTTTGTTAAAACATTGTTGGTTTTGGAATAATGGAGTCCAGTTAAATTGCACTGATCCCACGTCTGTCCTGAAGTGGAGTTTAGATGTCACCATTTTTCTTATGTTTATATTCAAAATATTGATCCCCCTACATGGAATCCCATGAAATATAGCTTACACAACATTGAGAGTTTCATGTAACATTATAATCTTTCACCTTGACAAGTCAAATTCTTCTTATTTTATCTGTTGCAGCCTGTCACCTGTGCAGTCTTGTTCTTGTGGCTGATCATGAACAAAGCTTCAGGTCATGTTTTTCAGCAGCAGTTCAAATGTATTTTTATAAAGACGCTGGAAAACACATTTTAGTTCCAAGTACAAGTTGATGCGCAGCAACCTTCGGATACAATTGAAGCTCCACAATGCATTTTCATTTATAAGCTACTAAAGTTAATGTGTGATCATGAGGTTAGTCAATAGATTATTTACTTAAGTCCTTCATAGAAGAAAAGTGTGCCCACATTTTCTTTTTATTTAAAAACAAAACAAAACACTGAGCTCTAAATCTAAGGTCCTGAATGAGGAGACTAACAAAGCCACTCAGAAACCTTGGTTTAATTTTTGTTTGTTTTTCCATGGACTGCCTTTAACATGAAGGAGAGGTGATGTTTCAAGTGCACTACGGATTTAAATGTCTAATATTAAAAATGTTAATGATTGTTATGTCTTAATTTACTTTGAATTTGTTATAATAAATGACTGGCAAGACTGTTAATAAGTGTCTGAGTTATCTTTTTTTTTTTTAATGTATATAAAATAAATTTGAAGGAAGGGAGCAGCCTCCAGTCAATCACATTTTCTTTTTACTGTCTTTTAGCTTCCTCCTTATTCCTTCCTTCTACCAATGTATTCACTATTTCTCCTCTTATGTCATTTGTTCCTCTGATCTGCTCATTTTTAATCCTCGTCTGTCCCACAGAAAGTCTACATCTTCATCTCTGCCACCTCCAGCTCTGTTTCCTGTCTCTTGGTCAGTGCTGCTGGCTACAAGTCGTAGAGGAGTGCTCGCTACCAGGCTTGTTCCTTTACGCCTGCTGCTACTCCTCCATCACAGGCTGACTCCAAGCACACTCCCCCACCCTGTCTGCGATCTGGTGTTGCTGTGTTCTTTGCTTCCTAGCTGTTCTATCTTCTTCCGTTTCGTTTACACTCGCAAACTGTTTTGCATTGTTCCTTTTCTAAGTAGCACGTCCACCTCTCCAGGTTTTTCTTCCAAATGTTCCTTAGTCTTGCTACAGATCACAATATCATTTGTAAATATTATAGTCTACGGAGATGCTTGTCTGACCTCATCACCATGGCAAACAAAGAATTTGTGTTGATCCTTGACGCAGTCCCACCTCCACTTGAAACCTACCTGCTAACCCTACTCCACAACTTACAGTTGCCATGCTTCCCTCTTACAGGTCTCAAATCACTCTTAACATACTTCTCTGTTGTATGCTTCCTCTGAATCTGCAGACACTGGATCTCTTTCTGACTTTGCTTGGAGAATTCTGATGTATAACATAAGAAAATACTGTACCAGAGGTCCTCTTTCTTGGCATGAACCCATACTGTTCCTCATAAATCTTTACTTCTTTCATTACTTATGTTTTTTTTAATTATGATTACTCAATGTCAGTAAGTGTATTTTAGTAATTAATTTATTTTGTTTTTACTCATTTTGAATGAGCCAGAAGTAACTCACATTTTCTGGTTAATAAATGAGGGATGAATGTAGTAAACAAGCCATAGGAATATCAACATTTCAAATACATCCATCCATCTTCTTCTGCTTATCTTGAACCGGGTCGCGGGGCAGCAGCCTGAGCAGGGACGCCCAGACTTCCCTCTCCCCAGACAGCTCCTCTAGCTCTTCCGGGAGGATCACAAGGTGTTCACAGGCCAGCTGAGCGACATAGTCGCCCCAGCGAGATTTCAAATACAATGGCAGTGCAATTCTTAACATATTCTCATTACTTATATTTGAATTTGCAAACATTTCCATTATGCAATATATATTTTTTCTTTTCCTCATTTGTTGCCTCTTCCTTGAAATGCTGCTTGTGTTTGATACAATGAGAATTAGGTTGAGGTAGCACAATATAAAGTGGCAATATGAAGCTAAATATGTGGGCAATTGTGCCATCTAGCTTCAGACATTGAGAAGGTTTTACTATTCTAAGAGTAAGAGCAAAAACTCTGGTTGTGGATTTCAGCTTACAGAACCCCGTCTGTAGTCTTGCAAAGTCTTCATGGCTAATTTGCATGCACTGTTGATACCAGGTGAGGAAGACGGCTAAGAGAGGACAAATATTTTGTGTATTTTGCTCTTTTTACATGTCATATTCAAAGATTTTTTTTACTTAGGACAGAATTAGTTTCAGTTTATTTGTAAACATCATGGGCATAACCCTGAAGTTTGTTGGTCTTTTCCTAAATAATATTACTGGAATAAATTATGTGTTTTAGGGCCCTGAATCACTTTAGTAAAATTAACAGAAAATATTGTGTTACTTCATAATGTTAATTTTCACAGCGTGGAAGGTAAGCAACTTCAACATCCCAGTCATGCATTCAACCCCCTAATCCTTTATCACGCCGCGTATGTATTATTCCAGATCCAGATACTCATGATGGCGATGAAGCTTGCACTGATGAAGACGATGTACAAGCCAAACAGCAGGCGGTCGATCACTATCCCGATCATTTGCCATTCCTGTGAGGCCTTGGACCCCTGGAAATATTTGTCCACCTGAAGACGGATGGCTGTGAGATCTCTGCTCAGCTTCCTCAGTTCACCCACGAATGGCTCCGGAGGGGCCGCAGGGGGGACAGAGGCCTTTTCTGGAGGTTTATCAGTCTGGACGCTCTGATGCTGACTTTCTGAGATGTTTATGGAGCTATTTATTGCAGAGTCTGTCAGAAAAAAAAGTTCATGTACAATATCTTATTTTTAGTATTAAGGGCTTTAAAAACATCTAAATCAATTGACACTGGAAAGTTACAGTACTGGCTTACATAAAGTTCCCAAGTTAACACGCAAATAATGCATTTGCATAATCTCTAATGTATTACTTTTGCTTTCACTTTAAAAAGATCTGAGGCAGAATCAGGATTTTGAAATTTAGTCCATCAAATGTTATTTTCTCAACTTGTAAACTTCCTTTTATCTTTCAATGTGAAGTTTAATGTTTTGTTGTTGTAATAAATAAAAATATACCCTTAGAAGATTGGTTGAAGTAGACTGTGGTTCGGTTGCTGTTCTCCTTTGGAGGGAGACAAACTAGAAGAGCCAGATAATGTAACACCAAGATGCTGAGCCAATGGGGCACTGCGCTGTACTGACTGGAGCTGAACTGGATATTTGTGATGAACACCGTCTCCAACAGGCTGGCCACCATCAGAGCAAGACTGATGGAGAAGAACACATCTGCAGAAACAACAAGCAGGTCTCAGTACAGTTGATTTACATACGTGCCATCATCTTGCTATTAGCTTCTATTAACTCAGTGAAAGTGTTGATCAAGAAAGGGGAAAGGAAAAAAGAAAGTCTGCTGCTCATCACCTTGAAAGGTGGATGGTTTGATCATGTTGCTGGTGGTGTACCTTTGATAATTAAAGCATCACTAGACTAAACGGACTGGATGAACTGTTTTTGCAGAAGTTGGAGTCCAGCAGCAGAAAATCCAGTTTTTCATTGAAGTGTGAAAAAAATTATTGCGTCGAGAAAGTTTGGATTTATAGATGGAATTTTGCTGCTCTTGCTGTTAAAAAGGCCGTCAGTCCTGAACTGTTGTTAACATTTACCTGAAGGTAGTTTTCATATGTTCCACTGAGGAAATAATCTATAAAATAAACAAAACAAACAAAAAACCCCTCATAGTTAACCCATGGTGTCCTTGCTGATATTATATCTTGTACAAACATGGCTAAATTGTAAGACTGGTTGTTTGGCATAGAGCTGCAAAGCTGTTCCAAAATCAATTGCATTTCTGTTTTTTATTAACTTTTCTCAAATTTATCAAGTGGTGTGGATACGGGGGTTACATATATACATATGATATATATAACACTACAACACAAACCTCCACACATTCATTTACAGACACCACACAGACACCACACCCATCACGCTCTGCGGTTGTTGATTTTCATCCTCTGCCAGAATCAGGATTTTGGGAGTTAATAAAACATGCTGTTGAAAGACACACTCATGAAGGACTCAGTATCACTCACTCACAAGAAAAATAGCATCTGCTGTAAGTTTGTGTCTGCTGTTGTTCTGAATGTCTTTGACGTCTCCATGGTTGGCATTGATCATTTTGTATCTAAATATTGTACAGTCATTTAATGTGGCTGTTCTTTCATCATCAAGTGTTAACTATTTTTTTTCCTATGTATGTTTTGTTTTTGGTTATATTTGCATTTCGGTGTGTTAAATCCTTGTAATATGTGCCATTGTGGTACTCATTTTTATTTTTTGCTACTTAAATATTCTGTGAGGTTTGCATCTGTACATATTTTTGCGTCTCTTTGTGACTGAAATTCATAGTCTGTTTCTTCTCGCTCTTCTTCTCTGCACCGTAGTGTTGTTTTAA
This sequence comes from Arrhamphus sclerolepis, assembly GCA_037176975.1. Lineage (NCBI taxonomy): Eukaryota > Metazoa > Chordata > Actinopteri > Beloniformes > Hemiramphidae > Arrhamphus > Arrhamphus sclerolepis. The sequence goes on along the minus strand of JBAMYA010000019.1, from coordinate 6,468,225 downwards.
TCTGTGTTTGCATGAGATCAGACAGTTTTTGTGTTAGTTTAGCATCCTTTTGCTGTTGTTTTGTCCTCTCTCTGATGTTGACTTTCATCTCTTTGTGGTTATCTTGCATGTGTTTGCGGCCATTTGAATTCTATTTGCGTTCCCTCTGCCTCTTGTCATTAATATGCATGTTTGCGATTCTCTACATTTTTTCTTAGCTTCTTTTTATTGAGGTCATGTGGCTCTTTTTTCTTTTATCTTTTGGCCTGGCCAGCCATAACCATTAACATGCAGAAGCCTGTGCCCCAGTCTCAATGGGGGAGGAGTCAAAGAGTCCAAGAGCCACAACTCAAAACAAGCAGAATTATTAAGAACACCTTGAATCAACATGTCTTTACTGTAAAACAAACATCACTGATTCACCAGAACTCCCACTGTACTGCACGCCATTTTGATTGTCTTTTGTTAATACTAGTTAACAGAGAAGAAAAAAAAAACACTAGAGCAGACATGGGGCTCATTTCCAGGGCAGAGAGGGCAACCAAAGGTTGAGCAAAACTCATCTAACCTTTTGTCATGGAAAATTTGTCCATGATCTATCATCTGTAGTCTGTAAACTGTCAACGATTGAATGGTATTTCCCATTTCTCAAAATCCATCCATTGGTGCAATGGATTGGATTAGTACAATTCTGACTGAATACTATGATTGATTGCTTGATTTAACAGATAACCTGTATTTTTGTGTTTTTGTTCCATTGTCACACGTTCTTCAATAATATTTCAAGACTCTATTAACCTTGCAGACATATTGATGGCATATATCAAATCTTCTTATATTGGATGTATTGGCTATTAATAGGCAAAAACATGACTCATGGGCCTTTGAGTCTCTTGTTGCCTTATTCATGTAAAAATGATAATAGTAATAAAAATATGGATGCTCAGATCCAGTAATGCACGGATCTGGGGCTAACAGTATTCTCCTCATCAGAAAAGACTTAAAAAAAAAAAAAAAACACATGTTTTTCTCTCAGTTCTTTAACCATATCAGACAGCAAAAATGGCAATGAGAGCAGATTATTTCATAAACCATCTATTTACTAAACGTAAGTGAAGAACATGTTCTATACAAGTTTCCAAATCAAAGCTGAATCCGGGAACCAGACGCACTGTTTGTTTTGAAAAGCAAAACAATATTTGCAGCTTTTTGAGAAAATTCTATCTTGTGTTGGGGAGTTCTTTGAATCCATCAGTGGAACATTGACATTCATTTAGGAGCAACAGTGGCAATTTCTGTGTAGAAAATGAATGAAAACCACTCACTGATGAGAGGCGTTGTCTCTCCAGTGACAGGCAACAGGTCATTCATGATGAGCAGAAAGACGGTGTAGCCTAAGATGAGGGTCATCTTGAAGGAGGACCTGTCCACACTCTGCGGAGGAAGCAGGAAGCTGAACAGGTCCACTGTGATGAGGAAGCAGCTGGGGATCAGGAGGTTCACCACATACGCAATTGGCCTCCGTCGCAGAACAAACTAAAGAAAAGACATTGATTCTTTCTTTCCTGATTTAGTAAAGACAGTTTTCTTTGACATTTTTATTTCGCCTCAGGAGTTTCAGCTGCTCTCCTGTTTTTGTTTTGATTAGCTCCTGTGCTTTGAAGGAGAAGTGGCAGCTAGAAGTGTGGAACTTACATAATATTTGACCTCAGAATAGCTTCCCACATCTAATGCCAGCGTAGAATGATCCACAATGATATCTGCGAGCTCCCACTCCCCATTGGTCTGCAGCACTTCCCTAGATTCCTTCAGGATCTCTTCACCTGTGGCACCTTCAATCATCCTGATGTCTGTAGCTTGAGAAACATTTATTAACCTGTTTTAGTTGCCAGTTATCAGATGACCAAAGGGATGTATCACATCGATATCCACACATATATGTGGCATAACGGAAAAACAAAAATACCTGATTTGTCAAATGGTCTGCATAAAGAAACAGTACTACTGATCAAAGACCAGACTTTTTGCAAAATACATGCAGCATTTTTTATTTCTTATTTTTGGCTTACTGCTCACCAAAGTGTAGATACGATCCAAAGGTCAAGGAGCAGTTTTGGATATCAAAAGGGAAAGTGTAGATTCCTAACTGGCAAGAACTGACCACTCTGATTGGCTTATCATCAAATACATGACCTGTGCTGTTTAAGTAGACATAAGGAGTCTTGGGAGATTTGTCTTCATCCATGCTGCAATGAAAAAGAAAGCTGTAAAATTTCACAGATTTTTATGCATCCAAATGTTATGTGTCTTTTAAAGACTGTGCATTAAAATGTACTAGATGCAGGTTTTTGAAATGGCCATAGTGCTAAATATGCACAATAATGCCCTACAGTGTGACTTTTCTCTTCTATGAAAAAGTTTACCAAAATATCACCATGCTTTAAGCGTACAATTCTGAGATGTGAATGTCTGGAACCCAAAGCTTTTCCCTCGGGAAAGAGACTCGTTGTGCTCCACATTCGTCCTCGTCCCAGCTCAGTCCCATTATTTCCCACTCCTACGTTGAACAGAAAAAAACAAACATTGCAATAAATGGCTCAGGAAAATGCTATTTTCCAAGAGACTACTGTATCAGAGGTGAAAAAACAAATCATTAATTAGAAGATATTACCTGATTAAACCCTTAAGATTCTTGTGCACGTAAATGGTCTTTTTTTTTTTTTTTAGTGGGAAGATTCTTCAGACACCCAAGTGTATGCTTTCAACTTAAAAAACAAACAAACTGTAACATCTCCTCTTTAAATGAAGGTGATTGTATGATAAATTGAATAGTTATTAATCTTTTAGACCATTTCTACTCCCGTCTCTCCTGATGTTTCCTAAGAATAAAACTACCATGCACCAATTTATCAGATTACAAACAAAATCTGACGCAACTGGAAGAACAAAAAATGTTGTTGCATAACATTAAAATTGTCTGAAATTACACGTATGACTTTTTTTTTTAAAGTGTACTAAAAACATACCAGGACTTGCCATATGACCGTAGACAGGGTTTGAGCTTTTTCATCCTGTAGATGACATCCATTTAAAAATTAGAGTCAGGTGAATTAAACATTTGGATATCATAACTGTTAAAGACTGTAGGTTTATAAAAGATGGATGTCAGCATTGCAGTCATTTTAAAACAATCCCATAATGATTTTTCAAAAAGTTACGGTCTTCTGTGCTTCCACAAAAACCAGTGTTGGCAAAATCTAAATACTTACACCATTGAGCAGGTGATGTCTGAGTGACAGAGTCAGAGTTAATGATGTTTTTGATGCATACTGTATAAACTCACCACTCCTAAAATCCCCACCAAAGTGATAGCAATGGTTATGTCAATTGGATCTGAGAGGTTTGCCACAGGACGCACCAGCTTTTTAGGGAACAAATTCTTCTCAAGTTCATTGAATAAGGAGTCAGGAGTTGAGCTGCTGCAGTTCAGAGCTGTTATAAAATCTAAAAAAAGAAGAAGATTAAAAAAAATGAGAAACAGGAAACAATATTCACAACACTCTCAACCTGCGTACGTACACTAACAAGTGTAATGCAAAATATGAAATGTCCAAAGCCAAATGTCTTATCTTACTGTGAAGAAGCATGAAATAGAAGATGATCAGCCCCGTCAGTTTCATCCCTGCCATTTCCAGAGTCCTTTTCAAAAATCCTTGTTACTTGTATGACAAATGAAAGAAATGGAATCAGATAACAGAGTATAAAGACAAATGGTTTTGCTCGTCAGACCTCCTCCAGAAGCTAATATTGACTTTGCAATATTGTACTTTGGGGCATGGCTTTAGTCACGCACTGTGTCTGCAGATGTGTGTAGATCTAATCATCTAATAACTTTATTTGTGTGACAAATGTTTGGATTTACAACTAAATTTCATCTATTCATCATGTGGATATGTACTATGAATCCTGTGCTAACATCTGCTATATAAAGTTTAAAAAACAAAGAGCAACTGAGGCTGGTGGTGACAGACTCAAAGGTGATCAATTAGAAATTCAAGAACCCCTGCTTATGTACAGGTGATTCTCTTTTCTTCATTTTTATTTTGATGCAACAGATGTAGATGTTGTGAAACGACACGTAATGGAATCACGTCTTGGACAAAAATAGTGGTAAAAAACAAACATTTTTACCTTATTTTTTCATCAAACTTTTGAACGCTCACTTTCCCTCTCAGCCACCTTCATCAGGTGATTACCTGGAATGCTTTTCCAAAGATCCTGAAGGACTTCTTGTAGGATAATCTTCCACTGCAGTCAGGGTCATGCAGACCACCTTAACTGGGTTTTAGGTCATGCAACAGCTCATTTGATGTGCGCTTTTGAATGATTGTCCCGTAGAAAATCTAAAGATAGTCCCTGACCGACCTTCGTGTCTTTAAGTCATAGACCCATTAGATAAAATTCACATTTACAGAAATATCAGTATAAAGCAAGAAGATCCAACAAAGTTGTCATATTTTGGTATTTCTCTTAAGCTTTTATTAGTGTTTATTTTAAAGAAATGACATGTGTATCACTCCATATCTATATTATAAGGTGCTTTTCCTAAAACTGCTGAGCTCCATTTAATTATTGCCTAATCATTCAAAACTTGAAAGCGAGACCACCAGAGCTGCTGGGTATTTCCTTTAAAAACAGAACCAGAGGGTTAGTGCTGGGAACATCTGGCCCACTTCCAGTTAGGACTGGCTAATCCAGATGCACCACATGGTGATGATGACCATGGCGTAGCAGCTGATGAGCAGCAGGTAGATGCGGAAGAGCAGGAAGTCAAGGATGTATCCAACATGACACCACTGCTCCTGCAGTTCACCTTCCTTCTGCAGGGAGGACAGGTGAGCGCGAAGATCCCTCAGGTACAGACAGATCTGTTGCAGCTCAGGCAGAGAAGCTGTACCAGACAGAAAAGTGAGAATTTGCAATTAAATACATTAAACCAGGCTTTACTATACTGAAAGACTCTAACTCTTACTATGTATTCATTATATTTGTATCAGCATTTCTTCCACCATATCAAGCTTTAAATTGAGTTGCAAACCTTTCCATTACACAATCTTCCTTGTGTATGGATCTATATAGGTCAGGATGCTGAGTATTATGTGGAAAAGCTACCATCAAAGTCATCTGCACAATGACTGGTTACCTCCATTGCTGGTTGGGGGCCTGTCATGTGTCTGGCTGCCTGGTTGGATGGTCCATGGTCCTGAGCTCCCATGAGAGCTTTCAGGTTTATCCTCCTGTACTTTGCTGGGCGGCTGGACATCTTTGGGCCAGCGGTAACAGATCAAGTTGGCTATGTGTTTGAGGATCACCACTCTCACCCAGTTTGGAACCTGCTGGTACTTCATAGAGCTGTGATGGAGTACATTGGTAATGATGACCGTCTCCAGCAGACTGATGACCATGAGGGCCAGACACACTGAGAAATAGATGCCTGGGGAAGGAGAAGAGATTCAAGGAATGAAGCACGCAAATTTTAGAGGTCATCAGTGAAGCCTTTAAGGGGCTGACAGAGTTGTTGTTCACGGAAATCTCCAGTGTGTGCAGAATTATTTGCTCATCACCGCGTCTGACCTATAATCGGAGTGCCGTTGGCTGTGCTGGGCAGCAGGTCATTCATGATGAGCAGGAAGACGGTGTAGCCCAGGATGAGCGTCATTTTGAAGGAGGCGCGGTCAACGCTGTGGGGCGGCAGGTAGAAAGAGAGGATGTCAATGAGCATGAGGAAGGAGCTGGGGATCAGGAGGTTGACCACGTAGAGCACTGGGCGTCGCTTTACGACCACCTAGTGAACAGAAGAAACAGATTTCAGTTTCAGAGCATGAGAAAGAGTTTGAGCCCTTTCCAGTAGCTTTAATTTTGATCTTTACCAGTTTCAGAGATAAATATCGAACCCTAACTCTACTTTAATGTTAGTGTCTGTATATACAGATGTTTTTTTTAATTTATATGTTGACGCAGTGAAGCTGTGAGTGAGTGATTGAGGTTTTCTCTCACCCAGAAGGTGATAATGTCCCACTCATCGATTCCAAACTGCAGAATGGAAGTTTCTCCCAGTATGTCCACCAGCTCCCACTCTCCACTGGCTTCCAGGTAACGCTTTGAGTTTCCAGACATTTCCTGGAAGGTCAAGGCTGGACTGACCCTCACATCACGTACTATCAGAGAGAAAAGCAATAAGAGATGGAAATCTGTACACATAGTTTCTCAAGGCAACATAAATGAAAACTCAAAGCCGAGTGAGGATATCTTTTGTCTCTTTTTATGTATTTATTAATATTCTCTTTGCTGATCGACTCTCTAGTCGGCCTTTGTTTTCCATTTGTTTAAATTGTATTTGTCTAATTGTATTAACGCCAAGAATCCCCTCTTACTGGTGTGCATGTATGAGCCAAATGTGAATGTACAATTCTGAACATCAAAAGGAAAACTGAAGATCTCCAGGTTGCAGGCTGAGACGAGTCGCAGCATCCTGTCCCAGCGGATGTGACCTGTGTGGTTCACGTAGACGTACGGGCACGCCTGGGAAACATCATCATCCACGCTGACAGGGATGGAGGCGGAGGAAGCAGGCAGTAAAACAATGAAAAGAAAGACAATGACAGGACACAGAGGGTATTTATGTTAAGCGGCTACATTAGGCAAAACAAACAAACAAAACAAAAAAACAAAAAAAGAGAACAGTTTTCTGCTTCTTAGTAAAATATATGCTGTATGGCTCATCCAGGACTTCTTTCCCCTCAGCTACTCTAACTGAGCATCTGCCACATTAAATTTATTCATAACAAGGTTTAACATAATGTCAAGATGAGGACAGCAGCTTGTGGCGACTCAGTGCATCATGCAATATCAGATTTGTTTTTTTCTTCTGCCAGCTAGCAGGGTGAAGCTGCTGTCTGTGGAGCCCCTGGAGGCACGGGCTTTTGACATTGTTGGGCAGGGGGACTTGTGGGCCCCCTGTAGGCACAAGGGGGCCAAGTTACAAGGTCAGATTAAGGAGACACCATTTTCCTTTGTAGCCACCTAAAGAAAACCCAAAGTCATTCTTTCGTTGGACCCCCAAAAAAGCTAGAAATGGCCTTGGCCTGTGAGATTTACACATTGTCAATATTGTTCATTTGAGAAATGTGGAACAGCACTTGAGTTGTGTTTGACCGTTACTGTGGACTTATTACCAACTGAGGAACCATGGCCATCAAGTACTTACTTTTCATTGTTGATTACTTATGAATTTTCCAACTTCCTTTACTTAGCTGGGGTCAGCACTTTGAATTAACGGGTTTTAGCGCTAATCACAACCAGAGTCAGGCTGTCAGCACAAAAACGCAAAACCAGTTGCATGAAACCTACAATTCGTAAACAATGATGTCCGGAGACCAGAGCTCTTTCACAGGGAGAGAAATCCTGGTGACGCCATCACACTCATCAGGGTCCCAAACCAGGAACTCGTTGTGCCAGAACTGCAGGAAGTTAACCAGAGATACAACACTTCCAATATACATGTGTATATATTTTTATCTGAGAGCTTGCCAATTCAAAGATACCTCTAATTCTGTCAGATTACATTCATTTTCAATAGTCCGTGTTGCTCACCAGTCTCAGCCACAAGAAAGTCGTGAGTATCTGGGCTTTTTCATTCTGAAATACAGTAAACATGAGATCTCAGATGGCTCCCGCCCCTCAAATTAGATTACTGTAAGTATGTAGCAGTTCATGGAAATACATTTGGTGTGTTTGTTACACTATTTAAAAATAGAAACGCACCACCCCAAGGACTGCATACAGGGTGAAGGAGATGTTGGTGATGGTGGGGTTACTGAGGTTTACGGCTGGCCTGAAGGGCTGGAGGTCAAACACAGCCTGCATGGACGCGTAGGTTGGACCACTGTGGCCATCGTTACAGGTCAGCTTACTGTGACCTATAGACGCTGCCCAGAGGGAAAAAGCACATAAAAATCACAAAACGATATCCTGAGTTGCATGTTAATTCTTCTATATGAATAAAAAAAAACATGAAATATTAACTAACAGCAAATCTGTGAAGTAGAATGAACTTGAAATGAGCTTTGAATGATTTTTGAAACAAACCTGGATGCCATAAATTCAGATTACAAGATATATTTGATAGTTACTGTTGAATAATCCAGTTAGTTATTAGATTTAGAGTTGCTAGATACTTGAACACGTGACTTCTGAATTAGCAGAAAAAAAATTAATCTGAATTCCAAACACAAAGGTAAAATATGTTGACCATACGAAACAGATCAGATTAAATCAATGTCTTTGTACAACAAAGATGACTTTAATCTGAAAATGACTAGATGAATCATGCTAAAACAACAGCACTATGTATTATTAGGAAAAAAATCCTTCTCAGTTGGTGGGAATTAAAATCCAACAATAAAGTGAAGAATAAAACAGGTATTACCTGATATTAGGAGTAATCCTGAGACGAGGCTGAAACCCGGCTGAGACAGAATCATCCTGGAAGTTTCTGATGGACAAAATAATCTCCACAACAGGTCTAACGATGGGGTTAGCTCCTCCTGATGGTGTGAACGCCAACACATGTACACACTTGTTTGTGCGACTGAGAGGATCATAATCATGGACAAAGATTCTCCTGAGAATCACACCAGTCTCAGCTCACAACCTCAAATACAAATTTAAATAAAAAAAACAAAACAAAACAAAACAAAACAGCAAATCTTCAACTCTTAAAATTTTTTTAATGGTTTGTTTAGTTTTATATATTGTAAACTGACACCGATATATAAACATGTTCTGGACCATGTACACAAATTGTACGGCATATATTAAATTCTTGAGACGAAAATCAAACTTGTGATATATTTTATCTGAGGAGCTGCAAACAGACAAATGAACGTGCACATGAAGGTGTTGTAGATGAATAGACATGAAAAACAGCTGGGTCATAAATATGCAGAAGGCAGCACAGAACTTGTTGTTTCACACTTTCAGTAACCATTCACCCATTTTATTTTTCAGCACCTCCACCTGTGGGAGTTATGATCTATTCCCTCCTCCAGCTCTGCGTGTTGTGCTGTTGAACCACGTGTTCTGTTTTTACTGTGTTTAGACAAACCAGTAAGTCAGTATTGTCCATAAAGAATATGCTTATGAATCTGGTTATCTGGTCATACACTTTCACTACATTTTCAAACAATGAAAGCACACATTTTTCAAAAGCCTGTTAATTATTCACACTGTGATAGTAGAAGCTCTTTAACCACTTTAACCGTTTATTGATTATATATAAATTGTAGATACGCCTCCTGCTACAACACAAATACATTAGGA
>JBAMYA010000019.1:6444599-6458765 GCA_037176975.1 Arrhamphus sclerolepis | reverse complement strand
TGATTTGTAATGAATCCAGAATGTATGACATTTCATGTTTTTTAATTGCATTACAGAAAATAAAGAACTTTATCACAGTTTTCTAATTTTCTGAGACAGTCCTGTATATGACTTTTTTCTTGCTCATGCAACAACAATCAACCCCCCCCTCTCAGTTACATTTATAAATTAGCTATAATTAGCTTAATGGATAATTTGCAGCCAGTAAAGGCATAATTTCCAAGCTGGCTATTAACTTTGCTGTCAGCATAATTAGAAAAAGTTATTTATTACATTTTATAATTGCTTCTTTTAGAATTATCAAAGGTGCAGCCGTGCTTCAATAACATAAAATTCCAATAAGCAATCAGCCTGATGATTTCTTGCAAAAATATGTTGACATTATTGCCACACATTGACTTCTGAAAGCAAACCACATTTCTGCATCAGTATCACAGTGTGTGATTTCCTCCTCATAGAAGCCTGTCAGAAAAGAATTAATTTGTAGTTCAGTGTGTCAGGTTTTGGCCATGAAATGTTTAAACATTCAAGGTTAGTGATAAGACGATGATGTGATGATGAATGTCAATGGTACCGACTGGTCTGTGGTTCCTTCCATCACTGCCAGACATGCTTCATGACCACACACCACAACAATATGAACATGAGCAATGTCCATTCAGGGTCGGGCTTGTGTGCAGCTTCCCTTTTCTCACATGTTGCAGCCAACAGGAGATTTTTTTCTTTTCTTCGTCACTTTAGCCACATTTTCACTGAGCCGTACAGCTCAGTGTGATTAGGTAAGCGAGTGGTTACGGTAAGCTTTTGAACAAAGAACCCTGATTTAGCCAAGTGTTTCCAGTACGAGGTGCGTTGGCAGGCTGTAGCTAGCTCTACTATATACCAGTGCAACATCTACAGCCAAAAAAAGCACAGAAGAACAACACAACTCCAGCAGGAGAACTAAAACCCATTACAGATTGCAGCGTTTGACGATGGACAATCATTTCCTACTACATTGCACCCAGCTGCAGTGCTTAGTGGAAATGGACTATAAGTCACCAATGGAAACACCTTAATGTTGTCTGGGATGAAATGCACAGGAGACAGAACATGTTATGGAAATTATGTTTGCAAAATTGCAATTTTTTGTTTACAGTAAACTGATTGTAGGGCTGAAGAGGTCCTTGGATTAGTAATGTTTTAACTACTGCAGCACCAGTACTAGATGAATGTAGAAAGCAGCACTGTGCAACCATACTGAGCTACGACACTTGATGTGAAAAAAAGGCCATTAATTACAATGGAAATGCTTAACTTTTGTGGGTGGCATTCATTCTTTTGTTTAATTGACTTAATTTTAACTTTATGTATGTATGTATTTGTTTTTGCAACCTTTCAGTTGATACATTGGCTTTGTTCAGATTCCAAATTGGCCTTCAGCTGCAAGTCTAGGCATCAGATGCTGATAGATTCTAGCAAGATCAGACAAGTTGGTCATTATTTTGTTTTACAAATTGGAAAAGGTGTTGTAAATCCTATTTGCATATGCAATAGCTGATGACCTGAGAGGAAAATTAATATCACTTATATATTACTTGTTTAGTTTACAAATGAAGTTCACATTTCAGTCCGGAAAATGTTAAGCTTTTTATTATAATGTTCCCTCAAACTCTATTGGTTTGCTGTAATTTTGTAAAGGATATGCATTTTTCAAAGAAGCTATATTAATTTAATTTGGTAAACTTCCTTTTAGAATTTCTGATTATTCCCACTTATTTTTTTTTAAATATTTTGAGTTGAGCTTTATTATGAACACAGAGAACACAGAGATTACAAGCGTTCAGCGAATTAGCAATCAAAATTGCTCTAAATGGACACTAGGCTTTTGCACACACTTCCTCCACGCTGAATAATTTAAAATTTTGCAGGTTCATGCTGCCAAAGCTCTGATTATATCTGTGGTCTGAACTGAGAATGAACAGGTCTTGGTTTCCAGTGTCACAGCCATAGAACAACCCAAGGCATTGCTGCGGGTCTTAATTATCAGCTTCATTGTGCATCATCTGATTTTCTTTATTGTTGCTGTGGTGAGCAGTTGTCTACAAAAGCAAGGTTTACAACCATTACTGTTACATTATCTATATTATCCAATTGGCCTATTTTAATAAAAAAAAAAAAATCTTTGGCTCAGTTTAGAGCTGAAAGAAAGGTGAAGATTGTGATTTCTTTTCTTTTTTGCTAAAAGGAATACTGATGACAAGCCATCAAGCAGTGTGAAATTGTATGACTTCCTATTTTTGGATGCAAGAATAATGAAAAAAAAATACCATTGTATTTTTTATATGATTCCACATGAAAAGTTATGAATATTTCATTGGATTTCTCCTATAGATTGCCCAAAAGCTTATACACTGAAACTTTAATGATTTACTGAAAATAATTTGCCGGCATTGGTTGCCTGAGGTCTAAGACCCACGAGTTTTGACAAAGAGATATTTCCTCTTTGTAATATTTGCCAGACCTATACTTCATCTCTTGGTCATTGCTATTTGGTTGTAGGTTTTCATGTCTTTAGTTTAGTCTTCAGAAAGTAAACTGGAGCTCAGTTGCCCTGGAATCAGGTTATTTACTAAGTTGTCAACATTTTTCACCTTCAAAAGCTCTTGGAAAATGGGTCTGATACCCCTCCCGTTCACAGCTGTTTCCATTTATACAGAATATAAAGACAGAATTGCAGTCAGGCTGGGGCTAGCATTATTTGGTGACTCATTAGTGCCCAAGAGCTACCATTCAAAACAACCAAGATAGCTGTGTAATTGCTAGTAAGATCGACAGTAAAATCGACAACAAACATTCACTGCCCTTCCTACTTCAGTACTGAATAGTTTCTTTTTTTTAATCTCAATATAAAACAACACAACATTATTGCGCTGTAATTACATTTGTTTAAATTTTTATGGAGTCAGTCAGTAGAAGCTTAAATTAAAGATAAAAGAACCTGAATATGTGAGCATTTCTTGTTTCTCTCTAGAGACTATCTATTTGTTTAGACTGAAAACCACAAGGGAACGTGAATTATGAATTATGCAAGTTTTATCTCAAGAAGTGACCTTGTGTGCAAGGTTATATTGTTATCAAACCACAGGCAGCAATAACCCCCCTACAGTTTCATTTGTATGGGAAAGGTGACCGAATCACAATTACAATTATCAATTACATTATCACGGTAAAAATGTGCTTGTCAGTTGTAACCAGGGTGCTTTCTGACCAATAGTACAAAGTCATTTATGTTAATTCCATCAATTAACATCAATGCAATAGAAAAAAATGGCATGCACTACATCCCTGCAAGTACAATGTAGGTCTTATGAGGATAATGAGAAAAGACTGCGAGAGATGTATCTATTATATTCTGCCTGAAGACAGAACAGATGCTTAGCAATGAACATCCCATATTTAATGATCTTTTAATACACTGAAAAAGTAATTCTGTTTTATCTTTGGAGAAGCTAATTGAGAATACACCACACATGAACCAAGTGGATAAAAAAAGCTTTGCCTGAGCAAATCTGTAATGTTTATTTATTTATTTTCATTTATACTTCTTTTTTTTTTTTTTCATATCTTAACATATGGGCTCTGGTTGCTGTAGCGCTGGCCCGAGGTCCGCTCTCCCCTGGGTTGAGGTGGGGTTCATGCATCCACCTTGCAGCGGTGGTGTTCCCTCTTCCCTGCCTGGGGGTGGGTTGTGGCCTCCTTCCAGGCAGCCAGGCCCCTGGGTGTGGCAGCTGCCTCCCTGTGATACTGCGATAGTGTTCCCTCTCTGGTCCTTCCAGCCATGTTATCCTTATTATTATTATTTCTTTTAATCTTTGATCATGTTTTATCATTGATGGGGATTAGGGATGAAGGGGAAGGGGGTGGGCGGATGGGTAGGAGTGACTCTGCTTTTACCTCGTAAAGAACTTTGTGCTGCATTTTATTGTTCAAAAAGTGCCAAATAAACAACTTATTAATTCATTAAAGAATCATTCTTGCTACATCAGGACAATTAGATTAATTCAAATGCTCACGAGTATTTTTCCCAACTGCATCACATAGAAATACATAGAAAAAGAAACATTTCATTTGTATTTCTATAAATGATTGTGTTTTTTTCATAGAAAATGCATTGAAAACTTTATTTGAAGTTCCAAGCGAATGTCTTCAAAATGGCCAGTTTACCTGCATATCTGCAGAAAAAAAAATTAAAATGATTCCCGCATTTGTTCCCTCTTTACATTCAAGGCCTGTCGTTACTCCCAGGGCCAATTTCCGCTGTTGCATGCCCCTGAGAGACATGCAAAGTGATCCTTGGCATACATGTCATGACGCAAGGTCCATGATAATATTAGACCTAAATCTTATTTGACGTCAACCACCAGAGATTTACAAGAAGCTATACTGTTCTCTTCTCTGTGCCTCCAGTAACTCCATCTCCTAGCTCAGCATAGTTGACTAAAGTCTATTGCTACACCTTATTTAAATGACAATACACACTTTGCAATAAGTTAAAATGTTCTCGTTTATCTCATGAACAGATACACACGTGGAGTTATATGCTGATTTAAAGTATGGGAGTCGACGCGACAGAGACTGGCGTTTTCTGTAGTGGCTATGCTGGTTGCTATGCTAGCAAAAGGAGAAAAAAAAAAACCAAAGGCCTGAAAAGCACTCTTTAGAAAGTTATTTTTACACAGTGTATGGTTGCATAGACTGTGTTGCACACACTTGTTGCATTTCATCTCGGTGTGAGTCTTTGTGTGTATGTGGCTCAAGAGTTGTGACTCCACAGTTTGAGTGAAGCTACACGATTGGCAGAGGCACATGTCCAATGAAGCAGCTAAACAACTGCATAGACTCATGCCGAACTGAGATGCACACAGCTAATATGAGTCTTTGCCTTAAGACACAGTTAATAATGTGTTGACACACATTTACGTTAGATGAACTATGTTCTTTGATTCACAGGTCCGTAAAAAGTGACTTCTACTCAGGAAGATGAAAAGATCTCACACAAAACCCAGACAGTTTTTGGTACTCTGTGATTCTGAGGTGTGAACACTCATCTATTGTGTGGATTTCTGCCTCATTAAGCTTCTATACAGCTTATTGAACCATCAGTTTGTAGTAATCATGAGGGTTTAATTGCTCTGATCTTCACCTCTAGAGACCATCTCCGCATGTTAAGATGAGATGATGTGTCCCTCCTTGTCTGCAGGCCTGCGCTTCTTCACTTTCAAAAGCACTGCACAACACATTTCCCCACAAGTCCCCATGCAGGGAAGGTTTTTCTCCATGATAACATGTTGTTTTGCCATAAAAGTTCAGCCAAATAAGAATGCTAAATCATCAGTGCAGTTGAAAATATTGATTCATAACCAGACACACAGGCTTTTAAGCATTGATTTTGCTAGTTTGTTTCTTTCAGAAGTTGCCAACAAAAATACTTGAAGCTGGAGCTGAATAATAAAAGGAGGAACATTTGGACATTTCTACTATATATTTGCTTATAAACACAATCCATACAGAGAACTGCGAATAAGCCACATTTACTCACTGTTTATTAGTACCATGAAGTTACTCAAACACAGGAATAAGAACAGGCACAATGTAAAATCCAACAGGTGCAGTAAGTACCTGACATCGATGTCAGGCAGTCACCAGGACAAAGTTCACATGTGATCACTTGGCAAAGAAAAATCCAGGTCATACACTGAACAGTAACAAACATGTGGAATAATAGCTGTATTACTCTGTGTTGTCTTGCTCTCCACAAATCCTGGAGAGCAAAGTGAGAGCTTTAGCAGGCTTTGTGTTTTTTGTATAAAGGAAGATTTTTCCAGTGATGAAGGTGACTCTCTTTTAACCTGGCTACATCGCAGGTATGCTGTAGGTTTAGCCCTTTGGAGCAGGTTCTCTTCCTGTAGTATTTACACTACAGTTTTCATAGTATATCTTCTGTATGCAAAATTAATAATGAAGGCACAGTTAGCTCAACATCACTTTTGGAAATGTTTTTTTTTTCTTTTTCTTTTTGTTTTATCTTGATCTGCTCCCATGTTTGTTTGAGTGTTTTATTGCCACATCTGCTAGGAAGCCAGTTACAGAATAGAGGAGTCCTTCATCAGAAATAAGATATTTAACATGGGTCATTTAGTGTGGTAAGGTTATTTCTGAGATGTCTTTTAAATAGTAAAGTCAGTTATTGAGGTATTTTATTCATATAACAAAAGCTAAAGGCAATTCTTGAGTTCAAGATTGAATCAGCCAGATTTACTGTTCTCAATAGTCTGGTAATACGACCTGTCCAGGGTGGACCCCTGCCTTTCACCCAAAGCGAGCTAGGAAAGGCTCCAGCAGATCCCTGTGACCCTGCACAGGAATAAGCGGGTATAGATAATGGATAGCTTTTTAAAAATTTAATCTTTTCTTTCTTTTTTTTAAAATTTTTTTTTTTACATTGTTTTGTAGTTCGCTTTTAAATGATCCGTTCCGAAGGGACTGTAAGTTTATGTCCTATGTGCCTCCATGCAAGGGCATAACTCTGTGTTATCTATATTTGGCAGTTCAGGCCTGCTTATGTTCTGTGTAGTGAATAATTAAAACATTTAGATTCTGGTTTTATCCTAAATGACTGAAAGTCTCCAATTAACTGATAAAATGGATAATTACTGGATGACCTGAGCATGCTATTCTCTAATGAAGTTAATTTTGAATGTGATATGAGCATGTTTATAAGGGTCTGCGTCTCCACTGAAACCCATGTTAAAATGTCTGCTTTAAAAAAAAAGGTAAAATTTTGGACAACATATAAAGATTTTAGTCCTGCTAGTTCTCGTTTTAGCTCTGGAAACAATTGAAAGGACCGTTTCTGGACAATTTGTTTCAAATTAATATTAATTAGAATTGACATAGACATAGCTAAAATAGCTAACTGTGACTGTAATAAGGTGGTTGTGTTCCAGACAGACCTGCTTACTCGTGCACGAAGAAAAGAAGTTTCAAAAGCACTCTTCAGGGAACCTACTAGTGTCACAGGTGTTTGTCTTGTTCGTCTTATGGTCTATGTGTCAAGGAGCTTCTTCTAGGGGTTCATCAGGAACATCCCCACAACAAAGATTTTCAGGAATTTCTAGTGTTGACACAAGTCCTGCTTTGGGTTAGGTTCTTCAGCTCCGAAAACCTGCCGGTAGGAGTTGATGGATATCTCAATTCTTACTGGCAATGCTGTAGGCAGGAGATGATGTTAGTCCTCTGAATGTCCCTTTTCACAAACAAGTGGGATTTTCTCATTCATTGCCACCATTGCAGAGTATGCAAACATAGCAAACAGATAAGCAGCAACTATTTAATTTCCTTCCCTGTGTTATCTTCTACTTCTTGTTTGTTTTTATCTTACTGCTGAGTGGTAGATGGCCATGGGATGCATCAGCATCACCACGGTGTAAAATAGACTGTTATCTTGCTAAGTCATTGGATCCTAATGAGCTGTTTGGTTTAGGAAACTCAGTGGAGGTAAGTTCATTTACTCCTCTAGCCTCCCAGTTTTTATCTCGGACACCTGCTTGATGGAAACGGATGTTAACAGTTACACTTCAATCAACAAGTCCAATCAAAGTCTCTTCATTTGAACTCACCATATTTTGAATGACCACAGCACAACATAGTTTTTAAAACGTTTAGCTGTAAAAGCGCTGAATCATCTCGCAGAAACTTACAAACACCTATACAAGCAGTACACAAACACAATTTCATAAAGTAAGCCATTATATAATGAGTCAATACATATAATTATAATACACATAAATACTTACTGCTCATACAATGTACTCATTACATGAATATAATTAAAATCAATCATTCAGTTTTACACTATAATTATTATTGTTTTTTTTTTTTACCATCATTGATGTTTATTTTTTACTGCCTCCTTTATGTATGCCTCCTTTTGTTTTTTCCGGTGTTCATAAATTACCACTTGCAATGATGTGCTCAGTTTGGACTTCATTCACATACCATGTCCTAAATCTTTAATAAGTTTTTCTACCTGTGATTATAAAAGGTTAGAGGTTCAAATTACGCATGTGTGCCTACTGAGGTAAAGCTTGACTTCAATGCTTCGCTTCTATATAACGTAACCTCAAAGGTATTCAGTATTCTAACAAATAAAAGTAGTCTCGTCTTTCATTCTCACTTCTCCATCCTCTATCTCAGCTTCAACAACAGTGGCACCATTGCTGAGCGGTCCATCACTCAGAGTGCTGCGAACAGTTACTCGGGTGACGCTGAGTGAGTGTTTTCTGGGACTAATGTGATTTGGTCCATGACACATGACCTCCTTGAACATTTCTCTAAAGCGTGTGGACATGAGGTTGTACAGAATTGGGTTGACTGCTGAGCTGAGATAGAAAAATACTCCTGAGATGATGTGTACATACTCAAAGATTTCCCTGTGGTTGTCGGTCCAGTCGCTGATGAAACTCCACATGAGGCGGTCGGTGTGAAATGGGGCCCAGCAGATCCCAAAAACAACAACTAAAACAACTGGAAAACAGGAAGAGACAGAAAGACAGTTATAAGTGTTGCTTGAACGCAGGACCATTTTGTATAATTCTTAACTGGCAACAACCTCTCCTTCTTTTTTGTCTTTGTTTCTCATGAAAGTTGTTATACAAACTACTAGAATTCCTAAGGTCTTTTTGTTGCTCATACTTCAGAGTAGGAGGTTTCCTAACATGAGGTAATCCATCTGTGAACCTGCCATTACAAATCTATCTCTTTGTTGATAAAATCCAAAATAAAAGAGAGAGGAATGGAGTAATTCTGTGTTGCAAGTTTTTTTTAGTTTTTTTTTTTTTAGTTACTGTGTTAATAAGTAATTTGGTGAAAATGCAGCCAAGGAAAAATACCTTATTGTTCTTCAAGGAGCTTCCAAGTCCTCTTAAACCCCAGAGTCTCCAGAAGTGTTTAGAATGCAAAGCTTTCGCCTTTTGAGACAAGTGGGCTGAGTACCTCACTAGCTGATAAATAATGTCAGCAAGTTCTGTCTGCTTTTATGATTTGCTGTGCGTGATACCATTTTTAATCTTGGACACTGGGTTTTTGATTTAATTTTGTGCATTGAGTTGAGACATTTATCAATGGGAAGTACATCTTTGAAATTTATGCTTCATATGACTTGTGTTCCAGAGCACCTCACAGTTTTGCAGAAGGTCTCTGAAAAGAGCTCAACCTAAGATTTAAACAGCAGTCATTACATGAAAGTGCATTAAATCAAAAGCAGAAAATGTAAGAAAGAGATCATTTCCTTAACTTTTCACATCTGCACCTTTATTGTGCATTTTGAAGTGGAAATGATCCATCAGGTTCTACATGTAGGATTAATACCTTGTTTTCACTTGCTTTTCACAGCACGTGTGATATACCAATTAGTCCAGTCATTCCTACTTCTGTATTCTCTAACAAAGCTGCAAAAATGTAATTTCTGAATTTCAATTTCTTTCAGTTGTTTGACTGCAATAGGGAAATTGTATAGTCTAAAAGTGTAGGCTGTTAGCTTGAAACGAGAGAAAAGATTTCTCTCCCTTACTCATCCATTAAGATCTGTCTTTGCTTGTGTTGAATACCAGGGGACATGAGCTAGTCCCATGTGGTGGTAAGACTGCAGATGGAGAATTTAAGGTGGCTACAAAAATCATCTCTAGAGCCAATTTTTGTCTTGTCCATCCTTTGCTATTCATGGGTGTTTTCGTCCCACACACTGGACCTAATTTGCATTGATAAACAAGAAACCAGTGTCAATAAAAACAAACACAAAAAAACGACAACAAAAAACTGCTTTCTGTATACTCAAATGGAATATACAAAGAAGAAGAAAATAAAAACAAAAGTCAAGAAGGCTCAAATGAAAAGAGACTATCCATGATATCTAAGCTGCTGAAGTTAGTTAAACAAATTAAGAATTGATAAATGCCATCTTTTGTATTTGTTGTTCATCCTACAAACTTAAGGACACTCAAGCCCAAAATTATCCATACCCCAGTCAGATACAAGGAATTTCTTCATTTTCTCATTTACAAATTATTATTTCACTTTCAATTTGATATAATAGGACATGCAAGAAAGTCAGAAGCCATGACCAGTTCGTTTTAGAAATAAAGTGTAAAGAAACATCTTTAACAGGGTGAAAACAAACACTCTAAGTGTCCAAAATTATTCATACTGTGTCTCAATAATCAGTTGCAAACCCCTTATTTCTCATTACAGCCTCCAGACATTTTTTTTGTAATTGTGCACAAGTTTCTCTCCACATGGATTTTGGACCATTCCTCCTTTGAAACAGTTTCTAGATCCTTTAGATTGGAGGGTTTTAAGGCTGTCAGTCATTTTTTGAGCTCATTCCAGGTTTTCAATGGAGTTTAAATCAGGACTCTGACTTGGCCACTCCATAACATTAATATCATTGTCCTGGAACCATTTCCAGACCACCTTCACTGTATGCTTTGGATCATTGTCCTGCTGAAAGGTCCAATGCTCCCAGAGGACCAGGTTCTCTGCGGACTGCCTGAGGTTTTCTGCAAGAATGTTGACGTACTGCTCTTTCCTCACGATGCCTTCTTCTTTAACCAAAATGCCAGGCCCGTTTGCAGGGAAGCAGTCCCATAGCATGATGCTTCCACCTCCACATTTCACAGTAGGGACCGTGTTCTTGGCTTGTAGGCTTCGCCTTTCTTTTACCAAATGAAAGCCACATCACTGTGTCCAAAAAGCTCTATTTTAGTTTCATCTGACCACAAAACAGATGACCAGAAGCTTTCGTCTTTCTCTAGGTTCTTCTTTGCAAAGTCCAGACAAGCTATTACATGCTTTGGTTGAAGTAGGAGGATCCTTATTGGTCTACATCCATGGAGACTGTTTTGGTGCAGTACTCGTTGTAGCATCTGCCTTCATGTAGTCACACCACTTTCACGAAGGAACTGATCAGTTCCTTCAGGACAGCCTTGGTAGTAGTATTTGGATCGTTTTCTACGCTCGTTCGATCTTTCTGGTCTATCAGAGGTGACACGAGTGTTTTTCGATCCTTTGAGGGTTTTCACTGTGTTCAACCTCAGGTACTTCTTGAAGATACTTTGCACTGTTGACACTGGCACCTGAAATTGTTTGGAAAGTTTTTTTGTATTCCTTTTTGGCATTTACAATGCATGCTCTTCAGTCCTCACTGGGTTTTTTTTTGGTCTTTGCCATGGCAAGGTTTGTGCTGACTTGAAAATGACTGAAATGTCAGAGGAAGGTTGACTTTTATCGTCAGGAAACTGGTCCAAGAAACTCAGTAACTTTGAAAATACTATTAACAATTCTGAGAGAAACACTTAAAGAGAATGTTTAAGTTTAAATAAACACCTTTAACTGGGTTTATGTCACTCAAATAAATTGGTCATTGCTCCACATTTTCTTGTGTGTCTTGTTTATATCAAATCTGAGGTGAAGTAGTAATCTGTAAATGAGAGAATTAAGAAATTCCTTGTATTTGACAGGGGTGTGAATAATTTTAGACTTGAGTGTACGTAAATATAATTTATCAAATACATAATAGAATATTATGTAACTTAATATATCATTTGCACAGGACTGTAATCTTTTTTTCAGTTTTTTTTTTTGCTTCGTGAAAACCCTTAATTATATAGTAAGTCATGTCTCTCAGCAATGCCTCATTTGAGGCTTATACCTAGAGAGCTGTTCTGTAAAATGCTGTTGTTTTGTTACCTGAAGTGGTGCAGTGGAGAGACAGATCAGTAATTAAAAATTCTTTCTTTGAAAGTTCCTTTACAGACCATTATACTCACACAACATTTTCGTGACCTGCCTGCGACGTGCCTTCTGCTGCTGTGTGCGGATGTTGCAGAAGCTGTCTTGTGCAAAACCTGATTTGGCCTCTAGGGCCTGGCGCATCTTTTCACGCTTCAGCTGCAATCCGATGAGCATGTAGAGAATGCTGATTGTCAGCATGGGCAAAATGAAAAATAAAAAAGTGGTCACCTGGATGGTCAGGTTGTACATCCAGCGCGGCTTCACCAGAGTACAGATGGCAGAGTCAGGAATCTCTACATTAATGTTACCAGCTGGGCCACTGGAGCGGATGTGAAGGATGAAAATCCCATGCAGACTTGTATTAGGCACTGCGCACAACACTGACACACCCCACACTGTGAGGATGACACGCTTGGCATGGGTTCGTGTCACAACATACTTTGCTCTCAGTGGGTGAACCACAGCAATATACCTTTCAATGCTCAGTGCGGTTACGTTGAGGATGGATGCCAAGCAGACTGTCTCGAATAAGAAGGTTTTGAAGTAGCAGCCTCCTTTCCCCAGGAGAAAAGGGTAGTTTTGCCACAGCTCATACAGCTCTAATGGCATGCCAAGAAGCAGCACCAGCAGGTCTGACACCGCCAAGCTGAACAAGTAGTAGTTTGTCGGTGTCCACATGACCTTATTGCGTGCAATGACACTGCATGTCAGCACATTACCCACAACACCAATCAAGAAGATGACCAGATAAATGAGGCAGACTGGGAGGAACACAGATGATCGACGAGGGCCCAGATATTTTTCAAGATACCCCTCCAATGTCAGACATGCGTCATCCAGATCCATGTGACTGCCATTCATTCCAGATGTCATGTTGACACACTTCTGTTCTGGAGGACAAAGCCACTCTTCTTTTTCAACCAATAGATCAACTGAGCAGTTATGAGACGACATCCTGTGTAAGTGGTCCAGCTCACTATCTGGAGTTAGAAAAGAAAGAAAAAGAAAGAAAGAAGGAAAAACTGTTTTTTAGCGTTAGATGCCAGTGGCAATGCATTCTTGGCAAGCTACAGTGAAATGATGGTACAACAAATATGGAGTTTTACAAGTGAGCCAATCATTGAACACACCAAATGCAAATAGTTTCAAGATTGCATTTGGATCCATGCATTCAGCCTCTATGGCTTTTGATGTTGAAAGCTTACCTGCAAATGAAAAGAAAGCTCAAATCCAATTGGCCAATAGCATTAGAATGCAGGTAGGGGGGTGGGGTTGGGGGTGGAGCTCTACTCTAGACTAAAAAAATGTGACCTTCACCTTGAACACCATGGACTGATATGTTAACCTAAGTGAACCTAACCTGACCTGACTTGACCTGACCTGACCATTGCCAGTGGACATGGCCGCTTTAATGCACGAGCTTACCTGGGCTGAAGCCCAGGGGACTCCCAAGTTTAGGGACCTCCCATGTTCAGGTTCATGATGAGCTGAAAAGGTCATATCCTTTTGTAACTTGTTAGGTTTTCTGTCAATCACTCTAATCACACATTCCATGGCTGCTGATTGATCCAAATTAGGAGTGACCCACATGGCCTCATAGCCTATGGCCCATGGACTTACCTATCAGAATGTCTATAGTTAGTTTTGGGGTGTGTCCTTCCCTCTATGATTGAGTGACATTGAGTGGAAAATGTCAGGGAGGACATTTGAGAGTGATGCCCAGAAAAGAAAAAAATGTATTAAGACAGAGTTGCACGAAAAAGACATACTAAAGAGCACCTCAAAGCTCATTGGATTTTTAAAATCAGCTGCTACTGAAGATGGACCCAGCAACAGAGGAAGATCGCTATCCCACACACCGGAGGGAGCGGGGCAGGCACAGGCCGCGCAGGTGGATGTAGCTGGAGAGGAACAGGGGACTGCCCGCAGCAATGGAGGGGAGGAACAGGGGGGAGCACACGTGCCCCAGTGAGAGGAACAGGCCTCTCCGATCCGCTCGCGTTGGTCGCTGCCAGTGACCAATGCAAGCGGAGAACGGTCCTTCTCCAATCTGGGCTTGGTGAAAAATAGACTGCGACCAAGCATGCAGCTTTTAAATTGTTGTGGTTGTGCATTTATACTGCAACCCTTCTATAAATGTTGCTCAGTCTCATCTTTTTGGTACCAGTAATTAGGCCATGTTGCTGTCCATGGTGCTGAATAGAGTGTGTTTGTGTGTCTCTGCAGATTGGTTCACAGGGCCCACTGAGGCCAGAGGAGAGGCTCCCACTTTGATCTGTTGCTGTTCTTTGCTTATGCTGTTATCAGTTGTTTGAAATCATATGTTCACACATT
>JBAMYA010000019.1:6404498-6424263 GCA_037176975.1 Arrhamphus sclerolepis | reverse complement strand
CATGTATGTTTGTGTGTGTATATATGTATATACATATACATATGTTTATATATATATATATATATATGAAAACACCTATCAACTACTCTGTTGGCACTCGTTATCCTATGTTCTATTATAGCCTTCATTCAGTCCATTCTCCACACATGTATGACCACAAATGGATTTTTCTGTTTACCATACATTTTCATTTGCAATTAAACACCAAGTCAGAGAGTGGCGCCTTTCATTTCAAATTATTTCCTGACTTCATTTTGATCTCTTAATGACTCTATGGGATGACCTCCAACTCATTACAGTCCACCTTTCCGGATATTACAAATAACACTTACATTTTACATGTCCTCCATATTTCCAGTTTATGTTGTCCAGATCATGTGAGGTAATTGAAAGGACTGAAATAATACATGGGCACCTTCCAGACAACCAGGAGGATGAAATCCATCTTTGGCGAGGTCATCTGTTCACCCTGTAGAGTAATTGCACACAAAACAAAAGATTTTTCACTTGAATTTTTACACCATTCAGTTGGTTCAGCTTTTTGAAACGCCATCACATGGGTGTATGGCTGCTGGTAACAGTTAAGGAAACATCAGCATTCTTCCAATCAATCCCCCAAGAAAGGACAACAGTGATTTGTCTGTGGGCATTTTGCCTGTCAGAGATGTTTAACTTCCTTGCAAATAATAGCTCTTGTACTCTGGGTAAACAGCCATTACTAGCCTGTTTATTTGGAAGGAGGGGCTCACTGTGGCTCTGACCCGCTTTTCAAATGACAACTCATACCGGAGAGATGAAGGGATGGGGGAGGGTGAAGGGGGGGAGCAAGGAAGAGAGTAGAGAGGAAGACCCAATTTATTTTGAGTAATTGGCTCCACTTGAGCAAACACCTCTTGCTTGCCCAGTGGCCATCTCGATCCAAGTCTGTGCCAACAGCAAAAAAAAAAAAAAAAGAAAAAAAAATCCCATCCTATTTTCAGCTACATGCAGTAAACCTTTGAGTCATTATGATTACTCAATAATCAGTAATAATTTTCTGGTACAGTGCTCGGAGCCCTCCTGACACTATGCAAATTGACATTCTGAACAAAAAAAACAAAAAAAACAAAAACACTTTTAAAAATGAGCAAATCTGCTTTCAAAGTAATTTCAGAAAGACTGTGGCAGCATTGTCAACATGCATTTTTCTCATTAACCATTTATGCATTATTACTCAATCATAACTGTTACTCAGGACAGCCACTAATTAAACTTGACACCTTGACATAAATTTTTCATGTCAACTTAATAACTTAACTTGAAAAATACACTTAAGAAACAGATTTTCCTTTATTTCCTCTGCAGTCTAAGAGCGGAAACACCAAATGTGACTGTGTGCTGCTTCTCCTTGACCAAAAGCAACAAATAAAAAAATTAATCAAAGCTGATAAAGCTAGGGAAAGCACCTTTAGCAGTAAAGTGGAAAAAAACACACTTTCTATTGTGAGAGGACATGCTAGCTGGCAGGGAAAGTCTGCCTCTGTTATTTAACCAGGTTCCCCTTTCACACTCCAAGTGGCCCTTGGCTGTTTGATGGCCCCATGGTGCCCCTCCAACAGATCTGTCCTGTTCAGGAAAGAGGAAGCCCCCTGAAAAAATACACCTCGCCTATTGATAAGTGAGACATCTCTGGGCCCCGTGACAGATTACACAGAGCCAGGCCAGTTGGGGGCAGTGGCATGGAGACGCCTATGGGCCTGTGGGGTGACTTTGGGGTGATCCAGGGTGACAGTGAGTCTCCTGAGACGGTGTCACTGACAGGTCATGTTGCTAAGTTAGGCGACGTGTGTACTCACAAGCATGTTAGGATGTTAGACATAAAATGTATGTGTTAGACAAGTGATTCGGTATGTGTGGACGCATTTTCTATTTATGTGCTCTGGTGTGTACATCTCGGTGGGTGGTTTGAAGTTTGTCATGTGAATGGTTTGTGTGCTGCTGTGATGTTAGACAGTTTTTTGGTGGTTTCTGCCTGAGGTTGCCTCAGATGTCACACACCATGTGTGACAAAGACTGTTACATTGCCTTTAAACCAAACGCACACGGCTATTTTAACCTGCATCAACAGGCTCTTTTGTATTTTTCATGTTCTCATGCACACATACAGAAACACAAGCACCTAAAGAAACACACCCTCAAAACTACAAACACACTTCCCAATCACACATGAATCATTTTTTTGATTAAATTCAGAGACAGGCATCCTTCCCCCTCTAGTTTTGATAAACAAACTGTTAACCCACTCACCTCATAGCTCTGTTTTTCCATTAGGATTTCAATTAATAAAAAACAAAGAGGATTTTTGTTTTTTTTCCTTTTTCCTGTAGCTTCATGATCAAGTTCATGGAGCCAAGTGGCCATCCCAAAAGCACAATTAGGAGCCAAAGCTAAAATGAAGACAAATGCTTGGCCCTAATTGTTGACTGGAACTACTCACAAGGTGCTAATGCGTGTCTTGAAGCTGCAGATGAAAATCTGAAAGGCCAACTACTCACTCTAGTGTGTCCCTGAGTCTACGTGTTTCCATATGGGAAAAAAGAAAAAGTGAGCCAAGCACATTCTATGTATACTTTTCATGTGGAACAACATGGCCAGTTGGGTATGTCAGTGATTTTTAAAGTAATAATTTGGAATTCTATTCTGTTTCAGGAAAGCATTGAGTTCTTTGGAAATCATGATACCAGAAATTTGGTTCTTGGCACAGATGTTGCGCTCTGTCACTTTTTAGTCCAAGTGTTCAAAACCACCTTGTATATTCTATCAGAAATTCATAAACATATCTGCACTGAGAGATCCAGTCATCACTAGAAATTTGTCACACACGAGAGCCAGTGTTGTAAAAACAAATGGAACGGTTAACGCTGTCATGTTTATATTTGAGGTGGCTGATTGATTTAACACATCGCATGTATGTATTGAGTGACAAGCAAAAAATATCTCACCAACAATCTGTCAGAAGGTGTAAGGGGTTGCTGTTTCACTCAATATTTTTGTGGTTCAATGAATATAGGTGGAAATGACAGCTCTCATTTCCTATCATGCCTTCACCGACTGGACAAATAAGTCACTGAGAAATTATGTTTTAAGGTTGCTGCATATTACAAAATATGGAGTATTTGTAGGCTGTAAGTGTGTTTATCTCTGCTGCAAGGTTTGCAGTTTTAACATTGGTGTCAAAGGGGATTTACTCTGTTTTGGAGCCAGCAGCTCGTGGTCAGTAGTCAGTAGAGGTTGGGCTTTAGCCCTGAAGTGGGATGGTTGCTGCTTGGTCAAACTCCTCCATGATAGGTGGAAATAGTGCCCACTTTCAGCTTGTGAGCATTGACTTTTTCTCCTTGACCTATTGCTCTGCACACCATACTAACAGCTAAATCCTTGGTTTAGCTGGTGGTAGCAAACTGGAAAAATGGCCAACGGTGAATTGGACAGATGTACAGCTCTTTACATTTTAGACTGCTCTGTCTCATTTATTTTTTATTTACTTTTTCCTCATTGCTCTGTATTTGTTTCTCCCAGTACTTCCAGCTTGAAGCCCAAGGAATCGTGGAGCATTTAGATCAGTTTCATTTCACTTCAAATGTTTACATATAGACTTTAATGTAACTTCAACCACACTTTCTGGTTGTGTTCAACCCGGTTTGATTTCAGTTGGATTGACATGTTAACATGAATCATAAAAAATATGATTTCAGTTGGATTAATGCAATAAGTTTTTTTTTCTTTAAATGCACTGTATGTAGCTTACAGTACAAACAAGAGTAGCATCAATTTTCTTATCTAACTTAATGGATTCAAATTATTTGCTGTATTTAACACAATTCATGATTTATCTCAAATAACTGGATTTTCATGATAGAATATGACATCAACAAAGGTTTTGCTGCTGTTAACAATCAACACAGACATGATAAACCTACAACAGAGCTCTACTTTCTCCCTTCTAACTTTCATCCCCAGGCACACACAAAGCTCTTCATAGCCCTACAAAACCACATGGTCGAACCAGATGTCATCTACAACGTTAACTCCCATGAAACTTTAACTCATGACTGCCTCAGTTTTGTCCCCGCTGTCAATCAAAAGCTCCATCCTAAGTGGGGCCTGTGGCGGCATGAGACTTTCCACACTGTACACCACCCTGTGCTTTCACTTTACGGCTCTTACTCTCCTCACTTGGTGTGTTACTGTAAAGTTAATAGGCCCACTGCAAGATTAGTTACAGGTCTTTGAAATCACACTGTTCTTTGCTTGAACAGAACCAACATGAACAAGCAGAACCTCACTATTATTCTTGGACATGAAACTAACTGTCATTTTACCCCCAGTTAAAACTGGGCATTACAGTCATACTGAGAAAGGTTTGACAGCTATCATGGGGAGTACAACCCTTCAGAGTGGGGTCTTACTAAAACAGGTAAAAATATCAGCATAAGGATTTTGCCCCACATTTTCACAGGCCAAATAGGAAGAGGAATGCATCAACGGGGATGGATTTTGATGCATGATGTGGTACCATGTGTTTATAACTGTTGGATGTTTTTTAACCGCATAATTTTTTTTTTGATTCCATGGCTCAGATTTGTCTCTGTGCTGTCACTTACGGGTGTTTACATGAGCTATTGCGGCATGACTTTGTTCCCACACTGCAGCCCCTCAGTTTTATTTTCACAGAGAGTTTACAGGTCATTGGCTGCGGGGGCCATCAAATAGCATAACGTCTTGATATTTTTTAAAATTGTCTTATAATTACTAACACAGCTCAAAAAACTGTTGAGAAATAACTCTTCAAACATCTGGTCTTTTTTTGTTTTGTTTTTTTTCCTCCTTCTACAAGTTCAGCATTGGAACATCTAGTGGTCATAAACTGTTCATGTGTCTGAAGATATGATTGATAGTATTAGAGCCTGTTGGGCTGTAAAAATCTATTCCACTGATGTCACTCCAAGGCTCTTGGTGTGAATGTGTATGTGGGCTCAATGCCAGAATGCTGTCACCTCAGGACAATTGTCTTTCCTCAGCACCTTTGGATTGAAGCGCTGTGTTTTGTTTGGCAGAACACACGGACCGCAGCCGACATCAGTGATGTCACCGTGAAGACAATGGCAAGGAGAATTAGTAATGCCACAGGAGCGCGGAGATCGCTCTGTTACTCATTTTCAACAACATGAAACGGAACCTGTTCCGGCCTGTGCACCTCATTTCAAACCATTTGGAACATTTAAACTTAAAATGAATATATTTGGTATCTGATAACCTCATTCCCAGTTGGAACTATAAAACAGGAGGTTTTTATTTTTTATTTTATTTTCTTGTGAACACAGTTTTACACAACTTTAGTACCCTTCTCTTTTTTGTACTATAAACAAGCTGAGAAATCCTGAGTTCTTTTTATAAACTTGTGTGCCAAAAAAAGGCAAACACACAAAACATATTTCCTTTTTCTTGATCTAATTAAACATAAGAAAAAGTACAAAGACCAGTTTCATAAAAGCATGTTTACAATTTCATACCAATTTCACACTCAAAACCAGTTGGGAGACAAAAAAAATGTTCACAATTATGTTATGACTGTGTTATATCACCCTTCTTTTTGAAGGTTGCCAGATGACCCCTTAGCCTCTTTACGTGCCAGAGTGTCTCTGGGCAGGACAACGAACCCCACATTTCCCACATTGCTCCAGCCACTCACAGTGCCATTGCCAAGCCAATCTTGGCAACATGGGGGTAGTTTTGTCAAGAAGGGCATCTGACATAAAGCTAATGCCAAATCAGTATGCAGAACCTATGATCCGCTGAGGCGACCCTTGCAAAGAGAAAAGTTGAAATAAGTTGCTTTGTATTGTTTTGTTGTTCGTATCAAAAGGAAACCGGTAAGCTGCCTTTGTTATTTTCCCCAATTTTTATATGAAATGCAAAAGAATAAAATGCCATCATTTTGAGTTCTCTTCATTTTTGAGATTCAATGAATGGAGCCCCGTCAAACAAACAACTAAGAGAATCATTTTTCTTTTTTTTTTTTTCTATTTTATCTGTAATTTGCTCTCATACATTTTTGAAGAATCAAATTTCTATCATCATTGCAATTAAGGTGCCCTAAGCCCTAAACAGGAGCTACACTTTTGACATCCTTTGCATGCGATGCAACTTTACTTTGGCTACAAACATTGACATTACAACATTTGCATTCTGAACAACAGAATTCAGATTAGGGGGTAGAATTGATTCACAAAACGGTGACATCTGAAGAATATATGGGCATGAATCGATCTTTGTTGCAATTCTCTGAGTGCTGTGCTGTGTAGTAAAAGTGTGGTGACTTGCTTTTGAAAGAGATGAGTTTGAGCTGCAAACTGTGACTTGATAGGGCTGGGATTAAAAAAAAAAAAAAGAAACACGAAAACATGCAGAACATATGTTCTAATAATGGCTGTTCTAACAATATCTCAGCATTGAATTGTCAGTTTTGATCAGCTGTGAGACCAAAGTACGAGTGCTTATTGCATTTTCTGAATTTGTCTTGTAGCTAGAAGTCTCTCCACTGGTCTTTTCACATCATTACCAAACTAAGTTTTATGTTAATGTGCAGTATTTTTGGTGATATACAGCATGTTTGCTAAAAATCTTTTTTTTTTTAATCTTTACTACAAATTATAAGAGCTACATAAATAATTGAGGGAGTATATGGCCTCTGGTATTATCTTTGAATCATAATAATCTTATTCCCTTAGACATAAACACTATAATTGTTAAGATTAGATGTTAAGAAGTTTTTGTCTTGTCACTGAAATGTTACAGTTCATACTTTACCAGTCATACTAACTCCAGTTAATGTATGTGAGAAAACCTCAGGGCACCAGGCCTCCTTCCTTTACTCTCATCTCAATTGCCTTCTACGCCAACGCCAACGCCTTCAGAAGCTGCAACTCAATATTTCCTGACATCAGATGAAACTGTGATACACGAAAAACTTTTTTCTTTTCTCTCAGGGCCTGCTTATATCTAAAACACCACTCCCAACCTCTTTACACGACAGCGAGCTAATCAGGCCGGGGCTAAACAGGGTGGAGTGCTTGGTTTCAGCTCCTGCTTGGACATTGTGCAGTTCCCTGCTAAAATCTGCAGCTCTGCATTGGAGAAGAAATTTGATTTATTTCTCTTCATCAAGGAAACTGGAGAAGGGTGCCTAAGCTTGTCTGCGTGCATGAAGGTAGCAGTGAGGAACAGGGCTGTAGAAATTTACATAACTAAACATCCTCAGGTACTCAGAGAAGGAAGCAAGATTTAAGTAGAGGCAAAGACCATCAAAGAGCGTTTCCCGGCTGTACGGGGGTGAGAGGAAAGAAAGAGCCTTTGGAGGAGGAGGAATAGAGGGGGGCAGAAAGCCTCCTGGGTTGCACACAGTGAGAGCATGACCTGAAAAGAACGAAGCTTGACTTTCAGGAATGAAACAACGCAGAGTCAACTGAGAGGCAATACTGAGAGTCAACTGAGTTCTCAGGTATTCGCACTCTGCCGTCAGTCTCTGAAATGAGTCAGCAAGATGTTTGCAGGAAGATTCAAAGGGGGTGGGAGGTCTGCTTCCAGTCATGTGTTTTAATTAAAAAATCATGTCAAGCATGCTCTAAGTCCTTCCTGGAGGCCACAGTCAGGCATGCGAGGAGTACAAGTGAGTTTGAGCTCCTCTTTCATGGTGCTGTCCCAGCCTGCTGTCTTTTCCCTCTTAAAATGTTGTAGTGCATTACCCAGACTCAAATGAGCTGCATTCAACTCAAAGCACTCGCTGAGAACAAAGAGAAGCAGCAGACAAACAACAGCACCTTTAATTTTTCATTTCAAACGCAGCAATCTGCAGGACAGTCGAGGGTTTCTGGAATGTGCCTTTCTGTTTTGATATCTCCCAATAAAATGGTAACGATATCCTCTCCCCATCTGGATCCAGTTGCCAGTCTGCGCTAGAAGTAGACGTGTCAGTTGTTATTATTATTTTCCCTGTGTGATGTTTAGGTCTAGTCACATAACAAGGAAGGTCATGAGGCATACCTTGCGTGCTCCTCCGTAATTATGGAGTCACTTGTTGAAGGTCACATAATATGGCTTCATAGGGCAGCATGTGCCCATGCTGGGTGAATTTTCTGTGTGTAGAAAAAAGCCGTCATCAACACCACAAATCAAAAACTGAACTTAAAACAGAGAAGAAAAAACAGTGTGTTGGAATGGTTTACTCCCAAAGGGCACTTACATTTTGGCATTTAGGCTGTTATTTTTTATTGTTATAGATATTATTATTATTACATATTTGGCAGTGGTAGTCTTTGGTTTTATTAGATGACCTAATGGCTTAAAAGTAGCACAAATACCACTTTTTTTGAAAGTGCATATCTGAAGAAATGGATTGATTTTTTTATTTTTTATTTTCTTTTTAATTCCTTATTCAACACCACATGAATATTGGTCGTAGAAAATGCTACTAAGAAATAACTGCATTAGTTTCCTTGTATTTCCTTCAAAGTGCTGACTGCGATGATGAGTTTTTTTGATTTTTTTTTTTCTTGAACTTCATCTTCCCAGGAGAAGGCTATCCCAGCAGGAGAGCCATATTCCAGTGACAAGGCTGTCTGCCAGCCTGCTCGCTCCATGATTGTTTCCAGACAAGTGCAGTTGCCCTCTGGACAGCACATCTCTCAGTTCTAGAGTAATGGCCAATTACTAGGAGGCAGTTTGTTGAAAGGATGCTGCCAGGAACTACATCTGCCTTCAAACAGCCCTCAGATCCAAACATATGCTCTGGAACAAAGTACCTTCAAAGATGAAGCATATTGAAAATTGCCACAGCTGCCTCCAGAGCATCATGTGAGTGTCCACAATTGTCTTAGCCATGTCCTACACAGCCAGATATTGTTTACTAGAATGCAATGAAGAAATGGCTGATGAAAGCTTTTGGAGTGAAATGATGCATGTGCATATGATTCAATGGACATTGTTGTTTTGTTTTTGTTTTTTTTGTTTCTGTTCAGGTCAAAATAGCCAGTTAAATGTGGCATTTGACTGCTAAACATAACAATGTTTCTGTCCAAACATTAAAACCTAGAGTGGCACTCATAAATCAAGAAACTCATGTATTTAAATAAGCTTCACAAAAACTTTTTTTCTTTTCTTTGGTGCAAGTCATATTTGCATTTGCAAAACACCCACATAGAAGTTAGGGAGGGCTTCCTCCGTAGCTATTGCTCGCACCTGCAGTCTTATTGCTATGTTTCCTCAAAAATCAAAAAATGTATCATTTCAGGAAAACAACAGGAGTTCCAACCAGCTTCTTTTGTCACTGTGTCAACAGCCAACATCTCAGCGTATCGCACTGTTGAGCTGCTGCTTTCACAACCGCCCTAAAAGCACAAGGCGGTGGAAGAACCAGAAAAAGATTATAGCTTGGGATCTCTGAAAGAAAAAAAAAAGTCTCTTTCAGTCATTTTACTTCAGTTTAGTGGTCCATGTTGCAACACTGTCTGCCAGATGTTTTTCAAAAGATGTTGATTGTGTACCATACTGATATTTATGGAAATGATCAAGAAACTTGACATCAAAACCGCAATAAAGAGTAATCCAATGCTCTCTCCCGTTTTAGAAAAAAAAAAAGAAAAGAAAAGAAAATGAAAATGCAAATAATTGTTAAAAGTTATACCATTGTGAGGTTATACAAGGAAATTTTATTGATTCCAGAAGGCAAATTTAAACAGGCAAACACATGAACATGAGATATTTGTTATATGATCCACCCAGTAAAATAAGAACTAAAGCCGAGATAATGTTAGAGCATTTGAACTCAATAAGGAACTGTGATAATATATATATATTTTTAAGTTATGAAATGCAGAAAAGATGATGCTAATGTTGCTAATGTAATAAGGAATTTATCTCTTTAACTCTCTTGCTTTTTTGTGGTTTATTATGTACATGTCGGGGTGGATTCATCAAAAGGGCTCTTGCCTTTAACCTTGTCATCATATCGACCGTTGTGTTATGATCTGAAATGCTGCACCACAGCTGCTTCTTCTTACACGTGATGCAGAACAGGTGGAGACATGATTGATTTGCAGCCAGACACTGACCTATCAATCATTATATTGTAACTGTTCTAAACGTTATTATCCTCTTCATTTGAGTGATGTTTACGATCAACTGCACATAAAATTGATTTAGGCTTCCTCATGAATGCAAAACATCGTAGATATGTCAAATATTAGACCAAAACAAAGGAAGGCCCATGCTAAAAAAAACCTACAAGCATATTCAGTGACATCATCCAATTAGATCTGTACTATTTGTAATTATTAGACATTTATGTTTAAGGAAACCTGATTTCTTAAAATAATCCAGTATGTGCTTGGCTTCATGAAGAATAATAACTTTGTGTGTGTGTGTGTGTGTGTGTGTCCGCTAAACAAGGCAGTGTTTCTCTCAAACCCAATCACTATTACTATGGAAAGAGTTTGAGTTCATTGCCTCCAGCACCAATCATGTGAAACCGTTACATCCTTGTGGACGCTGCGGCAAACCTCATAATATTTTTCCATATTTTACATGGAGCTTTGCCACAGTTATATTATCTGCAATTTCCTTCTCAAACAGTCTCGCCTGTGTGATCCTTCTCGCCACAAATTTGGACAAATTAGGAGCCTCCTTTAATCTTTTGATTAGGTCGTGTTGTGATAGTGGATATCCATGGAGGATGAAGATTGATTGATTCCTCCAACGCAGTTGTGATAAACTAAACAGTCCCGTTTCCAGTGGTGATGTCACGGCGTTAAAACCAGGTGTAGAGCCCACTGCGTGCATCAGAGAGGCCCACTGTAATTCAACTCACGCTTTGCAGCTAGTCAGTAGGCCTCAGCGTGATCTTTAGTTTCTTACAAAAGTGTTAAGTTAAATTCCTTGAGATCATGTGTTTCAAATTCAGACAGCTCTTATTCCAGTCCTCTAATTGTCTCTGCACCTTTTTGTCTGGATTTTGGTTCCTCTCTTGATGAAAACAATATGTTGTCAATTGTTCAAAAATTTTGAAACTAAGAGAAGGGGCCTGGAGGTGAACTGAAACTTCCACCTTCACATGCATGTGTTGCTGTGTTCTTTTGATGATTTTCCACACCTATTGCTACACTGCTACAGGAACTGAGAAAATAAAAACAACAGCCAGCATATGAAGCTTCCTGTTTTTCTGCCTTTACTGTTCTAAAATCCTGTTTTGTATGTTTCAGGTTACTGTTTTATTTTTAAATTAGCTTAAAGTTCACCATACTATGCTACAGTTTTTCATAACATGCACTGGACTCATTAGATCAATGTTTCTTTGATTCTTGTTCATAATTTCAGCAGCATTTTTTTTAAACGAATGATCAAGAATACCTCATACCAAGCTAAAGCTTAACAGGCTTCTTTCACTACCAATAAATTTAAATATGGTTTAAAAAAATGTAAAAAAAAAAAATACAACTTGTTTTTATTGACATATGCAAATGGTATTTTCCTGGAGGCTTGGAGGATGACTAAACAGACCACTAGTCGATTATGGCGACGCTCGTTTACCTCGAGTGACTGGGCTCCATCTGAGCTCTATCAGTCCTTGTTTCAGCTCTGGCAGCAGTCGTTTCAGATGTTGATTCAGTAGCAACTTCCTAAATGATGATTGAATGACAGCTAAAGGAAAAAAAAAAAGTATTTTTGAATTGAATTCAATCAGAATGAATGTATGTTAACATTAGTTAGCATAAGCCAAGCTAAAATAGCCAATTTGTTGGCTCTGAGAAAAGGTGGTCTTACAGGGCTGCTGGTTCTGCCCATTTGTCCATTTTTGGATTGACTAGGAGTCAATCGTCAAAACAGAAAGCCAGGAGTTGGCCCCGTCTTGTACTTGGACATTATATTAATCTGTATAGGCGAGTTTAAGAAGAGATTTCAGCCTTGTAGAAATAGAGGCACAATTGTGTAGTATAAAAAGCACATTTTATTTGGCACTACTTATCCTTTTTAAATGTATAATTCACTGTCATGTGATCTCGAAACCCTTGGGCAAACTCGTAATCTCATGAACCGAGCTGAGCAGGAAGCACTTGCAAGCGCTACACTTTTAAAACGAGCCCTGTGGGGCTTGAACTTGCACAGAGGATGGAGAAAAAATGCTCCAAGTTGTTCGGTGTTCAGTGGGACTGCGGCTTGGCAATGTGAGCTCAAATCTTGTTTTTGACTGATGTGTACAAGTGACTTCATTATCACTGTTGCCTTGGGAACAGTTTTTTTTTTGTGCCACCCTGCTGATTTATCTGGACTTTATAAGCCCGTTCAGCACATGCACCATCTCATAAGATAAATGAGTCAAAAACTGACTAAAGACATTGCTTTAGCTCTGATTGTATGTGTGAGCCAATCATTTAACAATATGAGCTAGGAAGGGTGAGCCACCTGGACTGTGATTGGTCAGGGGGACGGTAACTATTTTATCTTCAGCAGCCCCTTGCAGTCAGAATCCCACAACTGTAATTCAAACCGATCGCTCTTGTTGATAGCTATGACAAACAGAGGTTAATTTTTCAAATCTTAACCCTGCTTTTTGAACTCTCTGATTCCCTGTCTCTTTTGCTTCCCTTTAATCTGTCTACCACTGAAAGTTCAATGGGTTATTTCTCTGTTTTATAGACTTGTTTCATCCCCTTTTTAATGTTCATTGTTGGTGGGGGACGCTGGGAGAACACAGCAGTGATGGGTTGAGGCTTTTATTCTATTTAACTACCATAATACCTCTCGCAGGCTCAGATCTGGTTTCTCCTTGGCTGGCTTCAATTCAGTGGCCGTAATCACCATTCCTGTGGAGTTTCCACTTTATGTCCCCCTGTCCTCTTCCCCTCTGCCAGCAACAGCAGGTATTCTCATGCAAAGAGTCTCATAAAGAACTGATCGGATTGTCTCATTTTTACTGTAGGGAGAACAAAATGATTTAAGAAACACAAGTTTAGTTCTAAAATCAGATTTTGAATATCTGTTTGGACTTCACATGCAAGGCAGACAGCTATTGTCTATTGATTCTCCAAAAGTAGTAATCAATGGATCGAGATGGGAATAACGGTTCGCCTAGGGTAGAAGTTTGTTTTGGAGTGAGATCCATGTGCAGCTTTACAAATCACTGTCTTGGGGAACATTTGTACAATAGAAACACATGTAGTTTCCCTTTGTTGTTCAGGTGTGTGACAGTGAAAGAATCCTTTATTTAAAAGGATTTCTCAACTTTGCTGTATTGGATTACTGCCCCATTTACCATGTGTTATTATAAACGTAAAGCTTTGCCGAAGTACAGCTTTTCATTATCTTGATAGCTGAAAAATACAATATGTTTTTTATTTTTTTATTATTTTATTTTCTATTTACGACTGGGCTAAGGTGCAATCTATCTACATGCAGTTTGAAGACTGCAGTGCTTCTGTCTCAAATGGATTAATTGGTTTCTCAAGCTCAGCGTAAACCCTCATGAGTTTAAAGGGGACTCTTGGGTCTTTGAAATGAAACCAGCCATTTGTAAAAGTGGCGAGTGATGAAAATTCTTCTCTGATCACTGGTCACCTATTTGTCACTTAACAAGACTCTCAATCTGGAACCCTTTCATTACACTTTAGAAGGTTAACCGACCGTCAGAGCATACACTAGCTTGTGTGAGCATATGCGTATCCTTATGTGCATCAGAAACGCTGGTGGGTGGTTGAGCGAGACCTCACGGATCATTGGCTCGCTCAGCTGTTGTCCTCTGTTTTATTTGGAAGTCAGACAAAGATGACTTCATTCCCCCTGACTTCTTCAAGGTCATCAGGCTACGAGGACGCCCTGTGTTCTTCAACTTGTTTCCCATGCAAAAACTCCCTGTACTCTCGAAGAATTCTTATACCTGCAGAGCAACCCTTACAAGTGGCCAATTATCAGGTCACGCAAAACTGCTATTACCACTAAAGGAAAGTTTTTACAGTGGACACTCAAGTGAAACCCCACCGTGCCAGTCACTTGAAAAAGAGAAGGCAAACAGCAGAAGACAGAAATGGGAGAATAACTGCAGTAATGTGAAGTAATGCTTTAAAAAACACTGCAGAGGAGAATAATTGACCATATGAGCGGGTTTGTACTTTCCTGGGGGCTGAGGAGCATAGAGATCTTTGAAGGTATTGACATTAATGCAGTACTGCATTTTCTTTGCTAGTGCAGGTTGAAAAAAAAGAGTAAATTGATATGTAGAGGAAAAATACCTCCCAAGGTTAGATTTGGAAAACTTGTTGCAGAAGTATTGTATTTTTTTTTTCCTTTGGGTTTAAAACAAACATTTGGCCAGTCTAAGGAAGAATGCACTGCATAATTGGTCCTGTTTTTGCCCCACACACGGATCACAGTGTGGGTTAAACATGTCCACCACTGGACAGTGTATGTGTGAGTCTGTGTGCAGCTGGAATATGTGAAATGTACACAAATAAGAGAAAATAATTCAAACTTTTAATTGCACTTGAACAAGTATGCACAAGTGATTGTGGGAAAAAAAAAGTCCATGATGTATTAATGGCACAACTTAAGGCTATCTTTATTGTCTTCAAATATTCTAGGTGAATGTCATTTAACTAAATCTTTTAACAATGAATTATGAAAGTCTCCATGATAACAAAATGCATTACTTTGCATTTTGTTTATTATTTTCTTCTATAGTTCTTTTGTGCATACTTTTGGTAAAGAAATGCTTGAAGAATGTCTATTTAGATATACAACAGGACCAAACGATAAAACATTCAATTAACCCCGTGGTTTTCTGCTAGACTTCCCAGATTAAGTTTCATCAAAGTAGGTCAAAGAGCAGAACTTAAAATCAGGATCACTATGTGAGCCTTATAGCTTTACTCATAAAATATAAATGCAGTCCTTCACCCTGCCGGGGTCTGACATACGCAAGGAGGTTTAAATATTACAGCAACATTACTTACCAGAGTAACCGTTGGAAAGCTAAATGAGGGTTGTAAAAATAACAAGAGACTAGGTGTCATCCAGTGGAGCAAGATTACACATTTCACAATTGCTGTTGGGAATAACAGGACACAAACCAGTTAAAATGTGGAGGGCCAGAATATACGATGAGGCCCATTAGTGGCTTAGCTGTGGTATCTGATGTCTTATGCATTCACAAGGATCTCTGTGTGGATATTTATGCAAGTTTTCTTGCTGAAGACACCACCGGAGCATACATTTCAAAGGCTTTCTCCCCTGTGGCTCCTGTCTCTCTGAGTTTCTTGCGGAGAATATGCAGGTTCTAAGGAAAGGCGGATGCCGGAATACTGAACATACTTGAACCAGACTAGAAATTAGCTAACGTCTTTGATGACCACTCAGAAAAAAGCCAAAAAGAAAAAAAAAAGTCAGTCTGAAGGAAAAGTCCAGGGAAGTTATCTCTGATTGATAAAGAAACTAGGAAATGATTTTAACTGATTAGTAAACCATCTGAGTAGAAGTACATTCACTATTTACTCTGTTAGACTAGCACTGTCGAACAATTTTAAAAGAATTTGCCCTTTCATTTTCGGTCAGCTAATAGACAAGTCTTCCACCTATTATTAAGTAAGTTACACAACTACTTTATTTTTATGGCTTTAGGGTTTACGATTTGGCAGCAGTTTGTACACATTCTACCCCTACTTGTTGTCTATTAGGCCTTTCTATCAGGTTTGAATCAAGGGAGGAAAACCAGAAGCTGTAACATATAATCTTGAAGGCTTTATTTGGTTTGGGCCTTGGTCAGGCTCCTAAAGAGACCATCTAATCCCTGGGACCTATTCCTTCTGACATTTTCATCTTCTCCATTCTGCGTCAAACCCCCCTGCCCCAACCTCACTGACGGGACATTCAGTCCATCTGTGGTCTTCACTGAAGCAGGGATTATGGGAGGGAGAC
The DNA here is from genome assembly GCA_037176975.1 of Arrhamphus sclerolepis. Classification (NCBI taxonomy): domain Eukaryota; kingdom Metazoa; phylum Chordata; class Actinopteri; order Beloniformes; family Hemiramphidae; genus Arrhamphus; species Arrhamphus sclerolepis. Next base: position 6,408,267 of record JBAMYA010000019.1, on the reverse strand, counting down.
TATACACCCACTGTCTCCATGCTGTATCTTGCCATGACATGCAAGAAATCATTTAGCAGCCTGTTTCTGTGGGCCTCCATGTTCATGTGTCCACATATTCCCATGCCATACCCTTGCTTTGTCTAAAATGTCAAAGAAGTTTGAATCAAACTCTGCCTTTAAAAAAGACCAGGCCTAGTTTGCTTAAGGTAAACAGTGTCAGTGTCACATTTTGAGATACAGCACCTTAGAGAGGGGAACTTAAAACTAAAAAACTAAAAAAGAAATGCCTCAGGACCACAGTTTGAGATGTTATTTAGCTGTGGAAGGTTTTGAGTTGTGAGAGAGTTTCAAGCACATATGTGAAGTGTTGTAGATGAGAAACATCAGCCAGGCTTGGATCAGGTGTGTATTATCAACAAATAAGATGGCAGTCAGAGTTTTACAGTAAACCAAAACTAAGACAAAAACCGAAACTCAAAGTGAAAAAATAATTCAGTTAACTGTAATAAAAGTAAAAACTTTATATTCACATACAATGAATAAAAATTAATGAATAAAATAAAAATAATAAACTAAATAACTAAAATAATTAAATAAACAAAATAAATAAATCCATGGTTCAGGAAGGAATCATCTATGACACATTAGATTTCGGGGGGGTAAGGGAAGTATTTATCCTAAAACTAGCAGCTTTAGATTTAATCGGTGCTCCTGCCTCCCAGGATTTTTTGTCCTGCTGGTCTAGGAAGTCCGGATACAACTTTTCTTGAGCAACATTTTTTCCATAAAATTAAAAAGAAAATACTTGATTGAAGTGGAAGAGGGAGTAGCACAGGTGCTTTTTGTGTTTGTTTTAGCCACGACGGAGATTGACCTCCCCTCAAGTCCTGTTTAATTTTGACTTTAATTATCTTTCAAGATTGGTCCTTAAACATGGTACCTCTTCAAGGAAGGGCTATTGTCCTTAAAATGTAATAGAAATGTTGCCTTGTTTTTTGATGTTTGATGACTTTTTGTTGCACTGCATTCTGGGTACCACCGTGTCTAGAACACATAGAAGGAATTCTTTGCCGGCAGTTGTTGTCTATCTGGTATGTGATGTTATAAATAATAAGAAATAAATGTAAAAATATAAGTAAAAGTAAAAATAAAAGTAACATAAACAAAAATAAAATGAAAATAAAATAACAAAAATGAAATTAATTCATATGTTTGAACTAATATTCAGTGAATGGTTCTGTGGTACATCAAGGCTCTTAAAAGCATTATTTGAAAGCATGGAGTGATAAAGAAAGATGGTTGATATCCCACTGACAGAAATTCACAGTTTAAAACTCTTGGCAGTAAGAGAGTTGTGAGTCTGTGTGTGTGTATGTGCGTGTGTGTGTGTGTGTGTGTGTGTGTGTGTTAACCGAGACACACTTGACTCAGACATTATATACATTAGTCATTGAATGCTGGTGCCAGTTCTTATTCAGCAGTACAACATTCACGATTCAATTCTCAACTGAAACTTGTCATGGAGGAAAAGGCTGACACCCATCATCATTTCAACTTAACCTTCTGGACTTTGAGATTTGTAGAAGTTATTTTTCAAACCTTGGTATATAATAAATACACACAGGCAGCTTTGCAAAGGCACATACTTGTTGAGGGCTCAGCAGATGTATAAATTGCATACTACAAGCTCTGTGGCTGCTGTCAGCAGCTAGACATTGTGTCTGAGTTAATGCCCCTCACACGTCCTGGGATTCTGACACTTTCTGGTTGCTTTTGCTCACTGATGTCTGTTGTTTTGAAGAAGGCTGCTCAGTTGCAAATACTGGCTAGTTCGAGGTGGAGTGTACAAGTTCCTCTCAAGCTGTCCTTGCAGTAATATGAAGCAAAAAAAGAATTTAATGCTTCATATTAAGTACAGCACCATCACATCATCTTAATCAAAGTGTCCTTGCTCTTTATATATGGGTGCAGATATATTTTACTTGCTTGTATTATTGTGAATGAAATATCATTTTTAGAAATCATAACTATTATGTTGATTTACTTGATGCTGCTTTCCAGGCTCTGACCTCATCACTCCCCACAGATTATGAGCATCAATTTAAGCCCTGTCCACATCCTCGAAGCCTACAGGTGGGTGCTGATGGCCTGGTGGGCGTTAAATATCAGTTCACTTGGAAGTCATGTGTCGGTTGACACAACTGAGATGGTCACCATTTCTCCCCTTTAAATAGACCAGACAACAAGATGGTCTAATTTGCACAATTCTGCACACACAACATTCTCACGGTTGTGTCTCTTTCATTGTCCTGTCTTTAAATCTCCCACTACTGGTGATCTTTAGTCCACTCTGATGGAACCAGGATTTCAGATGTTAATAAAAATGTTAGAATAAACTTCCAGAAAGGGCTGGTGAAGGACATGCTCACCCCTCACATTATCGCAAAAAAATAAAAATAAAAATCTGCTATAAGATGAAATTGCATATATACATTGAATGGTTTTGCCAGATGATGGCATTAACCATGAATATACATATAGCGGTTTATGTAAACACAGAATGATGACCAAATTGTCTTCCTGAACTAATTTGCAGGCATTGGCACACTAGTGAAATATTTTATTTATGTTCTATATGTGCCTTTTCATACATTTTAATATTGATAGCTTATTGTGTTCTGCAAGATAAACTGGATTTCACTGCTGTTTAATGTAATCAAGAGATCTAATAGCGATCTTTGTGCCCTTTCAGTGATTTCCTACCTGCTTTTTCTTCATGTGTGTGTGTGTGTGTGTGTGTGTGTGTGTGTGTGTGTGTGTGTATAAAATAATCATAACTGAACACCACTGAGCCTGTTTAACAGATGGTTTCATTGTGCAAGGCAGTTGTCTGCAGACTCTATACGTGTGTGTGTTTGTATGTGGGTTTGTGTGTGTGTGGCCTGACTCTGTCAGCAGTCTGAAAATAGAGTATGACTTAAAAGGTTAAAAGAGCATCCTTAACTATTTTTTAAATTTAATCATGCAAGCTAGCCTTTTGAAGGAGTTCTCTGTTTGACTGCAAAGCTTTCCTCCTCATTACCTAAAATGGAACAGCTCACAAATCACTTGTGACAGACCATTTTTTTCCACATATGAATGGAAAGGTGTACATTAATTAGGCTGTATTTATTTAGCTGGAGGGTTTCATAACCCCACTGTACAACCAAAAACGCTGCAGGGAAATAAGTTACATTATTCCATATACGTGCTCCTTTCTGCTTTAAATTAAAGCAAATGGCGAATAGCAACAGAAAAAGAAAAAAAAAAAGTTTTCATACCTGCACTACAAGAGAATATTGATGTAAATGTAGAAAAGAAGAAACCAAAGTGTTTTATAGAAATTAACTGAAATTCTGAGTTAAAAAAAAAACAAAAAAAAACAACCTTAATTGGAGAGGAAATGTGGAATTCACGACACTATTTGGAAGTTATAAAAATCAGGAAATAATCAGTATGTTTTTAAATGATTGTTCTGGAGATAAAACAACTTTTGGTTTGTTATTAGATGTAACTGTCAATAGGAACCAAATCGCTCAAAGCTTTTCTGAGTGACAATGTAATATGTAAAATGATGACGGGCAACAGACCAATGTCAAAATGAATTGCTAGTTTAGGCCTATGAAAATACTCAAGCATGTTATTCCACCCAAACAACAGTGTGGACAGGGACAAAACAAACAAACAAACCATTGAACGAAACACATGCAACAAAAGAACGGCGCCCACTTTGATCCAGACCAGACCA
>JBAMYA010000019.1:6359536-6395034 GCA_037176975.1 Arrhamphus sclerolepis | reverse complement strand
CCCCAGTATTAAACCCGAGAGAACAGTCATTATCTCCTTAAATGGCACCTGCAAAGGGGACATGTTTGGCAGTGAATTGACAATCAGTATTAAACAGGAGAAATGGGAAAGTGTAAATATCTGCCTGTCTTAGCCGGAAGTCAAATTTTGATGGCTTCATTTATCAAAGTATTTCAAAAAGTACTTATAAAACTGTTTGTTGGCAGGTTCATAGAGGAGCTCAAGGGCCCCACTTAGCACATGTGAAGAAAATCCTCTGTATAGAAGAGATGCTACTGCACAAATAACAAAATAATTTAATCATATAAAAGTGTCTCATGTGAACGGAGCTCCACAGAAACACTGAAGGTGTTTACACTGACTCCTGGGCAAGATGGAAGAAGTCTGGCAAAGGAGGTGGTTTTAAGGCAGAAGCTTTAACACAAATAGGGCCCTGAGTCCTAACCTTTACACGGATGTAATTTTGAGGCAAAGCACCCACTAAAGCACTGTTGCAGCCGCATGCACACTTTTCAACCCATTAAGACCCGATCCAGCATGAGTCTGTCTTTTGTGAGAGCAGATCAGGTATTTATGGGTAAATGACAACATTATTCCCTGATGGCATGGCCTCTTTCAGCACAATAATATACCCTGCCACACCATAAAAATGATTCAATTATGGCTTGTGGAACACAGCAAAGACTTCAAGGTGTCGACTTTGTCTTAAAATCCCCAAGGCCTCAGTTCCATTAAGTATGTGTGGGAATAACGAGAAAAGGTCTTATGGTGTTGATGGATGTGATGTCACTGGACACATCTTAAAGCCTTGCGGCGGGTTAGTGTAAAATATAACTATTAGATGATGAACTTATTATTTTGACAAACATAATCTCCAGCTTGAGAAGCCATACAGAGAATGTAGAGAAATTGACGTGAGCTGGAAAAAAAACATGGAAAGACTTTTTCTTGGGGTTTCAAAGATCACAGCATTCCAATAATCTCTGAAGAGCAATGTCATGAGAGGGATTGCATTTCAACATGTACAAGAAATCTCTGATCAAAAGCCACTTATAGTTGAGAGATTGCTTTTACAATCTCGGTCATGCTGGGGTGGCCATGGAACAGTTGGTGGAGTAGGTCATCGTCCAACTGGAAGGCTGGAAGACAATTCCTTTTTGTCTATAGCTTTATACTCTGAACTGATCTGGAAAACTGTGTAAAAACTAGATGTGAAGCTTTGGTATTTAGTATCAGACACTTTTGATAGAGTCAGATGTGAGGCAAATTAAAAAAGAAAAAGGTGACTGTAATTTGAGACATTAAGATAATAAAAAAAAAATAAAAAAAATTCTTTCAGCAAACATCTGAAGATGGTCAATTAGTGAGCAAAACAGCAGAGAGCTATTTTGAGCGGAGTTAGATCAACTTGTTCACGATTGTAGTATATTACATTCGTGCCTCAAGTATTAATGTGCATTTACTTTGATCAGTGGTGGAGAACTTACGTTTCTATTTTTCATAAATAGTTTTTGCATCTGCTTCTGTTGAAGATTTGATGACAGTTAAGTTCACTTCAGAAAATCTTAAGTAAAGAAAGAAACTTTAACATCATAACTTTGTCAAGGAAGCCAGATACAAACTTTTTGGGTAAATAGGAACATTTTATCGTCCATTATTCCTTATCAGTTGTGGCCAACTTCAAGGCTCTACTTGTTTGTTGCCTCCTCAAGCAGTGGTGTGGCCAAGAAAATTCACTGTCTGCTATTTATTTCCTTCTATCTGAAACTGTCTTATCCTTTTGGCATTAAAAATGAGGCACTTTAGCCGTATCTGTTATTAGCATAACTTATGGGATGGAGTCATTGATGTGTTTACACTGTGGCTTTAAGAATGAGGTTAGGGAAAATATGTGTGAGACAAGTATTTATCTGCTATTGCTCAGAGGCTGGCTGCTTCCCAAGACAGCAAGGACAGTTGGACCATGGGAAAAGAAAGAAGTGCTCCCATATTTCTTTCAGATGATCCTTCCCACACCAGCTAACAAAGACAATCACAGCCGTGACAAGAAAAGAATTAAATAAAGAAAGGGGGCAGCCATTTTGCCCAGATACTCAACTGCAGGCCACTGAAAAGTTTTACCAAAATACAGGAAGCCACTGATCTACTTCTTCAAACCTGGAGGGACTTTAAGGACTGTGGTGTTTTTCTTTGGCTGCAGTTCCCATTCATGTGTTTATTATGGCTTTACATGAAGTGCTGTTTTTGCTTTTCTGTGTAGATTTGAGGGGATGAAATGTCACACATGACAGTTGCCATGTTTCCATTGTTTTAAAAGATTCACTTTATATTTGAAATGTTGTACAGTCATTGGATACATTGTTAAAAAATACTATTAAGCAGGCATGATATTGTTAGTGTTTTTTCTAGCCTGGTCTCAAGTCTCCCTTTTAATAGGTCACAAAAACATGACATAAAAAAGACAAAAAAATGACTGTGCTTTACCGACTTCTTTACATTTCTAAATATGGAGACACAACTTTTAGCCCAGACAAAGTTAATATTTGGCATATTACTAAGTGATAACTTACACAGCATCTTGTTACAGGATGAGGTACACAACTGACATTGTTTATATGGTAAACAAAAAAAAAAAAAGAGAGAGAGAAATAAGGAAGAGGCTGGAGAAGGCACACCGAGTTGTTAGTCTGATGGCTCCCATGCAGACACTCAAGTTCAAGGCCAATCCCACACAACAGATTCTTTCTAACTTCCCACTCAAAATAGGACTAATGTTTCCTCACAGCATTACATTACATTACATTGTATTTAGCACATTACATTTAGCAGATGCTTTTATCCAAAGCAACTTATTGTACTATGGAGGAATTACAATCAAGCCACAGTAACACAGTTAATTACGAGGTGAGTGCAGCATGTCAGTGCAGCTAGGACATGATTCAAGTGGAGGATAGGAAGTTAAAGAAAGGGCTTATGACAGAAGGTACTCTTGGAAGAGAAGAGTTTTCAAGAGCTTTTTGAATGTAGAGAAAGAAGACTCTGCTCCTGTCGCTACTGGTAGCTTGTTTCACCACTGAGGAACCATGTGGGAGAATGGTGACAACTGAGATTGGCTTGTGTGAGGAGAGGGCATATTGGTGTCCTGTTTGTATGTGCAACTGTATTATTGACATGTGCAATTACATTCAAGCCTGGAATGGAGGAACATGGCCTTACCAACATCAGTGTTGTCAATGTGATTCTGAGATTGCTGTGTAGAAGCACACACCAGTGAGGCGCTGAGCTGTCTCTTTTTGATCTGCATGGGTTACCAAAGGGAAACAGCTTCTTAAGAGACCTTTTCTTGCAGAGGAGCTGTATGATAAGTGCATACATACAAGAATGACACTTGTATACATCATGCTTACCTCCAAATGATTAGGGTTAGGATTACAAATCCACAGATACTATCAGATGCTACGAGTTATGTCTCACATATTTTATTATGCATGAATAGGTGTTCCTGTCATGTCATGTGGATGCTGCTACAATACACAAAATAACAGGCTTATATAGCCATATCATCATATCTGGCCATGGACTGTGACATTTAGTTTTGGAGATGCACATGAAAGTGCCCATTACAGTACCATCAAGTAAATAAATTTATTAAATAATAAATAAATAGATCAAAAAGGGCAATTTGAAATATACCTAAGCCTAAAATATCAGCATTTCAAAATTTGGTTCGAATTCACATGACAGTCATTATATAGCAACATGCTGTATGTCAGCGTAATAAATAAATAAATAAATAAATAAATAAATAAATAAATAAATATTTCCCTTCTGCTTTCCAAAATTTTTGAATTTTGCATGAATCATTTTAAATGGACAGCATTATGTCCTTCCACGTCTGACTGGATTCTTGCCCACGCTTTAATCAACCTGCATGCTCATCCACGCTTTACTTTAATGCTCTCTCAACATGCTGTGGGAAGCAGGCCAAACATCAAATTATGATTTTATTTGATGTCTTAATCTATATTGTATTTTACTTTGTCCCAGGAAGGTTGCCAGTTTGAGAACCCTGCTATCCAATATGTCTGGTGAACTTTAGAACATAACCAATGCTGCCAAGAGTCATTTTCAAAGAAAAAATAAAATAAAATAAAATGCTGAATTCTCAGGTTTACCCACAGTGGCAGCTTCCTGCCCCACGCCCACATAAATGCTCTTATAGTATGATCCCCTTGCTGTCGTCCTTGGGTTGAACAGCACTGGTTAGCCACAGCTATGGCTTCCAGATGTTGTAGGAAAAGAAAGGAATTAATCTAATAATCAGGGTAGGCAGTGTAGGATCAGCCCAAAAGGTAATAATATTAACACATATTCATAAGTCAGAGTTCTGGGTCTAGGACATATTTCATGAAGGTGCCTAGACCACCTCAGTCACAGGGAATTACTGGGTGTGAACATACAGAACACAGATTTACAGCAAAAGACATGCAAGGCTATTTCTACAGAATGTTAAAAGAAAACCAGCCCACATGCACTTTGTGCTGATTACTGTTATCAGTCATCAAATCACGCATACTCAAAACAAAGTTTCCCCTTTGCTTCATTGTACCAAGTCCTTATTTGGAGATTTTCACCCAATCTTTCCCCAAGATATTTTCCTAGACCCATGGCTCTTTTATCTATTGACAGACAGAGCAAGTTGTATGTATTTATTCATTTATTTTGGGGAATGGAGTGGAAAATGGTGTTTCCGTGCTAATTTAACCATTTCAAAGGGATCAATCTGAGGAGAGAAATTCCCTAGAAAAAGCTTTAAATTATCTGAATGAGCATGATCCTTATCATGTGGGCTTTGGCCCGTGTTAAACACAATCACAAGCGAACTTGCATCAGAGACTGTGGAAACTGAGTGCATGGCTTTGAGCTCAAGCAATATCACACTAATAAAAGGAAGTATCTTTGCGCCCCCCTCCCTCCCCCCAGCTATTGTGCATGGACTTTAAAGACTTACGATGCCGTTTAATTGTTCTGAGTGCAGGGAAAGATGGGATATTTATAAATACACCAGTGCTTCTGATCTGCATTGGGTTGGCTCTGCTGGGCTCAGTGCTGTCAAGGCATTATGTTAGAAAGAGGATCATTGAGATTCAGCAGTCCAGCTGAGTTTGTCATCTTATTCTTTTCAAAAACAAAACAAAAAACTAACATTGTCATTCTCTTACACTCACCTATGGGAAGGCTACCTTTCTCTCCTGAGACTGTCAAAGGAGAAAAGTGAAATTCACATGAAGAAAGAGCATGCATTCAGGATAGACAGGATCCAAAAGCTGGCCTGTGCCATCAAAAAAAAAACACACCCGTCTTCACCCTCTGCAGCTGTCATACTCTCAGTTTCAAATTTTTAAGAACTCCTGGCTCTTTCTCTTCCTCTCCATCTTCCTTACGCTTCCCCCTGCAAAACTCTTTTGCTTTTTATTTATTTATTTTTTGTTTCTGCCTTAAGGACTCTCTCCAATTCCCTTTCCCCTTCCTTTCGTTCAGGCTCCAAAGTTCTTTTGCCCGAACCTCCTCTCCTGTCTCTGTCTCAAAGTTTCTTCTCATAGAATTAGCGCTGTGTTGTAGTTTTCTAGAGAGATGCTTTATGAGCAGGTGGTATAAACAGACACATGACCGTCCTTTCACATAAACACAGGAAAACGTGTTGACACCAAGGCCAAATGGACTATCAATACTGTTTATAACAATCACCTGAAGGGCTGATTAATGTTTGCGTTAATCAGTGGAACAGGAAGGAATTCAGCTGTGGGTGTATTAGTGACTGAGAGGAGGAAAGAGACAGATTGGTGATGTGTGTATCAGCGTATGATGTGAATTAGGATGTGATAGATATAATTACACTGATCAAAGATGTCACCAAAAATGTTTTTTGTTTTGTTCTTTTTAAATGTTCACAAGTGCAATTTGTCCAACTGATGTCAGCAGCAAAGTATGAAATATCTTAAAGCATCTCTGCATAAATTTTCTAAGCAGATCTGTTTTAGTTTTTGTCTCAGCTGTTTCACGTAACAAAGCATACAACATTTGTAATTTTGCACAAGGTGACTGCCAAGCTGATTAGGTGTCCTCATGATTAACAGTGTATGTGTTATCTGTTATTAAGACTTCGTAGCTGAAAGTATTTGGACTACTTCTTGAAATATCCCATCTAAATGACATATTTCTGCATCTGTATCCCAGCTGCCACAGAGAGACAGGGGAGGACACCTTGGACAAGCCATCAATCCGTCATAGAAACATATCATTTATTTAAAAACAAACAAATAAAAAACACACTTTTCTTGCCAATATTTTAAATGTGAATGGAAATGGAGCTCAATAAGGTCCCAAATGCTGAGGACTTTGGCATGCGAACTGAGGTGAAGGTTGCTTTGTCCCTCAATAGTCAAATTTAAGATGCATTTCCTCATTCTGGCCACAGCATGGCACTCTTCAGACTGAAATGTAACCTCTTTTAAAACAGATCTACTCCTTGTTGACATTTTGAGTCAACTCTGGGGCATCATGTCATGTGAGACCCTCAGCACTTGACTGCAACCTGTCCCTTGTATTTAGATTTCATGATGAATCCCAGCCGTGACAAACCAATCACACATGCCCATCAGGGAGGCGACAGTGCTACAAGTGCTCAGCAGGGTTTAAGAAGAGCTTTCTTTGAAATCAGAACAAGTCTCAAATGAAATTAATCCCCTTTTCTGCCTACTCCCGTTTTACTACAGGGCCAGTCTCCTGAAGATCCTCAATGGGCGGTCAGCACTACCTGCCTCAGCACTGAGATCAGTGCAGTCATCTCATTACTCTCCAAGGGATCTGGGAGGTCAGTGCTATCAAGTGGAGTGGCGCTATAAAATAAATTGAATGTTCTGCTGACGGAAATGTTGAAGGTGATGGACAGAAAGAGCCCCTGCTTGGAACCGCAGCTCTCTCCAGCTCCCCAGGGTGCTACTGACTGGGACCTGGGCTCAGCAGACGGATGACTGACTGGGAAGAAAGGTTGCAATCAGAATTAAACATGAGCAAACTCGACAAGTGTGGTATGTCGGGCATCCGTCATTCTGTGCAGCTTTGAGAGGCTACCTGTACACGTTCACTGGGTCTGTCAGGTATTGGAACGGACACACTTGGCTGCACAGGCGTCGAATCAGAATTGCAGATGGGGTATGAGAGGGGAAAGGAGAATACAGCCAATCAATGTGAAGTGAGCAGCTATGCTATAAAGCCACAGAGAGATGGTATTTATTTTTACTGGTGTGGGCCAAAGATAATGTTAGACTACGGTTACACTTGTCATTTCAATGCTATCTGTGGTTTCAGCTTCCAAAAATCACAGCTTATGACACTAAATGACTTTAATTCACCACTGCACTTGACAATCTTCTTTGTGCAACAGTCTAAAGTAGCTCTGCCTCATTTAGATCTGTATCCTATTAGGGCTTTTACAAAGTCGAATTTTCAGTGTCTGTGGTTTGTTCAGACAATCTGGTCTATGTGAATGCCTATACTTAGAGCATTCTTGAATGTTCTGTACACTTAGGAAAAATATCCTCTGGCTATTTTTGTGATTAAACAGTACTTACAATATATCGCGTGTTAATACCAGTAGTGGCTTTGAAGTAAAGGGTTGCAAAAACAATGTTATTTCAAAATTACAGGGAGAACATCCTAAGGTTACCTCTCCATTAGGGAAAAAAATAAAAAATAAAAAAAGACACAACTCAGATGCAGAAGAATGCTCCTTACCATTTCACTGCTTAATTCAAAGATCCTGTAGCCACAGCAGTAACACACAATTAGCCGTGTAGTCAGTTAAAGCACCATATTTTGGTCACGACTGACCAAAATATCACTATCCATGAGGAGGGTTCTTGGGTAATGCCATTGGCTTGCATCTTACTGCTTCTTCTCCTCTCAGTTGTGAGATACAAAGAAGATACACAGAATTGTAAGCAAAGTCCATTTTTGTTTATGTTCACTCCACAGTATCTTGTAGATGATGACAGACTGAAAAGTTGCTCTTGATCAGAAGCCTGGAGCCGTTTTTTTTTTTTTTTTTTCACAAATGCAAATTTGGACTGTCAGTGCTTTTTCTTTACTGTCTGGAGTTTTCTTTCTTTCTTTTTTCTTTTTTTTTTTGCAGTGTGAGCGATATGTTGTCCTGATTCTCTGAGCTTGTAAACTACCCCCATTCCATTTTTCTTTTAAATAAGCCACATACTGTGTCATATTTGTCCATTTTCAGTAAAGTGTTGTAAATAATTCATCTGAAGTTGTGCAGCAAAGAGACATCTTTGTTGGGAAGAAGAGGGCCTCTGGTGGAGTTTCAGATTTGCTTGTAACAGCCAGTAACACAGTGACTTGTAGGCCTGGCACAGAGACATTTTGAAATGTGAGCTCAATTATACGTATTCATGCCCTCATAAATGACATATGCTGTAAGTAATAGGGAGTAACTAGTTCAAACAAGGAAATGCACTGACAAATGTTTAAGCAATTATTTGGCTGTAATGGCGAAAATAATGTATGATGAGTCGGGGAAAGCTGTGTGAGAAATGGAGGGAAAAAGTGGCTGGTTCAGCTTTGTGCTCTAAGGATAATTTTAAAGGGACTGACAATCATGGCAACAAATGGCTAGACCGACATATACATTATAAAGAAAATGCATTAAAACTCTGAAAGAAGAATCTGGACTGCTTGTTGGTCTCCATTCAAAATGGACTGTCCTCCAGCAAACTGCAGCAGAAGCAATTTGTTGAGAGCAGTAAGTCTCTTTTGCTTCAATTGAAAGGTGACAAGCAGACTTAATTGAGGTCTCTGGCTACATTCAAAAGGAGTAAATAATTTTTGGACTCACAAGATTATTTCCACAAGGCTTCAGGTGGAGACAGGGTTACTTGAAGGACAATCTGTACTCATTCCCAACTCCCAAAACAAATTGATGTTTTGTCAGGACCATGTTGCATTGCTTTTGAACACATTCATGTTCAAAGCATCTCTTGCAGTTTTTTTTAAAGCTGGAAACATAATAAAAGTATTACTACATTCAAAATGTCACTGAAGCCCCAAACAAGTCAAGATATTCTGCTTCAAATGGCAAGACAAACACACCAACAGACAGTAATCCAGAGATACAGACATAACAAAAAGAAAAAAAAGAGAGAAACACAAAGATCTATATCATCTGATATGTAATATAATGTCTGCAATAATAAAAGAAAGGTGTGGAGAAGTGCTCATCCCAGTCAGGTTTTATATGTTGGCCCCATATGAGCTAAAAGTGGGCTGCCTCCATGATGGCCCACTAGATTAGCCCATGTGGAATATGAGTGAGCTCTAGCTAGATTTTAGGTGGGCCCTACTGTTTTATTTTCTAATGTGGACTATATATCTGATATGGAATCCATACCATTTTCCATACTTAGTCCGTGTCCATTTACTCTTATATTCCCATATATTTGGCCCACATAGGCTTCCCATCTAGGGTCCATAGCACTGCTGCCATGCCATTTCCCCATTTCAAGCCCAAGCCCACTCTGTACCCAACTAGCCCACCTATAATCCAGATGAGGCCTACATGGACATGCCGTTCAACAGTCAAGGCCTCCAGCAGCATAACTGAAGGGGTGGCCATGGACACCCAAGTAGGAAAGTATAATTTTATTCAAAAAAAAAAAAAAAAGGAATGGTTAAAGCCTAATCTTAGAGGAAGACAGAATGTCTGCCTCCTGTACCCAAACTGGGAGCTTGTTCCACCAGAGGAGATTCTGGTAATTGAAGTCTCCTACTCTACTTTCACATCTCGCAGCCGGTGTTTCTGTTGCTGTTGCAAAAGTATAACTGACAATATGCAGCTGTAGAGAAGTCCCTTGTCTATCCTAAAATCAGAGGAAAGTTGGAGACTGTTCCAGATTTCATTGGGTGACAGGCAGGATACAGGTTGCTAGTCCATCACAGTAATAGTTCAACAAGTTATGTTAATTTGTCATTTCCTCTGGGTCACACTGGAGGAATCACCTCTCAAACTCTCTGAGGTACATGCAAACACCAAAACACAACAACTACAGAAAACACCTGCCTGGCTCAGACTGAGACGGTCCAGAGCCAGACAAATATTTGGCTCATTTCTTTTAACACCACAACAGGAAAATTACAATACAGTACTCCTGACCTGAAAGCCATGGGACTGCTATTTAACTGTGCGGTTATGCCTACATTATTCACTGTCTCTGAAAAATATGGGAGTTATTTGTCTTCAGTGCACCCTCCTGGCATCCCTTTATATTTTATCTGGTATTTTCTGATAACTATGTCACCTCACTAACATATCCTGTTTTTTAACCCAGTGTTTTTGATTATGTTTTCCATCAGTGTTTTTCCTAATGCGTCAACTTGTAAACCAATTTAGCTGCTGGCGCCCTAAAACTATTCTGGCATGAAAGAGCTATTGCAGCATTTAGCTTCCAACCCCTCCTTTTCCTCCACTGCCAGTAAATGTTTAAATATGTTGCAGTTTTGTTTGAAGGACCATGTCACTGCACATGGCCAGTCAGCAGATACCTCCAAGATAAGAGGACTCCATTTACTTTGGTTTTACTCGCAAAGTTTGTTCCAGGGTTGTGGTTAGATCAGTTGTTAGTAAAAGACTGAAGCTTTGTGCTGTAGAAACACCCTTCCAACATTGATACCGAGGGCAAAATCCAAGATTTTACTTGATTAAATGGATGTTAGTTGGGCTACATGATTGGGTGTATTTAAATTTGGGTAACTTCAACCACTGTTTATTCAGCTGTTTGAAGGACTTCACTGAGAGTATGTTGATGGCAACGAGTCAATGCATGATACAAAAAAAGCAGGCATCCATATGCTTTCATTTTCTGCCTCTGGGGGATTTATTTCTTATTATAAATGCAGAAAGTCAAATCTTCTTCTTATCAGTATTCTGATTTTTTTTCCCATTAAGTTGTTAAAATTTCTTTTATGTTTGTCTCCCATTTTTACTACAATTTCCTCTAAGTTTTCTTCTTTTTGTTCAAAAAAACATTTTTGTAAGAACAAGTATGTGTAGTGTGGTACCTGTGCATTAAAAAAAAAAAAAAGAATCCGTCTCTATCATACAAAACTGGTGCCATGCTTTTATGACTTCCTTTTCCTTTTGTCTTTATAACCCTCATTATCTCAGGACCAGGAAATGACAAGTGGCATCTTCCAGTTAAAAGGGCAGCTGCAGCTGAAGTCAATCAATACAGTGAGATGGATGACAGTGCTGATCCAGACACTAAGGGTTTCTCTTTGTTTGGAGCCATACAAACCTGTAGACTTCCATCTGCAGCCTTCCTCTTTACAAGTTCCAAATGTCATCCACTTCATCACTGACACCCTTTGATTACTTCTTTCCTATTAGTCCTTCATCTGGAAGGCCACGGCGCTTCAGTCAAGTGTCATTATTTTAGCTCCAACATTAGGATAGTCAATATCTTGACACCGTGCCTTCTGATTGTCGGTGATTGAAGTCACAGGTACAGTGGATTATCCAGCTGGGGGGAGGTCATGACTGACAAGTAATATGATAGGGACTTTTCAGTCTCCCAGTCTCTGACATTGTTCCATTACTTATTCTGGGCATCATGGAAAATGGACCAGAGCTGGCAATGTGCAATACCAGGAAAAAAAAAAGAAAAAGAAAGGATATGGTGGTATTTTATGTTTCTGGAAGATATACGAGAAAATTAAGACATTTTAATTACTGTCACTGATGTTGTAACCTTAAACCTACACCTATCACTGCAGGGCACTGACCTGTTGGCAAAGGGGTTTTGGCCTCAAAAAGATAACTTGGAACTTGGTCACATGAATTCTGTCTGGACTGAAATTTTGCAACTCTCTTGAGAATCAAGCCACTTATAGGTTAACAGATTTACTTACTTATCGGAGGAACTGACATTGTTGGGGCCCGAGCACTAAAAGTGGGAGAGCCCTACTGTTTTTCAGACTAAAGAACTGCTTTTTTGGGAGCTTTTGCATACCCCAAAACTCACTGAGTTTTGCACATGCATTATGTCTGGCACCCCCATATTGACAGGGAAAAGTGGCTCAATGGCCACTTTGAAACTTTCAAAAATGTAACTCTTATTATGGGTTTTACCTGCATGCACAAAAACTGGTAGATTTATGCAGAGTGCTGATCTGCACACAAAAGCCTCAAGGCTGCACACAGCATCACCTAAAGCACAGTCTCATCTACTATGTATCTAAGCCTTAGACTGTGCTAGCGTGCATTTGTTTACGTATTTGACATATATGCAACAGTATACTGTATGCATTTCAATTCGTAGATTTTATCCCAGAAATGAAACATTTGGTAACTGTTTGCTTTTATTGGTCTGGAGGCTGAAGCTTCTTCCTTTCTTTTTCTTTTACAGAGCTTAGCTCTGTGCCTTTTGTAGAAGGCTTAAGGATTTTGCCAAAGTAGCCAGACTCTGTGTCAAAGCAGACATAATGGAAATAAGAAAAACAGGCAGAAAGTCAGAAATACAGAGAAGGCTGAAGGGTAAAAGAAGGGATGTATGACAAGGCCTGGGTGAGAATGATTGCTTCAAGTAAAGCAATGTCACAGCTCTGCAACACACACTGTGGCTTGCACATACCCACAAGCGCCCTGACTCACTAATACCGCTCTGTCATCTAGAAACTGGTGTCTTGATCATGTGGTTGTAGGAACACAAAGCAAGCTCATACTGTCCTCCGCCTCCATGTTCTCTCATGAAGTCATCTCACTTATTACCCAGCAGCACCTGCTTCTCTGAAGGCAACAGACTGAGATTTAATAAAAAATAAATAAATAAATAAAGAAAAAGATTCATGAACTGACACTAGTCTGCTTTAGTTTGAGAAATGACTGGGCTGGGCCCGACATATTCATCATCATTTCCCATATTGCTGTAGATTTTGTAGAAACTTGGGAAAAACAGAGGTTCTAATCATGTGAGTCTGCATATTCAGCAGGAAAAAATGCTTGTAATGATTAAGATGTCATTATCTGACGTCAATGACATCAACTTAGGCATTGAGAAATTTTAAAGGCAATTTTATTTTCTTTTGAGGTTTAAGCTTGCAATTTAATGCATGGCCAAGCATCTTAAGCTGATGCTTTTTTACTTCATTATTAAGTCATTTTCTGCAACTTGCCTGATTTGATTTCTCCCATTTTCCTCGGTGGATTAATCGTTTTCTTTCCATTCAGAGAAAAGCAGACATTGGTTTAAATAAATCTCCCGGTCACTGCAGTTCCCTTGTATGGGAATGATGTACTCCATGGGCATCTGTTTGATTTTATAATATTAATTATTTTCTGTTTTTATTTTCTTTCTTTTGGTAATGCCAGCAGGAGGTTAATGCATTTCAGAGCAGTATTGTGGCTAGATCCCATTTTACTGTACTTTACTGGTTTGTTAATCACATTCAATTTTAGCACAGAGGCGATGTTTAGTCTTATCATGCTTTTGCAGAATATGACTTATTTCGGCTCACTTTTATGGAGTCATTCCGAGAGTACATGGACAGCATGTGCTTGTCATTGCATTTGGGTCAACTCAAATCTTCCGGATAGGTTCTGGAAAAGCTAATTTCTCAAATTAGCTTTTCCAGAAAATCTGCAATTTAATGAGTAGTGACGGGGGGTGGTTCTGCTCAGCTGCGGTGGAGAAGTGACGCAGCGGTTCAGGAAACAACACCAAGGAGGGACAAACTAGCACCCCTCTGCTGCATGTGTCAATCAATGCCCCTCTATTTAAGCAGCAGCATGCTGGTTACAGGGACCGCAAGGTCAGATGCCGCTTCTCATGTTTGAGCATTAATAAAAACACTGCAAGTGCATAACTTGTTGACGGATTCTGTGCTGACTAAGGACTCAGGTAGCTGGTAATTGCTACATCATGTTTTTAAAAAGACCTGGCTATCTATCCTAGCAAATCAGGGAATTCATCAACCAGAGCAAATGCAGAGATTTTTGTTTTTAGCTTTCAATTTCAGAGACGCCATTAGTGAAAAAAATAAACTCTGCACCTCAAGCATGGGCTTTGCTCTGCATCGCTTCAAATCCTCGACAAGTTTGTATGTCGTTGAAAGCAAGAAATGGGTATCTCAGCAAAGATTTCTGATTCTGCTTGGCAGTCAAGCAGCACATACTTCATCACAATGGCTTAAATTAGAGTGGACGTCAACCCCCCCCCTAAAAAAAAAACAAAAAAAAAAACTTTCATGTGGAAGGCATATGCTTTGCTATTACCACCACTGCTTTCCTCATCTCTCTCTTACACATGCAGAAAGCATAAAGTGTTTATGACCCCATGTTCCAGAGGTCACATTCAGCCTTTTATTCATTACTCTGTCACGTCAAGCGACTCTATCAGCTTTCCCCATCCCATTCATTTATGCGACTGAGGTGGTTAAACAAAAATGCAATAAGAGTGCTGATCCTGACTTTTGACCCAACAGAAACGTGCATACAAATGTCAAACCAATAACCAGCTTCCTTCTCAGAGCAACGTATCACCTAAACAGGAGCCATTGCTTACAAGTAATTCATTGGCCACAGCACTTGGGACAGGAAGAAAGGCATAAAACAAATGGATTGCTCATGTGGATTGAGTAAATGCTTATAATAAAACTGTGAATGGAGATCCTTCATGAGTTTGTTGCAGTCAAAACAAGACCAACAAGGTCATATAATTCAGAAAATTGCTGCACAATGAATAAAAGCCAACGCTCTCTCTCATGAAAGGAAGTTGCTTTTCCGTCTACCGTTGTGGTCCATTCATGTGCAAGTGCTGAAACCTGAGAAATCTGGACATTCAATCAAACTATTCCTGACTATGAATGAGAACTGAACCTTTACAGAAGATAGCAACAGTTCATTGTTTCTGCTTGCTGTTTCCAGTGTGAAGACTGATAAACAAATCGTGCATACAAAATAATAACATGTGCTAGAATCATTTTAGATTGCAAATGTGGAAATGAGGAAGAAATACAGATTTTTTTTCTTTTTTTTTAACCCACTTTCAGTTTTTGAGCACGGTTGTTGCCAAATGATCATATTTCATGCATTTGAACCGTGTCGTTCAAGGTATTTTAGACTTTTCAAGGGGAAAACCGGCGGATGCTTATGCTTGTTCCATTAATCTGGAGCTGGCTTTCTAATTCACTGTGGGTAGTCAGTGGGGCCTAAGCAGAGATTGAAGGGGCACTAAAACATGCTTTCTCCAGCTGGGAGAATGGACCCTGGTCTGCTAGCCAGAGGCACAAAGTATCTTGGTTGTTCCAATTTAAAGAGATTTATATATTTTCACATTCAAGTTCGTAATGTCTGGTTTGCATTTGGAACGTAGGTGGATAGGCTTACCCTTTTGGTTAATGCACTACTTTATTAATCCTCACAGGAGAGTAAAGTGTATAGTCCACTGAGGAGAAAATGACAGAACAGATAACCCTGCATCATAAGTCATCGCTGAGGGAGAGGTTGGAGGATAGCCATGTGAAAAATGTTGTCTGAAAGTACAATATTGTATGCTTTAGTGTCTATGATGTATGCTTGGCTCTTAAAGATTTGGTCAGATGCCATGCCTCACTTCATACCCCACTTGAACCCTTTTTTCTCCCCACTCACAACAATACTTCTAAAAATCTAATATATAATGTTAATTTAAGTGCAGAGCTGCCTCACAGCATCGGTTTGCATGTTCTCTTCTTGCTTGTGCGAACTTTCTCTGGGCACTCTGGTTTCCTCACGCAATGCAAAAACATGTTAGTCTATTTGGTGACTCTACATTGCTCATAGAAGTGAGGTGCAGGATGAGAAGAAGGCCATCTATAATGGTGGAAACTTATACAAAATGGTAAGTGTTATTTTTCTTACAACATGTAGACAGCCACAATGCAAGAGATGCAACAATAATTGTACTGAGTGGGATGGTCTGGTATGAGAAGAGTTTTTATTATTATTATTTTTATTATTTACCTTACCTATTATTTATCTACCAGTTTTTTTTTTTTTTTTTTTACCATCTGACGTAAGATGTGAAATTATTTGTTAATTTTATTCTTCACAAGGATTCTGAAGTCCTTCTTTTAATCAGCCCATTGTCCATATTTACTGCATATTCATTCCTCGCAGCTGCTGAGAACATCTGCTCTGGCTGTCGCCAGCTGAAATCTGATTTACAGTTAGGTCACTTAGCGTGCTGAAGAGCACCTGAAAAAATCTCAGAACCTTTATCAAACTCAAAGTATCAGCCTTTTCTAGAGTAGCAGCGCACTTGTATTCAAAATGGTAGATTTTGGTGACACTTGGATGAAACACCATTTACCTTGAAACACAGACAACAGAAAATGGTATGACTGACAGTTTTTGCTATTATTTTATACTTTCGGTTACTGTCTGTGGATTATCAAAGGACTACTTAGTCACTATTTTGATGAAAGTTAAGAAGTAGTTCATTGACTGTCATACAGGCTGCTATACCCATTCACTTTTCTTTACGATTCTCTCTGGTTTTTGTTCTCGCTGGTCCTGGGTCTGTAGCCCCCTCCCATTCATAGCCATTTCTACCAGTACAAAATGTACCCATTAGCGTGGGAAAGGGGTGCTGTTGGGGCTGAAGCTCCCCTTGATGATTCCTTCCAAGACTGTAGCTCCTCTCTTGCTGTGTAGCTCCTTAACTTTTAGCCCTGATACTGGTGGCAGGTGATACATCCAAGCTATCTTTACGTAGACAAATCATTAAACAATGCACATGCAGCGCAGCAAACAATAGAGGGAAATGAAAGTTTTAAGCTGATGACGACCATATCCATGGAACACACTTGTTCTATATAATAAAGCACACTGAAGAACAAAACTCATGTGTCTGTGTAACAGTAGCTGATTCAGGACCAGTGAGTCAGCATCTTTGCTGTTTGCACATTTTGCTTGTGCAATGTGTACAATTCCTTTGTAAATACTCAAAAATCTAAACAAACTTACTCCACTGTACACCTTTTTTTTTTTACAGAAATATATATTATTTTTTGTTTGTGGCTCTGCCTCTGTCACATGTTCAGTTCAGTTCAGTTCAATTAAACTAAAACTCACTTCAGTTGTATAGAGCACATTCATAGCAAAAGTAATCTCAGGACACCTTAATGCAAATGTAAACTTGGTAAATGCAAGTCCATTAAAAAAAGAAACAAACAAAAAAAGAAAACAGACACATTTAATCCTATTATAATCCAATTATATTCTAATCAAATAAATTTTTTACACGGTTTAAACTCCATTATTCCAAGTTAAGCACAGAGTAATAGCCACAATGTTATAGGAAGCATACTCGCAAGAGATTTCATAACAAGCAACAGTACATCAGTGCAGCAGCTGGGTTAAAGTGATGATGGGATTTTCAATCTATGACAACAGATTGGACATAAATGATGGATTGAGATGCAGAGATGTCAGTCATTGCTTTGTGGACTACCACCCTGAATGCTTGACTTCAGTACTTGGCTGTCCTGCTAATGGTGGTTCTGAAGCAGAGGAGGGACTTGAGAGAAGTTGATCTTTTTTGAAGGGGAGTCGATTGATGCAAGAGATGTTTTGGTGCTGCTGCACAGCAGCTGTCAGTGGTGTTGCACTTCTGCATCACTTTCATTTCCTGCAGCGGGTGATTTAATTTATTTATTTATTTTTAACAGTAAGGCAAGAGTGGTGACTGAAGATTTGAGTTATACATTTTGACAGAGAATTAGCTTTTGGTATTTCCAAAATCACCAATATGTCTTGAATTTCCAAAGTGGAAAATCAGACTCCATTAGTTTATTCTTTGTTCCTTCCACTTTGAAAGTGAGGAATGCAGAAGAATTGCAAAAAGGTTCCAGAGTGACTGGAAACAGTGAATATTGGATGCATTTTTTCCTCCACAAAATAAACACTCATCATCACAGAGGAACTGCTCTTTGATATCTGAAGTTTTTGCGTAAGCACCTTTTAAATGTTTACTGTATGAAATATTATTATTATTATTATTATTGTCATTATTAGTGTTTTTGCTTGGCTGGATCTTTGTGTCATTGTCATTTTCTTGCATAAATGTCCAAGCAGAATTGTGAAAGCAGCTTGAGGGAAGAGCCATGATTTGTTGGCTCCACTACAAACTAGAAAAAGTGACATCCTGTATTATAGTATCAGTCAAACCTAAAGGAAAGCAGCTCTGTCCAGTTTTGGAGGGTTCTCCAGTCCTCTCAGAACACGTGAGGCCAACGGTCCACGGGGAACCATAACAGGCTCATCACATCTGACGGAGCTGCTTTGCTTAACCAAATGCTTTCCCAAAATGTCTGAAACCCAGATTTATGTGTGTGCATGCTTTCATGTTTTCACGACTGTACCAGCTTGTTTGCATAGGAAGAGGAGCAGAGATGAAAAAAAGGTATGGCTTCATAGTGCATGTCCATCTATTGTGAATTCATACAAATATCAGGAAGAGTGAGTTCAATTTCTGTATTTCATAAAGTGCTGTTGAGTAATGATGGACTTTGAATAGGGCTCAGGGTCTCTTCCTATTCAATACTTCATATTAAGAGAAGCTCAACGAGGCTTACCTGACATTCTACCCACCCCAATAATTGACATTTTTATGTTTTGCAGGTAGCTAACGTTCTACAGTGTCCTGGATTCACTTTTAGATTCAGTATTTATGTTGTGAGGGAAGTATGAAGTAACATTTTGTGCTGCCTGTTAAGAAGATGAGTGTTTTTTTTATTGTTTTTTTTTTTTCCATGAGGGAAAGCGCAACTATTGAACTCCTCAATCCAGACCTCTATTTAACCCTTTTGTAAATGATACAATAATGTGTCCTTACTTATTAGCTTCAGTAAAGTGCACCTATAAAAACAAGGGGTATGTTTTAGTAAGTTTTAGTAAAATGAAGAAATGAAACACTGGGTTGTAGAAGAAGCTATGAATTCACATACCTTTTACGAGCTGCTTAGATTAAAGCTTACCAAAAAACTTATATGCTCTACAAATAAAAACTCTGTGGTATCATGGTATTGCATCTACAACATCTACAAGTCTAATTAAGTGTTTCACTCACAGTGATTTGACTTGTAAATTAATAAACGCTGCACAGGCATTTTGTTTTAAGCTGCAGAAAAAGGAGATGACAAAATGCTTTGTAAACAGCTTTAGATGAGTTCTTTTTCATCATCTAATAAATACATAATTGTCTCCCTGTTGTGAAAAATGCTGAATATTTTACAGTATGTAACTTTTCTGTCGCTTTGTTGGTCCAGCCTCCAGGAGTGATGAATGTGTAATGCTAATATATTTGATGCAGAGTAGTGCCAGAAAGCAAAACACAAAGCCATTTTAATGAGGATTGCAGAGAACCTCGAGTGCACTGAGAGTTCACTTTAACACTTCAATTCATCTTTCATCAGCTGCCTGTTCATTTCTTTCTTTCTTTCTTTCACTTTCTCAAGCTCTATCTCCATACTTTTTTATGATTTGAGAATTCCTCATTATCATTTATGCATTTAAAATGCCACTGCTGCACAACCCGCCCTTCTTTTTTTTTTTTGATATAAGATTTTGAAATACTGTTTCTTAACTCCTCCTCATAAACATTGTCAATGTTTGCTTGAAGTTAAAATTGCCAAAAAGTTAGTGTAGTTGATTCGGAGAATTTACATCGTATTTGTAAAATGTCCTACTTGATGGGAAAAGCTCCTTGGCTATAGATAAAATGAAATTTGAAAGCAAAAAAAAAGCCGAAAGGAGAAGTTGGTATTATCAGTGTGTCAATACGAGTCCTTCTCAGGCACATTAGTAGCATTGTTGTGTGTGTAGTTTTCTCCTTCAGCACTCACCAGCTCTGGGGCTGCAGTCACAGCCACATGGGCTTGCTTTCATGTGGCCTGGCTTTGCCATTGTAGCATCCCTCTCTTGCTCGAAATGGCCCCTGTGGTTTTATATTAAACATCGGGGTTTTTGGGGGGAAGGAATCAGAAGCCACAATGACTGCTTGGCTGGCTATGAATCTGTTTATTCATTATCATATGCCTTTGTTTACATGCGCATGCTTTCGGGTGAAGCTCAGCCTCTTGTCTCAAAGTCTGTAACTGCTTGCGGTTCTTCCTAATGAACAGTGATCCCACACACCCTTCTTTACAACTGTTTAAATGGCTAATTTATTTGGGAAATTTTTTAAAAAAGCAAGAAGGCTGATTGTGTTAGAAAAAGACTGTGAGGTAGTGATTGCTTTAACTCAATCATATGTGGGTTAGCAAGTACAGCTACTTTCTGTTTTTTTAAATAAATAAATACATTTTAAAAATTTATAAAAGTTTCATTTTGCCAAGTATAGGGGCTTCCCAGAGGATTTCATTTTCACATTGATGATGGTATTTTAATATATTCAAAGTTGCACTGATGTCAAATATAGTTTTCATTTGATTCACATCTGTTATTATTTTGTCACAAACTGCAGTGTTTATAAGATCCACTTAGAATTCGATCACATGATGTTTATGTGTAAGTTGGTCTGTTGCTACGAAAAAAAAGCTGCAAAATACTTCATGAAAGTCTGAAGAGCATAAATAGTTTTTAGAGCACTTTTGTTTGGTTATTTGGGTATCGGTATATATTTTCATATTTACATATCTTTGCTGAAACGTCCCTTTCTGTCTCTCTCTGTCCAATGCCCCCTCCATTTGTGTTCTCTTTTCTTCTTTTTTTCCCTCCAGAAACCTGATAATTGGCTCTCATTGGCATTGGAAGCTCATTAATACCTCGTCAGCATCCAGAGGCTGAGCTCTTCATCGATTAGATTCTCACCAAAGGTAATGACAGAGACCTTCAAACGCTGTTCCTTTCCACATCCCTGATTGGACGTTAATGAGATGGTGGAAGGCGGCAAGAATTTGCTGACACCATTCCATGCTCAGAAGATGTGAGCCAGCCTTGTTGCTAATTGCTTATTTACCCTTCATCATTCTGAGCAAGCTTCCAAGATGCTGCTGAGACACCACGCGGAGTACGCCTTTCCTAAATATCCCTTCAAAGCAACAGAGAAACTTAAACGAGGAAGATGGCATTTCATTTATGACAAATGCTAAGATCTAAAAGTGTGATCAAAGAAAGTAAGTATTACCCACGAGAAGACGGGGTACAGATAGTTCATTTTGTCTTTATCATATACTCTTTAGCACTATCAAAATTTCCCTCACATGCGGAGCTGAGCCTAACTACTATTAAGCTTCTTAGATCTCAAAGTTCCCCTTCTGGTACAAATCAAGATTTTTAACCTTGTTGTCATCCACATGAAATATATATATATATATATTTAATGCACTACAAGGAATGTCATGATTAAAAATCAGCCATCAATGGTATGGCAGAGCTATTCTGCTTTGAATCTGCAGAGCACCACCTCCACTGTCAGAGAGGCGAGGTCAGCCAGCCCATATGTACCACTTAGCAGATTGCAGGAAACAATCCTGACTACTAGCGTGGTGAGTCTTTACATCTCATTTGCATTCACTTTGAAGAATCAATGAAATGAGGAGTGAGCACAAGACAGCCGGAGCAGTGGAGGCTGGTGGGTGAAGCATAGTATAATGACCTTCTTTCACCTTCATAATGGCGTAAACATAAGTAAAAACCTCCCTGAGAGTCATGCAGAAAAAGTTTTTCATGCATTTGTTACTTCAAGTTTGGACAATGGAAATTCGCCGAAGGATGTTCTAAAACTGTGAACAGTCTCCAGATGATCCAACATGCTGCAGCCAGAGTTTGGATGAAAATTAGCCTCCATGGTAACGTCCCCTCATTGGTTTCCTCTCAAATTCAGGCAAGAATTTAAAATTCTTCTCCTCACATAAAGCTCTTAAGGCCTTATATCCCTCTTATTTTCAGGAACATACAGTTCCATAACATCCCAACAGAGCACTTTGTTGTCAAAGTGCAGGCTTACTTGTGGTTCCGAGAGTTTCCAAAAATAGAAAAGGAAGCAGACTTTTCATTGATCATTTTCCTCCCTTGTGGAACCAGCTCCCCGTGAGTGTTCAGGAAGCAGACACTGTATCTACCTTGAAGACAGAGTTTGCACCAAATTGAAGATTTGATACAGTCATTGGTGTCTTTAGCTGGTGCTTTTTTCTCTTTTAATTATCATTACATGACATTTCAATTTTGGAAACAGTTGGAATGAACTTAAGAAAATCAAAATTTAAGAGTCTTTATTTCCCTTCTGTACTTTCCCATAGTGTTCAGGTCAATAGGAACAGTTGTGCAAAGCTCACCAGTCAGAATTATAAAGGAAACATGAAAGTACAAAAGAAAAAGTATAGGATAAAAGTAAAAGACCTAAGGGATAAAAGGCATCTGGCAACAACATTTGACATTTGAAATGAAATGAACCTAGTAAGTTATAAACATATGTCACAATGTTCTAGGTTCTGGAAGGTATTGTGCATTCACAAAAAGTTTTTTTTGGGTATTTGGTATGGTAGCAGATATTACACTTTGGTTTAATATTGTTTTTAATCACAAAGTAACTGATCACTGGTTTGCCATCAGTCTGAGTGTAGCAGGGAAGAAGCTTCTGGTGAACACCTTCTGTTCTGAACTGGATTATGAATAGGAACAAATTTGATTATGCATGAATTATATTTAACTA
Organism: Arrhamphus sclerolepis; assembly: GCA_037176975.1. Taxonomy (NCBI): domain Eukaryota; kingdom Metazoa; phylum Chordata; class Actinopteri; order Beloniformes; family Hemiramphidae; genus Arrhamphus; species Arrhamphus sclerolepis. The sequence goes on along the minus strand of JBAMYA010000019.1, from coordinate 6,372,274 downwards.
TAACTATGTAACTATATTTAATTATTATATTTTGACTGCTTTCTGTGTGATGAGCCTTGAATTTATCATGGAAGTAAAGTGAACATGCTTTAAGGTATCATTCGCTCCCTGAATAAAACATGAAAGTAAGACCTTAGTTGGAAACATCTGATGAAACTGTTGGTAAACAAACTGAGTAGTAACAGAAAGTATTATGCACATATGATTTACTGTTTATTTTTTCATAAAATTTAGTGTATTTCAAAAAAAAAAAAATGCTGCCCCCATTTGTTCAAGAGTGGTATTGTTCCATAATGTGCCTTTACCTATACACTCTTTCTCCTTATGTATATGTAGTTCATCCTACTAAGCGTTTTTAGGCATTTGTTACCAACATACCCTTCCTCCATATCATTCACACACTCAAAAACACAATGCCACAGACACACCTACACATTCTATCCTGAAGTAACATGATTTCCTCTTGCCCTTTCTTGCCCCCGCCTGACAGCTTTTCTTCCTCACCCGCTTCTTCTTATACTTCCTCCTCTCCTCACCACCACCTCCATGTATATTTGTGCGGCTATGTCTTATTTATCCATTCCTCTCAGAAGAGGTCCCGGGAGATGAGAGACATCTGCTGAACGTACTTTGAAGATGCATTACGTTGCTCAATTACGTGTGGTGCCAAGCTCTCGTTTGCATTCAGTGACATGGAGTGTGCATCGCTAACAGGTGGTGGGAGAGGACATACAAGGCAGGCTGTTTGATAAATAAAATATATTATGGTAATGTCAGAGAGCAAAGGGAGATGTGTGACTATTAGTAAATTGGCTTGCACCGCACCTGGAGTCAGATATAGATGGAGCTTGAGGAGGTGGATGCTGGAGAAACATGTGCGCACACTCACAAGCACTTAAAACATAAATACAGTGAAACATAACCCCTTGTAAATGTGTGCATATGTTTGTCCTTCTGCAGTCAGCAGATTTGCATACATGTCTGAATACATATTCAAAGATGCCTTTTATTGTGTTAATGAATGCAAATCAACTGCACCGTTGATGGACTGCCATAAGAACCACCAATAGTAGCTTGACTGGTGCTGGCAGATGGAGCCTAGCTTCCTCCGTGGGTGTATCCTGTTACTTCTCTCAAGCCCTGAGTCTTGTGCTGGACAGAAGTTGGACAGGCACTCTACCATCAAGCCAAATGAAGAATGTGTGTTTAATGAGGAGTGGGATGGGAGGGGTGGGTGAGAGATGAAACCAACATCTTTAAATCTGTTGCACATGCAGACATGCGGACACATGCAGAGACACATACACTGCAATGACCACAATTCAACCGCTCTTCAAAAAGCACGCACATGCAAACACACACAATCTGAGAAGCGACCTGAGGTCAAAGGTCTTTGGACTGGAGGGCATCTCATCTGAAAAATGGGAGCCTTGCAATTCATCATTCATTTGGTCTCCTGGCACACATTATGTGTCTTTTGTGTCGACAACAAAGAAACTTGGTTCTGCATGACTTTTATTTGTTTAGAGTACATGTAAAAAATAAATAAGTGAAACTACAAAACTGCTGATTTGTCATTTCATTTTAGTAAACAACACTGTGGTGCAGTACCAGCAGCATCAATTGATTTTTCTGCTGTACTTAATGGTAAAACGATTAATCATATTTACTATCCTATCCTATCCTATCCTGTCTCTTTTTTTCACTATAGTTATTCGGTTTGCAAAGATTTCACAGCGAGGTTGGCATTTTGCATTGTCAATCACAGCTCTAATGAGAAGGGCAGGGTGAGGCTGGGATGGGGTTAATACATGACAAACAAACAAGAGAGAAGGGGGCCCTCTGTTCTGCCGTGATACCTGCCTGCTAGTGGGAATCAGGCCCATATGTGTTATGGGTAACTCCTGGTGGAAGCGGTGACTTTGGGGGTCACGCGGGGGCGGCCTCGTACTTTTTTCATTGCACACAGCTGTGCCTTCCATGAAGAAACTCCTCACCTCTGACCTAGCGACCGCCTGGTACACCTTTGATAGGAATGTTGGGTGATTGGCTACTTCGCTCCCCTTTTCATTTCCTGTCGCTTCAGTTTTCACTAACAGCGTCAAAAGTCTCTCGACGACTCTCCTGCTCGTGCCATGAAGAGATTTTCTGAGCTGAGCTGAGCCTGAGACAGGCCTGCAGCTTAAATAAGAATTATGAATGGATTTGAGACTAACAGTAAATCAATAAAGTCTGCTTAATAGGCAATAGTGGCACCATAATCCCTTGTATTTATATGTTTGAGCACATTTAACCACCCTGACAAAGTTTGAGTTTAAAATTAAAGGTCACATATGGTTCAGTATCAGTCTACAATGGATTAAATATTTTATTTATATCAAGGATTTCCACTTCGACAACTTTCAGACTGGATCTGGTGAGAAAGTGGCATGGTACCACAAAAGTCTTTCTGTCCATAGCTTGACAGATTACAGTGTTCTCTGCTGCATCAGCTGGATTCAATAGTGTGTTTATTTGGCAACTTTTCAACACACTTTACTTTCAGTGAGCTCCAAAAACTAAAAAAAGAGGAATATCCTCATTGGTCCAGAAAATTGGTCCAGTCATGGCTCTGTATTGTTTTTAGCAGATTAAAATAAAAGTTTATTTCCTACCTGAACAGACTGCAGAAGAGCTCAGTTTGTGTCTGTTTTACAAACTCCAGTCTGTTTGATTAGATTTTATGACAGAAGTGAAATTACAAAGAGGTTAAAATTAATAATAATTTTGAGGGTTTCATTTTTTGTAGGTCCCTCAGTTCGTTTCATTCTCCTGGTGCTGAAACAAAGCCTGCATTGAATTTTGGATTTAAGCCTGTCTGCCCCACTGTTTTTTAGAAATCCAAGCAACAAGCTGGATCTGTACTTGATTCAGCAGTTTGTAAAGTACCAGTAAAGAGAAACACATGGTTACGTGTCACAAAGGTTGTTTGATATTTTGTCAGAAATCTGAAAAATGATGTCATTCAGATGGAATGACGCAAGCTTCTATTTAAAGGTTTTTCAGCTCAAACCCCTTATAAAGCAGAGGTTTTCTTTAAGAATCCCCTCCTCATTACACACTCTCCTCCTTAAGGGGGATTGAAGGATGGGGATTTAGCCTGCCACAGATGATGTATGGATGCTGTGGTGTAGATTGGGTGAGATGTGAGACGTTTGCTCCCTTTCTCTTTTCGTCCCTTTGGGGGCTAAATGAAGATGAAGGAGAGTAGCGTTTAAACTCACTGCCTTTGTTTTTCGTCCCGTCTGTGGCCAGGTTCAGTTGTCTCTTGGACACCTGGGACAAATTCATTAGCTCTGCTGTATCTCAAGTCCTGCAGGCGTCACCTTCATCGGTGTCCCTCTGAAGGCAAGTGAGCGAGACGGACACGGATAAACTGAGAAACTCAGAGAGACTCTGGGAAGGATTTTAAAAAAAAGGAAAACACAGAAGTGCACATTCAGTTGTGCTGTTGCTGGGTACTAAAACTAGAACTCACAAATCCTGTGATTAATTACTCCAGGATATGTCATTGATTTAGAAGTAAAATAAATGCACATCTCATTCAGGTAGTCTTTGTAAACCTGAGAGTTGATTTGTACAACTTACTACAAACATCCTCCAGCGAATGCCACGTAGAACTTGGATGTGATAGTATGAATGTGTATATTTTCATAAATGCCAGTCAATTGCGGACTGGAAGCATGCTCCTGCTGCTCATTTATAAGCATAACCCCCCATCCAGCCACCAACATCCTCCTCCTGTATGTGTTAGCTGTTGAAGAAGGTAGAGAAGTGGAGCAAATTCTGCTCTATGGGTGTAGCAGGCACAGACCTGTGAAAGAGGCACCTAATGTGGTTACTGACACGTCTTCTGTCCAACAAACCAGTCAAGAGGTAAATCAAGAACAGCTTGAACTTAAATGAAAACGCAAAAACAAAATGGCAAACATATCAAATAAAAGACCTCTGCAGCTGCAGAGACTTTTCTATCAGGAATCATACCTGATGGAGAAGGCGACATGCCTCCACAGGAGTCATCTCTGAAAGTAAATTCATACCTAATTTTTTCATGTCATGTCACCGAGCATCCTCACAAACAGGGGATGTGTTGCCTTAAGCACAAATCTTAAGAAAAATAAGCTAAAGTTTAAATATGCGAAATGTCCAGTGAATAGAAATGTGCCATATTTCTAATTTATTCTCATGTATATTTGAAAGGTATCTCTGTCCAATGTGAAAATAACAGCCTATATAAGGCATTCACATTTTAAAGTCAGATACTGCTCACTTTTCTGGATTGAGACTCAATAACAGAGAATTTGTAAAGGAGATTTTGAAGGCCAGTATCTTGCTATGTAAAAAAACTTTATTGTGACTGTTAAAATGTCCCAAACTTGCACAGATCCTAGACAACTCATTTACTAACTTGTTTGTTGTTTTATGTTGCTCTGTATTAGTGTGGCTTGAGATATTCCTTCATGCCAACGTCGGTATTAAGTTTTATTATTAGCTAAACAATATCAGCTAAAAGTAAATAAATGTCTTTGTAAAACGCCTGAGAAGTCTGCATACCCACAGGCAGAAAATAAAACAGATGTGTTGCCTCCACAAACGTCCATACAGTCCTCCAATACAGTAAAAGAATTTAAGTGTACATTAAAACTGAGGGACGTTTCACTAGTTAGTGAGCTGACATTTACAGAGGACCAGAGGACTGTGATGAATTCCTAGGTGCTACATTAGTCTGTTACAGAGTTAATGTAGCCTGTACTTCTCCTGTAAATCACAGCTGTAAAATGGGAACAGTCTTGTAGGACTATAATAATGCTTTCCAGCATGGAGAGCAAATTTACCCACTCAGCAATTAACCCCTTGTTGTACTGTTTGCTGTGAATGTGAACTAACCGCAACCAGGAAAACAACAAGATACTCGTGGAGTTTAAATCAACTTAACCTTTTGTCATGCTGTGGCTGCTAGCGTGGTAATGAATGGCATAAAAGCTGTGCACGGGAAAACGAGGGGGAATATTTGAATCTCCAACCGGAAATACTCACCATGGCAGTTCATATTCTCTCTTTTCACAGAAACACTGAGGTGTCAAAATGTTCGGTGGAAGGAATGAGCTGCAGGGCTAAGTGAAGAACAAGAATATGGTGCGAGGCTGGAAGGGAGCTCCCTAAGACTGGGATTGTTATTTGAAACATGGCATTTTTATTAACATGCGGGCTTTTTCAGTGCAGATTCAAACTTTAGATCTATTCAGTTAAATGAGAGTTATCTTTTTTTTTCAGAAGCTGACACCATATCCTCAGATTTGCAGCAAGGAAGGAAATTAGTTGAAGATTAAAAAAATAAAAGATAGATAGATAATTCTTCTCTTATCTTGATCTGGGACGTCATAGAGCTCTACAGATCTGGACTGCTGACTGAAGGACAGATTTGAGTTGCAGCTTCAGACATCCAAACATCCTCTCTGAGGCACAACATAAAGATTTTTGTGGAAAAAAGAAAATAAGTTCAGTCTCTCCCAGATTTAGTTACACAGGTCCTTTGTTAGCAGGACAGTGGCAGTACACCAGTCAGAGGTGAAGTCGTCCCTTTGTCCCTTAAATGGCATACTTGTGGTAAGGCTTGTGAAGCAGCCTCACAGGTTGCTTCCAACACCGCCATCAACTCTGCATGCAAAGTACATGCAATGTCCCTTCTGTGGTTACCAAGCAATGTTGTGAAAAACATTCTTTATGTGTTCCCATATATTTATGACTGTAGAAAATGAATAAAGTGAATTTTGATTCTATGCATGCCAGTAGGTCAGACAATCGATCTATGCAGCAGGCTGCAGATGATGGTATGATGAAAGAAACAACTGAGCACAATGGATTTAAGCATGAAAGAAAGAGATGAGGGGAAGAAAAAAAAAATCAATAAAAACTAGGGCTTAGAGTAGTCGTTTCAGAGACTAAAAGACCTTGCAACTCTTGGGAATGCAGATGTTATGTCTTCCAGAAGCAGAAGGCTAGAACAGTAAGTGTCCATACTGTTCTGTCTTACTTTGAAAGGTCATAAAAAAAAATCATTAAAAAAAGCACATTCTGTAAAATTCCACCACAAGTCTACAACCATTTGTCATTCTACACACACACACACACACACACATATATATATATATATATATATATCTACATATATGTGTGTGTGTGTGTATGACACCTGAAAGTCATGAAGAAAAAAAGACGAACAAATGAAAGCAGCATGGTGCTCACCAATCTCAGCTCAGTTTTGTCTCAACGTCAGTTTCAGACAGATTGTGTGATATTTCAACTGCATAACAGCTTATGAAGACAGCAGTTGACATGGTGTTTTTTGTAAAGAAAGTGCTGTAAAGGGAATTCCTCTTACATTTGACAAAACAAATCAGGTCATTGAAAATGAAAATTAACAACGGTTTGTGACATCTTCAATTATAACTCTCTTTATCATAGTTGCACAGAGAATGAAAACAACTCTTTGCAACCACTGCATTTGTCATAGACAACTTTTCCGTCTGTCTGCCTCCGCTTGGTCAAGTCAGTTTTCCCACGTCCACATGCACAACCTACAATAATATACAAATAACTTTATCTGATTGTCATCTGCTTTTATCTGGGGGTCAGAGGTCTGACTGGGGCTGTAGACAAAAAAACAACTCTTTAAAAACAGTTAATTTGAAAGAGGTTTTATACCGTTTGCTTTGAAATCTAATAATCTTAACCTGAAAAGGACCCTTGCTTTTGTTCTTAAATAGCCTAAATGATCAATTCAAGACCAAGTAAGAAAAAGATTAATCAGCTCCACCCACTGGTGAAGAGATTGAGGCATCCCATGATTGCGTTCTTTTCTGCAATTTCTATTAATTCATTATGCATGCATGCCATTGGCAGGTCAGTCTGTGCAACAAGGCTTTTTTTAGTCATTTATTTAATGGAAGCGGTCCGATGGAGTTACCAGTCACTATAATCAAGAAGAAGTCCCATCACTCAAACTCTGTCAACAAAACGGTCTAGCTGCGCACTTAAGAAGACTCAAATTGTAACATAAAATTGATGGTATGATTTTCAAAAAGACCCGTTTTTTCTTTCATCCAAATTTTTACAATGACTTTTAGAGGGATATGATTACCCAAACTTTCTGCAGTATTTCTCATAATCACGCAAGCACTTGTATTCATTTTGCCAACAAAAAAAGAAGAAGAAGAAGAAGGAAAGGAAAAAACAAAACAAAACAACATACACCCACACAGAACAATAAATCAGACCATTGATTTCATTTTCCCACACTCTTACAGTGTTTCCACTGCTTCCTCAGACTACAAGGCTCATGTTTCATGCAGAGGTACTGTATCTACTGACACGGTCCCCTTGCTCATCTATCCACAGCCATGCGCTTGTTATGTCTGATACCGAGGTTGCACAAATATGGATGCTCTCCATCCTGTCACAGATAAGCTTTTTAGTTTGAGCCTCACAACACTGTGCGTTATCTCTGCTGCCATAACTCCAGTGTCCAATGTTTTCCTTTTTTGAGAGAAGATTAGATACGGCGTGTTGGGGTAATCACAATACAACCATTCCAGTGATTGATACTTCCCGCAAAGCCTTCTGGGATGCCATGTTTTCACAGAAGGAAAAGGGTGAACAGTTTTGTTTCTCCAAATGAAAAACAAATGGGGCTGGATGGAAAATTGCAGAGAGATGGAGAGGGATCACTACTTTTGTGGTTCCATGTCAACCACAAGGTCACATACCAGAAATCAGGATCCCCCACAGAGGAACGAGCATTTTGTTTCAACGGCAGCACATTTTAGTGCTGTCAGTGTTGCCATAATCATGGAAAGTGGCCTGTAAAAAATGCTTCAGTTGCTCCCACTGGCAAGCATCGCCTTAGCCATTCATGGTGCCATAAAAACTTTTTTCTTTTTAATTCAAAGAAAATGACAAAAAGTCAAGATGCTTGCAGCATACTGTACGACAAGCTAAGAATCCATGATGTCCAATAAAAGCAAGTAGCGTGTGATTTCGTGTTGAAATTTAACCACAATAGCATGCCATCGTGTGGCATTTTTCATTGTTCCCCAGAGACACTAAACCAATTACCTCATTAAGTAATGTGTCTGCATAAGTGAACTGGTCTGCTGAGCTTGAGACAGACGGAAAGAAAGACAGAGGGGGGAAGAGAATAGGAGACATTCAAAAATTAAGGAGGGGCAAGAATGAGACTGTGTGTTGTATAATGAGTAAGCTATGGGCTCTTTTTTAAACTATCCAAAACAATGTTCAATAGCTACCAGATGGCTGAGGGAAAATACAGTAAGGGATCTTGATTACCTCTAAGCATTTTCTCTTCATTTTCTTAAGCTGTGATGTTCTTAATACCATGAAGGCTGTACGTCTTTACAGCATATTATAAAGCAGGCGTGTAAGAGCCATAAAGAGCCCCATCAGGTACTTTATTCCAGCAAAGTGATTTATTGAACAAAATAACAGAATGCGGCTCAAGTGAGCTTGTAGTCTTTTAGAAAAAGAGAAATAATGTGCTTCAGATAATAACATCCCCAGTGAGTTAACCCCATTGTTGTACAGCTAAATGTTTTAATATTTTAATACTTTGTATAAGCTTTGTTCCAGAGTACTCCACTTGGAAGATGAAACCATTTCACCTTCCATCAAAACATCTCTTTTTTTCTTAAAACGCAGAGTAATGGAGGTGAGAGCCCTTTCATCACCCTGCTTTATGAATGCATTGATGCATTGACCGTGTTAAGAGGTAATTTCCACTTCCTTTTTGGCGTGTGAGTGTGTGCCCAGGCAGCGCTGGCAGTCAAGGTTTTTTGTGAGCCAATGACAAGACTCAGAAGGATGAGGTCATAAGTCAGGAAAATGCTGGAGGATCTCTTGGGTGTCTCACATATGTCAACAGGGGTCCTGTAAACCCAACACTTCACTGATAGATCCCCTCTCCAGCAGAGAAAATGTTTTAAAGGAAGTGCCGAGTCGTTGATGGAAAGCCTGTCACATAACTGACATATCCTCTCGACAAAATTGTCTGCAGCTGAGCATCATAGACAAACAAAACTATATCTTTTCTCAGTCACTGGGGTGCTTTAAAAAAAAAAAAGAAATCCACAAATACAGGCTCAGGGTAAAAATCCTACACTGCTATAACTGATTTGATCAGACATATGGACCTTCTAAACTGTGTTTAATTATCCAGAGTGCTCGCCCCGTCGTCTCGTCACAGTAACTGCTGTGTGGCGCTGCAATTGCTCCTGGCTGCCATGCTGGCGGTGTCAAGGAGTCTGCCCTCAACCTTGTGTTGCAAACAAAAGTCAAATATGGCAATTAATCTGGCAAGAGAATGGAATGGAGATGGAGATTGTTTTGCATGAGTCAAAATAAATATAGTCCTTTCCTTTTTGCATTGCACAGATTGCAGTTAATGAGCACAGGTATTTGCATTTTTGACTATTTTAGCAGAAGAAATGTGCACATTTAGTAGATGGGGATCATGTCATGCATTTCGTGCTGGCAAGATACATACAAAGCGTGTTTATGCTCCAAGCCTCGAGCTCTCGTCTGGCATTATCAACTGCAGACAAAGTGAATGGGTGAAGACAGACTTTGAGAATGAGTTGTTACAGATGGAGAGGATTGTATCTTCAAAGGGACAGAAACACAGTTTGGTTTGAAGAACTTTTACAAGAATAATGTGTTTTAAATCACCTTCTAAGCAGATACGGCATAAGAATCTTGTGCTATAAAAGCAGATATAAAAATAATGCAATAAAGATGGTAGAGGACATATGAAACATGCTTCAGACAAACATTCCTTGTGCTGCTCAGGTGGTGTACGGGTCCTGACTATTGGCTGCATTTTCCACCGTTCCATCCTCAGTCAAACCCAGGACCATTTTGTTTCAGTCTGTGTAAGTCGTTGAGAGGTGCAGTGGTAGGTCACTGCACCAGGGAATTTTGTCAACCTTTAACTCTTTAACCCAGCCTCACACAATGTAATGAAGCAACATGATGATGATGCTTGTTGTGTAGATCACATGTGGCAGTCACGATAAACCTGAGGAGACATGGAAACCCAGACTGACCACAAATGTAGGTTCTTACAACAACCCGCAGACCTGTTAGTTATTTTCAATATGCGCTTTTCAGCGTACTTGCAAAAAAACACAAAAAATAGAATTGAGGTTGACATTCATAAAATATTAACTTTACAGTAGTGCTCTCGCTATGGCCCATTACTCATGAATAATAGAAATTTGTCAGTGAGCAGAAACTTGATATTCCTCTCTCACTATCTTGTTGTATATATATTTCAGAATTGTGTGACTAAGTTAACTGATAATATGTAAATGATGCTGTTTATCTGTAACACACATCTTTTCTTTCAAAAGGGTTATTGAAAATCATCTGATCTCAATTCATCACTAATTTAGAGGACTCCTAAAATAATTCTAATCCCATCACATTCCTTTAACGTCTGTGGTTTGGCTTGAAATATTTAAAAGATCCCAGATAAAGAGATCTGCGAAATTAAACTCCAATTCATGACCTTTGCTCTCTCCCTCTGCACCGAATCTCCTGACTTTTGTAAAAAAAAATAAAAAAATAAAAAGTAAGCGCTGTGAGTTTCCTCAGCTGTTCCTGGGTTTCTGGCCTCCAGATAAGCTGATCTGGCAGGCTCATTCCTGCCTCCCCTTCTCCCTGACCTCTCCGCTTTCATTGTAATTGCCTCAGAGTTTTACGTGGAAGTGTCTCTGAAGCAGCTGATGTCTCTCTGCAGCTTGTGATAACAGCTAGAATGCCTCTTCCTCTGTGACCACCACAAGACCCCTTCAATGAATATGTTAACGTTGGTGGCAATAGAAGTACTTTGGCCATCTGCTCAGGAAACAAAGTCTCCGTTACCAAGTTCCAGAAAGCTCTGGCTTTCATTTCCACTTGGGGGATAACTTCAAGCTTTCCATCATGCACCTTTTACTAGCACTTGCAGTGCATGGATACAGTATGTGGCCCGTTACATGTGAATTTCTGTTAAATACAGATGTCAAAATCTTTATCCCACTTGTTGTGATCAAAAGTGTCCAGAGCATGTTTCCTTTTACGCTAATGGAAGATTTACCAAGCCGAAGGATCCTTGCAAGCTCTCTGCACCAAGCAAATCAAAAAAATGGGGTAAAATAGAGGATTACGAATTTGATCAGGTAAGGTCTAAAGCAAATAAAACGCTGTCAGAATAATAGAAAAGTTTCCAAACATATGCAAAGCAAGATTTTGATCCAGCTTGAAAGCAAATCTTATCTTTGGAAGTTAAATGGAGGCATCATTCAACCCATCCAGGTGATAATCAACCAAATGCAGATATTTAGGTCACATTTGGAGGGGCACTGAACAGAGATAGACACATTGATTGATGCACAGGCGCTGAGTCATGAAATGCATGTGCAGGAAGGAGTTCACCCTGTCTGGCTCCTGGACTGCCCCTGAGCCACGGTGGTGACGGACAGGAGGGTGGATGATAGATGAAGATGTACGACTGCAGATAGACCATCAGATTAGTGGTTTGTTATAGCATATTGTTCTGGTGTAATCAATCCTGTTCATTTCCTCTTTGTCCTCAGCTTAATGGTAACATCCACCATCCCCGACTGTCCCAAAGAAGCAAGGTACGCACGCTAAATGAAACCTCTGCGCTGTCATCTATCTTTTCATCTTGTTCCTAAATGTCTCTCCTCATTGCAGTGATAGAAGGCAGCCTGTCAGCTTATCTGCTTTGTTACACAGCTTTTACTGATTATTTCTATCCCTTTTGCATTTCAAAACTTTTCATAACACCAGGGTGCTTGCCAGTTCTGCTATTTTCCTTCACGATGATGAACTAATTGCTGATGGTACAGTTTCTAATAATCAAAATGTGTGAGGCACATGTTGACAGAATCCCAGAGCCAGACAAGTTTGGAAAACTGCCTCCACCACCTACATAAATGTATCCTCAAGAATTTGCATCTCTGCCATTACTCAACGCTGAAATAAACGCCCAGGCAAACACAGAATTAATTAAAACCTAAAGACTAGGCATTAATTCCTGGGCTTGTACAGTATGTATGCATTTATATATACCATAAGCATGCGTAAGCATAAGGTAGCATAATGGGAAGTGACGGGAAGAGTGGTATATGAACTAAACCTTCAAAGACTCACGTTCTCATAAGAAAATTCACTCTGTCAGCTATTGAAATCCACAAAGGCTCAAAAATCATGATTTTCCATGAGCTGAGTTGCTTCTGCTTTTGCAAAAACATGAGAAATCCACACAACAACATGCCAGCGCGCCTAACCAATTAGTGTCTGTTTTCCAGACTCCAGGCGATGTCTTTGACTTTGTTGTCAAGAGTTGTAGATGCAGAGTTCGACAGACCTACATCTGGCAGCCAAGACAGGTAAAAGAAGAATAAAGCCCTCTTCCACTGTAAGAACTCCTGTGAATAAATAACTTACCTGAACCGCTCTGTGAGAAGACCACCCAAAGTTGACTCTTCTACCAAATAAAACATGTGTTGATGCCAAAGTGGGAAGCCCTTTCTATTAATGTCCTTGTAATAACGTTTAGGTAAGACCCAATAATGCACCTTTGCAGCTCCTGGATCTAAAGTGGGCACATCTTATTAA
>JBAMYA010000019.1:6340611-6356274 GCA_037176975.1 Arrhamphus sclerolepis | reverse complement strand
CCTCATCTAATCTCCGTGAACGGCCGGGGGAGCCGGGGCCTTCCCGGACTGACCTGGCCTGGCCTGGCCTGCCTGCCAGCCAGCAGTGCATTTTAAGGACCAGCAGGGGGAGCCCAAAGCCGGCTGCCAACTCTTAGGATTTGGCTGTGCACTGCTGCTACGCCGGCACCACCGGTGCTGCCACTGCTGCAGCCACCCACCTAAGGCCTCCGCCACCTGCAGTCCGCTGAGGTGTTATCAAATGGAAGCTTATTAAAAACAGTCTGTCTCTTGTTGTCAAGCCGCATCTGTGCGTTATTTGGTTATATGATAGGTTTGGCAAATAAGGAAAGGATACACAGTGAGAGGAGCAAATCTGTGCATCACTTCCAGATGCTTTTGGATTTGTCTCCCCTCATTAGACCATTACAGTGATATTTACAAACTGATAGCAGATCTGCAAAAAGGTTTGTGTTGTTGCCAGTTATAACAACAACAACAACAGCAACAACAATAAAAAGTATGATGTTTTCAAATCAAACTGTGTGAATGTAACTTCTGAAACTACAGGTACATTTCCCAGACATATATAAAAGCAAAGAGACAAGTAGGCCTCAACAGGAACTGGTGTGAAATATGTGAATGGGCACTCTGTTAGAAACATTTTATTCATTTTGTGCAGTCAAACCTTTTTTTTGTAATTGTAATTGTTATGTAATAAGAGTGATAATTAATGTAGTATATGCCCAGGGCATAAAATGTTTGAAAAAAAAAATACTCCGCTCGAGTACAGATGGCTGAAATAAACAAAGTAATTTCCTTTAAGAGAGGTTTTTTTGTTTGTTTTCTGTTTTTTTTCTTTTGTCAAGGTTTAGTATTTTGTTGTTTTGAAATCATTTTTCTATTAAAAATTTTCAAAATGTGCATAAATAAACAGATGAAATCACGGCAGATCCTTTGGATGGAAATGACTGAGTGATTATATAAACAGCTGAAGAAGCATTTTTTCCAAATGATCCTCTTTGCGATTCAGATAAAATGTGCTTTCTAAGACTATTCTCATATGTCCTAATATTACAAAAATGCTCTTTCAAACAGATGGTAGGCATCAAAATAATTCATTAAAGAATGCCATATTGAGGTGATTTCTTTGCACCTTGAAATAAATCCAGCTCTGCATCTGCAGGTCAAGTCTTTTCTGGGTCATTCTTGAAGATCTAAACAAGTACAGTGTTTTGTTTTTGATAAGCAGTCTTCGTCTTATCAAGTCTTTTTCCTGGAAGAGTGAGACATACTGAAGATGATGGATTGCAATTAATTTAGGTTTAGGAGTGTTAAGCCACCCAACTTCATTTTCCCATGTATGCAAGATTAATGATAGCTCACCCACTTCTGTGTGGGGATTCATAATTTGTCAAATAATTTACGCTCCACTGATTTACTGATTATGTCTTTCAGGGCAGTTTGAATAATCAGCTACAAGCGGTAAACACTGAAACTGGCTGTATTAACCTTTCCTCCTCCTGTACCAGTAATATCAGAGAGATCACCAAAATACAGCTACAAATTAAGAGCAACTTTACATACAGAAATCTAAGGAGAAGACAACTAGTTTCACAAAACTTCTCCTTTATATGTTGATTTAAAGAGGGGAAAAAAAATATAAAAAACATTTTAAGGCCAGTAGTTAAAATTGAAGAAAAATGCTGATCTTAGTCGTCTCATGAATATGACCTCTTAGGTGTTGTGGTTGTGTGGGAGAGTCTGGATCACTTAGTGCTAATCCATCTGAGAGTCATCTGTGCTTTTCTCTCGCTCACCTTTGACCTTTCTCAAGCTCTCTGGTCCCAGTTCCACTGCCGGTAAGGAACTGATGAAGGGAGGGGAGAGCTGCAGAGAGAGTGGACATTTTCCTCTTGATGTTTCCTGTGGTTTTGAGTGTTCGTAAACGTTTCCAAGCCTTGAGGTCTCAAAGGGAGTTTTCAGCAAACGCTGTTGGGTGAGGAGCATTATTTATTTCCTGACTGACCACAAGGAGAAAGGGGCCATCCTTTAACATTGAGTCAAAGAGCACGGATATTCTTCATCTATTACATAGACTTTTCTGCACAAAACAATCTCAAATATTTGGCTTGTATCATTTGATATGTTTGTATTGTCTTTGAAGGATGGAAGGAATTTGAAACCAAAGCTGACCCACCACGCTGCTTTTAGAAGGGGGGGTTAGAGGTGAAAAATTAAAAAAAAAAAGACAGGAAGATAATTGAGTGGTAAGCATGGTGGATAGTTTCCCAAAGGCCCAGGAGCTTTTAAATTAAGACCTAGTTTGACACTTTAGAGGGAACCCGAACCAGTTGTGAGAGAGTCTAGGGCAACATCAGGCGGGAGGCGAGGGGAGTGGGGGGTGAGAATGGCTGATGATGGCTTCAGTTTAGATGGCTGAAGTGACCCCGACACCCTATTACTACTACCCATGACCCTTCCTCTATGCTTTGCATGGGGAGGGAAAGTGAAAGCGGATTTGAGGAAGTTTTGGTAAGGCCTGGGGGGGAAGGGGGGCTTGGAATACAAAATCGGGATTGGTACAAGACCTCCTTTTTGTGTGTTAGTGTTTTTTTTTTCTTTTCTTTTTCCCAGAAAGTAATGTTCCTTGTTCCACTGATACTCATTTATCCAGATTTTTTCTGCTAATTCTTTATTTCATTCATTCTCATCTTCTTTACTCCTTTCTTTAACTTCCGACCTTTCCACTGCTGTGTAAAAAAAGTCAGTCCAAGGGATCAGCAACTTAGTGAATAAACAGAGAGCGTGGACCACCGCACTTCTTGTCAGCTTTTTTTTCCGGAGCCCCCGTGTCTTAGAAAAATAAAACTATGCCGATTCAATGACGAACAGCTTTGGGATCCCTTCCACTCGCTCTATAAAAGAATGAACACTGGTGGGGTGCTTGCAAATGTGCAATGTGTGAATGAAATTTATCCTGCTGTTTTCACTTTGGTCTATTGGTTAAACCCAGAAGAAAGGAGATTTTTATAATACAAGATCCTGCTAAGTAATGGTGTTTGTGGCACCTAGATACCCTCATGATTAGAGTTCAATACTCTGCATTATTTAAAAAAAGGGAATTATTGAGGCAATGCTTCTCAACACTATACAACAAATTTATCATTTGATGATAAATGGGTCACATTTTTTCTAGGGGTAGTTAAAGTGGCATGAACTTTTGTAAATTCAGAGACTTCCCACAGCTGTGGAAAGGGTAATGAACCAGAATTGACAGTTGCTTTGAAGATATTGTCTGAAATTTATTCTAGTTCAGTCTTTTACTTGGTCACTCTGCCATTTTCCATTTTCTCTTCCATTATTATGTTGTTGTTTTTTTCCCCTCATCAGAAATTGAAGATTGCAAGAATCAAATATTACTTCATATAAAAGTCAAACTGATATTTTCTAACAAAGGAAAATGAAAAACATTGGTATTGCTTTAAACCAAGAAAGCATAAAAATAGAAATGTACTGTACACAAGACTTTCTAAATACACCTTATTGGTTTCAGTAAATGCAAATCAGCGCTAGGATATTAGTGCTTGAGAGGTATGTCAATTCCAGTCATTCATTTCTAACTTTTTTTTTTTAAATTCTTTCCAAGCAGCTGTTTATTTTTAAAACCAGTCGTGACCCAAAGATCGTCGGGATCCTTTAAAATAAACCAGGCATTTTTAATAAAGACGGACACTGACTTTCACATCTTTCAACACAGATGATTTTTCTTGTTGATTTTAGCCTGTCTCTTAGGAAAACATACAGCACATATTTCAGCACATCTTTAAGATGAACATTTGTAGCATAGCAAATCGGAGTCCCTGACCCATTCCAAACTGTTTACTTAAATTAATCGTCACCCTGGTTACAAGGTTTGTTCTGTTAAGACTGAGCTGGACCGTATTTTCAGGGCAAGGGTGAAAAGCAGGATCACTGGAAAGAGGCTTCATTCATCGTTTCACCACTGTAGCTTCTGTACTTTCAAGCATCTGCAGGGTTAGTTAGAAACAATAAATGCATTATTCACCATGTGCTACATTTGCAATTCTCATTCATTTTGATCTTAAAATTTAATCAGTATTTCTAAAGACCGAATGCAGCAGCTAATTTCCCCTGGTTAAAGTTGACATTTCAAATTTCAAATAAACTCAAGGTGTGTTTTTCACAATGATAAACAGATGTGGCTTCCATGAACTTCAGTGGCAGCCACTAATGGGAATATGACACAGTGATCTGCATATTCAAAACCAGCGCTGCTACATTTCCACAGAGGCACCGACCTAATTCATATGGATCACAGATAACATGATAATTATGCCGAAACAGATGTGGGTTAATGTTCTGTGATCCTAGTTCATATTCAGAGGCATTTAAGGTATTTCCGCTTCAGTCCCACTGGTTTAACTTCATCCTCTCAGGTTGAAGTGCAACCTTTAAGTCAAGCTTGTTCATAATTGAACTCCACACACCACATATCAATATGGTAACAGTGTGTTTATGTTGGAAGCAATTAGGTTTGAAATTGTTTGGGGTGGGGGCAACTGGCGACAGAAGCGGAGCGTGTAATAGAAGCACCGGGAAGGGTGATTTTCGTTAGTCGAGACAACCTCAACTCATGAGACAGGAAGTGGATACTGTTTTGAGGTCAGCAAGGCACAAGGCAGCAAAGAGGCTATGAAATCCATGTGAGTTGCTGCTGTGAAGTGTGTGCGAACGTTTCTAGGGAAGAGACGATTAAACCTAATCACGTCACCCACAACGACTGCAGTTAACAATGGCGTGAACACTGGTCCACTTTACAGCACTTAGCCGGTGGTCCTCTGCACAGGCACATGTTAACATACTGTACAAATAATCTTCAGGCTGACATTAAAGAAACAGAGGCACAAGTGTGTTTTTAAGTGTTTAATAAAGAACAATGTTGTATCCATTAATATTAAAAGCATTTGGCGTTTTAGCTAAACAAAATTAGAGAAAATGCTAGTGAATTTGGGGGAATAGCAACGTTTTTGTGGTGAAACAATCACAGCACAGTC
Organism: Arrhamphus sclerolepis; assembly: GCA_037176975.1. NCBI lineage: Eukaryota > Metazoa > Chordata > Actinopteri > Beloniformes > Hemiramphidae > Arrhamphus > Arrhamphus sclerolepis. The sequence continues at coordinate 6,351,217 of JBAMYA010000019.1, read as the reverse complement.
ACAGTGTCTGAACATGTCATTTGTCTTCAGTCCCAGCCTCATTATGAGCATATTCTCTGCTGTCTGAGACCATTTCAGGGCAGAGTTAGTGTTGTATGCACACGTCGTCAATGCCAGCAGTGAGCGGTGATGCTTTCCAGATTCTGACTGACTACTGACACACAGACAGGCACACACACATGCGCGTACACGCACACTCACGTGTAATGACACAACCACAAGCTCAGACCCTCTCTTTCTCTCTCTCTCTCACACACATACACTAATTTTGATACACATTCTTCAGCCCTCAGACACAAACACAAAAACACACACGCCCAGACGCCTATGAAAAAGTGCATCAACAGCAATGGAAATATGAAGCACATTTTCAAGGCACTCACCGTGTCCTCAAGGAGAAACCCATTTCAAGTGTTCCCAACCTCATTGATTTTGAAAGTGGATTCAAGGCAGCAGTTGTGTTTTGTTTATCGTGAATGATACGACCACTCCAGCAATTCACAACCATGAGCCCACGGATAAAGGAAAGGAGCTCTAAGACTGTTAGAAACAGCTCTTTGCTGAGGGTGGAGCTGTGTGTGAATACAATTATGATGTTATCATTATGGTGGCAAGATAGTACTAGCCTTTCATTTTAGCAATTGAATTGAAGAAAAAAAATACTGATCAGTTTACAAATGAAGTATTAAGAAATAAGAGCAACGAATTAATAAGTGCGTTCAATTCCTTTGAGTACAGGCGTGGAGGGGAAGAAGCAATCTCTAAAAAAAGGGGCAAGATTGAGAGAAAACTGCAACACTGAAAAGTCAGTAAAGAAAAAAATAAATCTCTTATGATAAATATATTACATAATAATGATGTAGAAAATCAGGCACTTGGAAAAGAAAATTTGAAAGCAGATTCTTAAGTTTGTTTTATATAACTGCAGACACAATGCCAAGAAAAACACATCCAACGTCGACACTATTTACAGCACAAAGAAAGAAGTCCATCTGTCCAGCAGTATGTGGTGTAGCAGCTATTGTGAGCTGCCCTTCACTAATCAAGTATGTCTGTGGATGGCCAGGCTTTTGATCCTCAAACAGGCGTTTACAAATTCAACAGCGTGTGTGGGCCACAGCCACAGTACAGCCATGTGCACTCACACACACACACACACACACACACACACTGAGTCTGCAGTCACCAAGGCACCTTCCCACAGTAACTGCACAGCACATGTTGTTAGCTGCATGACTGGTAGCTCAATCAAGGGGCCATTGGATTTTTGTAACAGCTGTGTCAAACTTCTATACAGATGTGACTGCCATGTAAGCCCTATTTGTCACATTCTCAGTTTTATTTATCATATTTATTTATTCATTTTCTATAACCCACTTCATCCTGTTCAGAGCCCATTCCAGCCCTAACCAGAAACATGCATGTTCATACCCTTTGAGAAGTACAAATCATCGTAACATACATGTTTCTGGACTGTGAGAGGAAACTGGAGTACCCAGAGAAAACCCACGCACATGGAAAGGCTGAAGCTGAGAATAGAACCTTCTTGCTGTGAGGCAAATGTGCTAACAACCACACATCCGTACTGCGTCACTCATTCATTCTTTCATTCATTGCCATTAACGGACAAAGATGATAGAAAAATGGCAAACATGAAACAATGGGAGAAAAAGTTAAACTGCATCCAAAAAAAACACACATCAAATTCTCCCAACTTGTCGTTTTACCCTGAGATGGTCTTGATAAGTGTTCCTTAAGAAAATCAATACCCACTTGAGATTTTTTAAAGTTAATAGTCTGTGATACCGTTTTGGTACATTCCACTGACTATTATGTGCATAATGACATGATTATATCCATACAAATGGTCTATTTCTGCTCCATTGCTCCTGTGTTACTCATGCTGTTATCATATCCCCAGACTTAAGTTTATACTCAAAACTTTCTCTGCAGGTGCTAGAAAAAGTCAGGAAAGATACCCAGAACTACAAAATTTCCTTCAGAAATGCAATAGAATGTTTTTTAGAAAATAATTTAAATATTCCCTCTTAAAACAAACAAAAAAAAAAGGATTTATCAGTTTTAGATAGAGAGAAGATTAAAGTTTGAAAAAAAAAGATGGTTGTAGTTCCTCAAGTGTTACTGTCTTACATTCTGAATGTGACACAGCCAATAATGTTGATTTTGGCCTCTCAGATGAATGTTTATGAATCCCTTGACCATGGCGACACATTTCCAAAGGCCACTGGAAGCAATTTGTTACTCGGCCTAAAGTACATGCCAGGTTCATTTCGATGGAGGTCGGGAAGATCAGCCAGACAGGAAGCTGGACAAAGGAATGTTGTCTGCAAAAAGGTCAATTTTCCACGCAAAGCCAACATACTGCCAATGTCTGTCGAGTAACTGGAAGAATTTTTATTTTGGTAGCTGGCCAAATATTAACTAATGATGACATGAAGTGCAGCAGTTGAAAAACATGTTACATGAAACCAAAGATCCTTTTCATGTCAAAAAAAATCAAAGAGGACATGGTATGGAAGTTTTGGGATCAGGAGATGAATGACTTATTATATACTGTAAAAATTAGACTTTTTGTGACAGTACTGTATGCAGTTTGTACAATCAAGCACATAAAATAACTGGATTGGAGTGCGGCTTTAAAATCTAGAGCTTGAAAAATTAGATCAAACTCGACACTAATTCACATGTAGACGTTCTAACGGTGGAGCCACTGACAAATCAAAGAGCTGTCATTCATAGTTTATTCAACTTTGATAAAGCCATGTCATTCTGATTTTACGCTGAATTTATAGTAGACGTGTGTCCTCACAAGCATTGGTATTTGATATCAGTTTTTCATGTCACAATTCCTGTACTCAGTAGCATTTAAAAAAAACAAAACAAAGTTATGCTTTAAAATATCAATGTTTCTTCAAGAAGACAGAGAAATTCATAAAGCCTAGGGTGAACAGTCACACTCAAAGACTGCCTGTGGCACCTGTTGTTGACTCTTGATAGCCGAAAGCCCTGGTTGGAGGACCTGTCAAGCAGCTCCTCTGAGAGTGAGGGATTGGGTGAAAGAATCACGGTCTGCTAGGTGTGACTGGCTGAAGATGTAGGGTTGACTAAGGGCTGCCCCTGTAGCCTTCTGCACTGTGTTCCTGTCCATCCTTCTTATAAAAATGGAGGGAAAAAAAGTACATTTCCTGCTTGACTCGATGGTTCATACCGCCATGCTGGCTGAGCCTTCATTTTGTCTTTTGACAGGTGTCATGGTCCAACACCACACTGCCATTTCCCCACACCTGTGACTGACCAAACTAAGGAGCTCCCTCTGGTTTCAATAAAACAGAAAGAAAAAGTAAGAAAGAGAAGGGAAAAGAAAACAGCGGCGTATGACTGCTGATGTGAGTTATTGGGTGCAATCTTGTCCCTGTTTATTTTTCAACCTAGTCCTTTTATTTCTTTTATGATTCCTTCTTTTTTTTTTTTTTTCATTTGGCATTTTTACCCTGTAATAATGATTCTAGTAAATATAATGAAGCTCATAAAGGCTCCCTGCCAAAAGAAGTGAGAATTGGCATGCTTGCTGTGTAACATTGCCAATGAATTGACATGAGTTGATGGGTTAATTAAACATAAATTCTTGTACTTATATCCCTCTGGCTCCATCTACTCTCAGCTTCACTGTTCCTGCTGTGAACCTTTAAACACATCTGTCCATCTATACTCACTGCATCCTGTTCAAAAGTCACAGGTTGAAGGATTGAGGGTTTGGTGGGGGACTAAGGCTTGAGCTTACCCCAGGCAATATTGAGCATTTCCCCCTTGTACAGGTCACCAGTTTGTCTGTCAGTGGAGCAGAGAATATCAAAAACAACCACATTCCCTCCTATAGTCAGTTTAGAATAATAGAAAAGTTCCAGTCAGGATTCGGACTGAGCAACATCACTAACCATCACACCATCATGCGGCTGGCATTCATCAGGCCTGTCAAGATAAGTGGGAGCCTGGGATAGTTTTACAAAGAGTCGATGTGTTTCTTCATTACCAGGAACAGCCCCGCAACAAGAATTTTGGGAATCTTTATGGGGCTGCATGGGTTAGATATTTAGAGAGGACGTGGTTTTGGGGAGGCGGGGTGGGGTTTGGGGCATTGCGTCAGTGGTGATGGGATATGCTGTGGGCCTGACATTACATTGCACAGCTGTGTCAAAGTCCTCCTTGAGTACAGGCCATCTCTTCTTGTCCATCAGCACCATTTCAGCATATGCGAACGCCACCAACAACAACATGCTTATATCTCGCCTTTCTAATCCAGGCACCACCAAAGGCGCTTTTACAACGCTTTTTTCTCCACACAGAAAGACCATCATAACAGAAAAAGCAACAATCTCATTTCTGTCCTTTTTATTTATTTATTTATTGGAGCTCAGAGATTCTTTAATAGTTCCATTTAACTTGAATATAAACAAATATAACAAACCTGTAAACATTTATGCTTTTGATGATTTTTACGAATCCCATAACATTTGTGGATGGGTTATTAAAAGTTGCCAATGCAAAGCATTCAGTGCTCCCTTATTACGACAAATTTATTCCGCTTCTTATTCTCCCGTCAAAAGTTTTGTCACTTTTAACAGCCTGCAATTTTGAGAAAAATTAAACAAAAAAATCAAATAAAATGAATGGGTCTTTCAGGATCGGTGATCTTTAATCATCAACTGATTTACAGGGCTGACAACTCTCATGCATTCACTCTTAACAGTCACACTGCTTATCCTGTTCACACACTCTCGCATCATACTACTGACATCTCATGCTGAGAATCCTATCAACATCAATTTGCAATTCATTTATCATGCACGCTACCGCCAAGCAAAGCTTTGAAGTGTGTAAACAGCCCAACATTTGGTAACCTTGCAATTAAGTGAGACTTTTAAGCTTGTTTTCACTCTTGCATAGAGGGACCAGGACTCTTGCGTAGTTGCTAGGTTATTGTGCATAATCACAAAACGTCTGTCACTCTTAGCACCATTAGCTTTACATTCTTTTCTACACCAATGATCACTGCAATCCAGAAAAAAACAAAGAAAAGAAAAAGTGTATTTGCAGCTGGTACTGCAAATAGATGAAAGCACGGCTTCTTGAGCTTATTCTGCTAGAGTTTGATTTTACAGCCAGACGTGTAAAAGTCTACGACATGTCAATGAAATGAAGAAAAAAGATGAACAAATGAAAGCAACATGTTGCTCACCTATCTCAACTTGGTTTTGTGGTCTTCTCAATGTCAGTTTCAGACAGACTGTGTGATATTTCAACTGAATAACAGCTTGTGCAGATAGCAGTTGAGATGGTGTTTTTGATCAGAATGTGCTGTAAAAGAAATTCCTTTAACATTTGATAAAACAAATCACGTCACTGGAAATTAAAGTGAACAATGATTTGTGACATCTTCAATTATAAATCTCTTTATCATAGTTACACAGCAATGAAAACAACTCTTCATGACCACTTGTCATAGACAACCTTTCCGTCTGCCTCCATTTGTTCATTTACATTTTCTCATGTCCACATGCACAACTTACAGTAATATACAAATAACTTTATCTGATTATTGTCTGCTTTTATCTGGGGGTCAGAGATATGACTGGTGTTGTAGACACAAAATCAACTCTTTAAAAACAGTTAATTTGAAAGAGGATGTTTGCCGTTAGCATGTGTTAGATATTAACATTAAGTAGCATCTGCTAGCTGCATTGCTCAATTGCTAAATGGACAAAGAACAGCTAGACAACTAATTTAATTTACATATAGCTATTTGTATCGGTAGTATTTAGCATCTGTTAATCAAGATGCTAAGAGACAATGAACAGCCGCTTAAATGAATCTATTTTACATTATCTTCAATTACCAACTGATTCATATCTTAGCATATTTTAGCCATTAGCACCCAGTAGCAGAGATACTAACTGCTAACTGGGTGATAACTGAAAAAGAACAATAAGAAATCTTAAGCTGCAATACAAAACTTATAACACTTTAGCATCTGTTTGCAACTTTAGCATCTGCTACTCTTTAGCATCAGTTTGTCTTTATGCCAGTGAAGGTCAGTGCAGTCTCATTGGGACCCCTTCAAAATTTCAGAAATTGTGTTTTTTAAATATAACCAATGTGAATCAGTCAGAAATTAAAGTCTTTTTCCTCTGTTTCAGTGTTTTGATCTGAACTCATGCTTTGACTCTTTTCGATACCACTCCACCACAGCCTTGGGCAGAGTCAGAGAACTTCCAGCCAAGTCAAGTGTTTGCAAGCAGTCATGGGAGATTCTGGCTTTGTGTGACCTGAGAAAAATGTTGAAATATGTACATGGCTGACAACATTCAAAGTCTAACATCCCACTTGACAAAGCATTTTTGTCAGGACTGAACCTCAGAGGGCCCCAGCTCAATTTAACCCCTGACATTATACATATATTCCTTCACATACGTCAGCTGTGTTTTGAGGGTATTTTACTCAGAATGCTTCATTCACATTTCAGCTGTAAATGTGGTTGTCTCCCCTTAAGTGAAAAAACATGGAAAATTCATGCCAACTAACAAGAGAACCTCGAAGATGCTGCAAGTTTTTTTTTTCTTTTCTATATTTTCATTCTTCATCATCTTGAAAAGCAATGGATGGATTACAATGAGCACTGTGTGTATACCAAAAAGCTGTTGCAGAGTGCAGCTGAGCTGTCTGGCAGTTTTTCCACAGAAATATCAGTCAATATGATGACAAGTCCAGCTAGAGCAACATGGTGCAGATCATTCAGGGGATGTAAGGTTTTATAGTCCATTGCTGGAATGCTGGTTTGCAGACAGGCTTGGCTCATAAATATTTGGTCAGCATTATAACCAGACGTGTCTTTTGGGTAAACATGGAACGTGTGAAAAAGTCTTACTAATAAGGTAAGAGAATTCCTACGGATCCGTTCACTGAGTTTTAATCTGAAAAATATAAACCTGTATCCCTTAGAGAGAGAGAGAGCTGGATTGCGATCCACGATGAGTTGCTTGAACTGAATAAAAAAGAATGGAACAAAATATTAATAAGATACTCTCTAATTCAGTCTAATTCAATTCAGTCTCTAATTTCATGAAATCATCTAATCATGAAATTCTTCTACCGAGTTTGATGGCAAAGATGTAAATAGCATCCATTCTTAAGGCACATCCTGCAGAGGTTTGACTGTAAAATGGAAAACTGTCATGACCATTGATTTATATTCATGGGTAATGTTTTAGTTTTGAATACATGGACAAGAAAACAATAGATACAGGTATGTTTAGTTTTCACAAGCTTAGTAAATCTGCATTAGGAGAGACAAAGGAATAGTTTTGGCCCAAAACCAAAGATTATGACCATTTCCATTTCCCATCCTTCCATGAATTTTCTAATTTAATTTGTTCAAACTGACAAAGGCACATCTGTGTTGTTTCATTTTTTATAACTGAAGGAAAAAATGTTTTTTTTGGAACATCCATCCATCCATTATCTATACTCGCTATGTCCTGTGGTCACAGGGGTCTGCTGGAGCCTGTCCCAGCTCACTTCGGGCGAAAGGCAGGGGTCCACCTTGGACAGGTTGCCAGTCCATCGCAGTTTTTTTTGGAACATTGTGAAGAAAATACATTAAAGTTTCAATTTAGAAATTAAATTTCTTTATTTAATTTTCTAAACATAGTATAGTGTCCACAATTGAAATTCATATTCAGAGATTGTAAGACACAGTGGAACCACAGATGGCCCACACTCTTGGTTTTATGAATTCATATGACCAAGAAAAAAATCAATATTGTTTTCACGTAAATAATGATGATAGTACTACAACTACTGATGATACTAATACTACTACTACTACTAATAATAATAATAATAATAATAACAATAATAATAATAATAATAATAATAATAATAATAATAATAATAATAATGATGATGATGATAATAAAATGGTGCTATGTTCAAACAATACAAAACAGTTTAATAAAGAATTAAAAATTAAATACAAATGGTCTAATTGGTATTTTCGTGCAAGCTAGAATCCATATGGTTGCCTGCTGATATGTGTGGCCACATTGAAATTAGGAAAATGACTGCCTTGTGTAAGATACAATTACAGAAATTGTCCACTTTAAGCTGTGTCTTGCTTCACATGTTGCTACTTGTTGCCTGACTTGTAGCTGTATTCAGATATATGGTACACCTATAATGTTAAATGACTGCATTACATCTGTTGTGTCATTCTATTTCATTGGTTTGTATGAAGTAGACACAGACATTGTACAATGCCTATTTGTAGGCATTATACAAATAAACATTATATTTTACTATGACCTACTGTATATTTACTGTAAATACAAACAGTTAATCTATAACATTCAGTAATAATGGCAATAAAAACAATGTAAAAATAACATCAATAATGACAACATACATAGCAGTGACATCAGAGACCACAACAGAAACAGAAATAACTAGCTAAACCTACATTTTTCTGTGAGTGGTGAAGATGTGACTTCCTCTGTAAATGTACCTTTATATAACTACACAGTTTCTACAGAAGCATTATTAGACAACTTTGCATGCTTTTCAACTTAGCGAGCTTCTAGCTAGCAGAAGTGAAAAGTCAGCATTTTCTTTAAATGCTTGACACAACATACAGTAGGACCTCTTTTTCACTTCCTCTTTTTTTGACTTTCTAAAAGTTGCAAAAAAGAGGGTTTGCAGTGGCACCCTCTCTAACCGATGGCCAAGCAACCACCTCTATGGCCTATGCCAAGAGAAGGCTCTGGTCCCTACTCTCAGTCCTAGTATCTTCCTCTTTTTTCCCTTTGCTTTTGGACATGCATCCTCATTCATCCTCTCCTTCTCAGACTAGGATAGTTCCATCTGCCCCCTTTAGATCAACAGCGACTGATGGGGGTTTATGGGGTTTATTAAGGGGTTCTGATGCAAAGCATAGAACACATTTATTCCGCCTCTTATTCTTCCATTTCCGTTCAAAATTTCGACAGTTTTCATGGACTGCAGTTCTGAGAAAAACTCAACAAAAAAATACATCAAAACGACCAACTCGATTGGGATTGGTGGGCTATGACTTTTGGTAGTGATTTGTCAAATGGTGTTTCCAAAAAGTGCAGAAAATGACTAAATAAAAAAACAAATAAATGAATAAAATATTTCCGCAGAAATTAATGGGGTTTGGCCGAATTCCAGAGAAATCCGATAAAGACCCAGTCCTTTTTGATGCTCGATAGTAGGGCCATATTTCATCACAGGCACATCATTCAAACTTTAAACAGGTTGTGAGATCTTGGACTATGACATACTGAAGCCATGTTTTGTTGTGATTTAGGTTTTATGATTTTTCACAAATTCCCATGCCTCTGGTGATGTCATCATCTCCGGCAGTTTCACATAAAATGAACATTTCTGTTTCAATTTTTTTCTATGTCCACACCTTTTGCTCAACCTGCATAAATTATAAATAAAAATGTTGGTATTTTTGTGTTTGTACTTTCAGAAAATGTGATTTTTGTTTCTGTGCTTTTTAGTTTTCCATCAAATCAACCTAAAGCTCAGAAATGTCACTCCCAGTTTGTACTGTTTTCCACTGTACAGAGGTCTCAATTCTTTCCTGTGAACAGATAAATTTTTTTTTTTTTTTTAAACTGCTCTGAATTGCAAATTTTGGACATTGGCCAGATAAAATATATATGTATATATCACTGCATTAAAAAAAAGGTCCTGTGATGCAGTGAAATATTTTTTTCAAGAACTTAATTATGGTTTGTTTGGGACCTAATGCTGATTTTTGTAGGAACAGCTGTCTCTCTCTCTCTTTCTAACTGCCTTTCTCTCACAGAGAGCCACATTGCATTTTTACATCAAGCCATGACAGACAGGATGTCATGTGGTTACCATGGAGACATGTTAGCCTTGATGCTAAGGGAAACCATTAGACGTTAGTATTCACTAGCTGAACTTCTAACAGATAACATAAACTACATAGCCACCTTTATTATCCATAACTCATTTATGATATTAGACTTTAGCATGTGTTAGCCCTTAGCATCCATTAGCCAATATGCTAATGGAAATGAGCACCTATTTCATTAGATTTATTTCACATATCCTCACATGAAGCTAGCCCGCAGTTAGCAATTAGCCACGATTAGCACGCGGCCAAGATATTCAAGCACAGGCAGTCTCATTGACACCATTTCAAAATTTCTATAGAAATTTCCAAATTGGTCTTCTGTTTCACATGCTTGCCATAGATTTTAAGACAGATGCCCTTCCTTATACAACCGTCAGCATTTGACCCCCTGACGGTGCATTTGTATATGTTTGCATATGTGCATGTACAGATAGTATCCCCTTGGCTGAGATATAGACACTCAAACATGCTGACAGGCCTGCAGGCAGCCCACATAGACATCACACACAGGCAACGCATATGCACACTGCATTTTCACAATAGAAAGTGTTGCTCTCTTTTTCTGTTTTTGACAAATTTTCTTTTCTACGTTTGCACCTTGTTGTTATCTATCAGTTTGCC